>KV722352.1:0-201570 GCA_001687445.1 Obba rivulosa
CTGCATTGGGCGCCTATTTTGGTGCCACGCAAAATTTGGGCAAACACACAGCATAAGTGACAAATCTTAGTATAAAATGAGGTGAAAAAAAGCTATGTACATTCCAATCAAGTGCTAAACAACCTTCTGATAGCATAGTAATGTGATTCCTTGTTATAACATGAACATTTATAACATCAGTGTGTATACCATTTATTTACATTATGTTTCTGTTTACACGACTTCTTGTAAATAGATGGAAATTTAAACAGTAACAACCGTGTATAAACAGTAAATAGATGAAATAGTTGGAGCCTTAGTTCATGTGGCTCGACGATCATTGAAAGTCGTCCTCGATCGTGCCCGACCATAGTGATGCCATCATGGTCGGCAATCTGGCGCATATGACGCAGACCCATGTATACTATTACTGCCTTACCGTGTCTGCTCTCAACTCGGTCCCGCGGGATCGGCAATGGGAATGGTGCGCAGCGGGCGGAGAGACCGTCACGGATGATATTGCGCAGCGCACAACTAGCCGCTTGGAATTGTCGCGAGCAAGTATCCGCGCCGTCTTCCGGATCTTTCAACGGAGTGATGACTACCGGAGTCATTGTGAGAAATTCGACAGGATCAATTGCAAAAATATGTTTGGTCTGATTTTGCAGAACTGGGACAGTGAGTTTTGTCGTGACTCTGCATACAGCGCATGGCTGAATTTTTGGATGAGACGTAGCCGAACTAATCTCGGTACTATTATGCTCTGCCAAAGATGCTTGCAACACTCGCAGATAGACGGGGGAGCAGCGAAGTATCTCAGGTGGCGTGAACTTCCCCGTTATTTTGGCATTGCGTGGCAGGTTGGCTAAAGAGCGTAGATGTATCATAAATGCATGAGGGCTAGTATTTACAAATCGGGATGAGCTCTGCTGACGGTGAGGAAGGCGGTAAAATATGTGCATTCGCTGGACTGACGAATCTCAGAGACCAAATGCTATCCGCATGTGAAAGTGAGTGCTCTTGGTCTGGTGTGTCTGATGTATGTTATATATCGACTTCAGATAGTGTGCGAATGGGATCCTCCTAGGTCATCGCTGGATCGAAACAGACCACATCTGCTTCGGCGCTGTTTTCGTCGTGATCATCAGCCGACAGCACACGGTGCCATATTTAAGATCATTCTGAATTCAAAGCTGATTTCGTCGTGATGCCAACTAGCAGATAGTGAATGAGTAATCAATAACGAAGTAGAAGGGGTTGTGAAGCATTGGCTCTGGAGCGCGACGAAGCTAAACAAAGCACGTCATGAATGGACTGACGGGGTTCAGCGCATAAGTCGTATGGTACAGTTCAGACTGGTATCGTTCAGAAGCAGATTTCTCGTTGCCTTACATGTCGGTCAGGAATTTCTCAACGACCTCCAAATATCTCTCCTTCGCCACTTAGAACGTCATGTGTGTGCTGTCAGCGAACTGCACCCATTTGACCTTTGGAATACGCAGGAAGTACGGTAGTACTTGTTGAACGCTAGAGTACGGACGCGAAGCGTCCCGTCAGTCCGAGCGTAGTGCGTCGAGGACTATATTATATACCTAGAGTACGGACGCGAAGCGTCCTACAATATTGTAAGTATATGGAATGTACTGTAGGTAGATTAGGAGCTTACCCGTCAGTCCGAGCGTAGTGCGTCGAGGACTGAGGGGAAAGCGTAGCTACGTGGCGTTGAATATGGACGCGCGTGAGATTATGTAAGCGTGGTAGAAGGTATAGTACGAGTATAGTAATGGCTATGCTACGAGTGAACGGCTTACTGCAAATGCTTCAACAGTACTCCGATGTCTTGTGCTTCGTCATAACGGTCATTGATCAGAAGGGTCAGCGTCGGGATGTTCGGAAGCATGGCTGTAATCGACCATCCTTTCAACGTGCCCGTAACATGGACTTCTGAGGAGCCCATCCAAGCATATTCAGGTATCAGCTGCGCAATCAATAGACAATAAGAAGATAGCGAACATTTTGACATAGACTGTTGGATCCTGCATCATCTCCCCGCGCAGTGCCTCATAGGTGTTAACACCCGGACAGCCCTGAAAATCTTCCAATGAAGATCTCGCGAATGTCAGGGATGGAGACCCCAGGGCAGCTGCAGAGATGTCTTCGCGGCGATATTATGGGTGACACCTCCGGTGATCTGGCATCTCCCGCCCCGCTCAGGTCATGGTCCCACGTTATCCAGAACTATCCAACTCTCCGTTCGGGATGCCTGAAAAGAGTCAAGGAAGAAGTCCTCGAATCCCGCCGTGCACTATGGCTTGAGCTCCCGTCGTTCTTCGATCTGAGAGCCACGGGCTGGCCAGGAACTGGCGGCAAGTCATGATAACCCTACTCTGGAACAGCACTGACGTAGATGTCAATAGGCCATTATAGGACCTCCCGGTGCACTCATGCATTGGCGAATCATGCGTCGCGACGCATTTGATGGGTGGGTACTTGCGTATATCCCAGGAGCTGTCTTGCAACTGTCATGTAGTAGCCGCACTGTATTCGCAAAGTATGGTTGGAATGCTTCAATCTGATATGTTACATCACAATACGTTGGCCCAGAGATCGTTCAGCTGACTCCTGATAGCTAAAAAGTATAATCCTTGAAGTCAAGCTTCCTAGGACCGTATGCACAAGGGCCAAGGCTAGGATATTTCAAAGCTTACTGCACGTGCAAGCGCCGAGACAACGCGTTGCGCTCTGCCAGCATCTTGCTACCCCGATGGCCTCTCTGCCAGCATTGTCAGCGGCCCTGTCTAGCCCACCTACCGAGGACAGCCCGCTCGCCGAGGCGCTCTCGCTGTTCTTTGAGCCATCTGCGCCGCTTTTCACGCACCTCCTCCCTGCGCTGCACGCCCAGCTCGTGTCTCCGGCAGACGCAGAACGCGTCACCACCTACCCCGCGCTCCTCCGCGCTGCGTGTGCGATTCTCGAGACGTGGCCGCCCGCGCTGCAGACCGCATTCGTCGGCGCGCACCCGCGCATCGGCGAGACACGCGGGCTCTCGCGGCTCAGCGCAGCAGAGCAGGGCCAGGCGGCCTGCCCGCGCACGAGCCCAGCCGCCCCGCCCCCCGACTCACCCTCCGAGCCTCCAACTCCAGCAATGAGCCCGGGCGCGGACGACCCTGCGGTCCTCTCGCGTCTTGCGCACCTCAACGCCTGCTATGAGGCGCGCTTCCCGGGGCTGCGCTACATCACGTTCGTGAACGGGCGCCCGCGCGCGGCCATCCGCGACGAGCTGGATAAATTCCTGCGTGCACAGGAGCCGGATGCGAGTCGGGATGTCGCGAGCGTGCTGCCTGTCCCCGTTGGCGGCGAGGCGTGGAGTGCCGAGTTGAGGCGTGCGGTGAGAGGTGTGGGCAGGATCGCGGAGAGTCGACTGGGGAAACTGTTGGTAGAGTGAGGGGAGATAGGAACGGTAGGTGGCACAGTTGGGTGAGCCGTTTGATCTTGCATCCTGTCTTCGACTAGCAAAGCTCATGAAGAGAAACGTATATTTGCGAATACGATGTCATGTGTAAGACCTCGATGGCGGATATCAATCAGGTACTCATTCGTGCGATCTTTTCGAACAGGTGGGTAGCTTCAATGGAACACACCGCTGCAATATGCATGAATGACAGGATAACACGGTATCGGATGGACAAGGGATGGGATACATGATATTGTAGGAAAAGGGCAGAAATAAATAAGGGATAAAGCTCAAAGCACTGTGACCGCAATGCGGAGAAAGCAACGAGCATTCGGGTGATAGGACGAAGGAGGACGAGCTAGGGAAAGCGAAGGGTATGAAGAAAGAACGAAATACACAGCCCGAGTCCGGACCCCACAGCGTACACGCCAGTCCAATTTATGCTCCTAGGCATCTGAGAGTTCGACCTCACACCTTGGCTCTTGCCCGCTCGCTCTGCATCCGCTCCGCCCTGCGCTGTCACACGATAAGCATATCTTGCCCGTGTTGCGCCGCACAAGCAGAGCACTTACCCTCATCACGGCCTCGCGGCGCGCCTCCCACTCGGGGTTCAGCCTCTTCAGCTCCGTGAGCATCTCGTCCGCCAACAGCGCCATCTCGGGGAACCCAAGCCCGCCTCCCCCCGCCGCGGCAGCGGCGCTCCGCTTCATGCGCAGCTCCGCCTCCCTCTCCTCGCGCGCCGCCGCCGCGAGCTCGAGCTCGAGCTCCAGCGCGTCGCGGTACGCCCTCTCGTCCTCCAACCTCCTCGCGACCGTCTCCCCGCCCGCCGCCTCCTCGCCCTCCGCCTCCTCCTCCCGGGATCCGCTCTCACCCTCCCCGCCTCCCGCCTCCTCGCCCGCCGCGTCCGCGCCCTTGCTCGCCCGCCGCGCCGCAGCCCACTCGTTCTCCCGCCTGCGCCGCGCGTCCGCGACCTCGCGCATGCGCTCCGCGTGGCGGCGCTCCGCCTGCGCGGCCCACGCGGCGCGCTCGCGCTGGAGCCGCGCGCGGGCGGCGGGGTCTGGCGGGGGCGCGCGGAACGCGGGGGGCGGCGGGAACGCGGCGGTGCGGCGGAGGAAGTCGAGCCCGTTGTCGTACGCGCGGCGCTTCGCGGGGTCTGCGAGCACGTCGTACGCCGTGCGCACGTCGTGGAAGCGCGCCGCGGCGGCCTCGACATCGCGCGGCGTGGCGCTCGGGGGGAGCTTGTCTGCGGGCGATATACGAGGCAGAGAGTACGGGGGACAGGAATGCGGGGCACCAATGAGGAGATGTGAGATGGGCGGCTTTTGGGAGTAGGCACTGAGACGCACCGGGATGGCTCGCGAGAATGGCGCGCCGGTATGCGCTGCGCAGGGCCTCGGGGCTTGCGCTGCGGGGCACGCCCAGGATGTCGTACAGTGTGCGACTCATTTGGGGTAGGTTCGACAGTAATATCGTGGTTTGATGTTACAGTAGCTGTGCTGTAGCAGATGGAACAACTGGAGCAAAATATGTGGATGGGTTCCGATCAGCCAGTGAAGCAGGGCGGAGTGTGTCGCAGAGGTCGGAGGGAAGGAATGTGATGATCGTCCAAGCAGAGAAGGTCAACCTCCAATGCAACGCAATGCCCACGGTCCCGCGAAGTCGCAAGCCCCGAAAGTCTGGGTGTACAAATCGCAGATAATATGTATCGCCAGGCCGGAAAATCCAAAAGCAGAGCAAAACAGCTCCTGCTCAACACACTGAGACCATAACGCGATCTAGAGACAACGAGGGCAGACAATGCACAGGCAGATCAGAATCGAACGTGAACACAACACAGCGCAACACGAACCTCCCTCGGATCAGACGCGCCGCGCCAGTCACGTGGTCGTGTTGGCGCGTACGTCCTTAATGACGGAGTGTCAGCGGTCCTTCCATTCAACCGAAGAGGGACCCCATAGGCACCCCGCTACCGTCACGCAAAATCGCAGCCAAGACAATCCTGAGCGAGATCCATACCTCAGCAATTGGCCGACAGACCGAGGAGAATCGCACATGCAGAGAATGAAAGCTGCCGCTGATGATACACAGTCGATTAAGAGCCGTAGTAGAACAATCACTAGTACAAAATACAGTCGCGAACCGTCGACAAACCAACCACTCCAGCATATCACCCTCCTCTAGAGGGAGTCCAGGAAAGCACGCAGCGATGCGCGGGTGAAAAAGGGGCCTTTAGACTTCCTGCGAGGCACCCTCCTTCTTGCCCTTGCTGGACTTTGAGGGGAGCAGCTCGGGGTTGATGAAGGGGACAACACCACCCTGGCTGATGACGACGTCGCCGAGGAGCTTGTTCAACCTAGGCGAGAAATAATATCAGCTTTGTCCGAGTGACTCGAGTCAAGCCAGAAACAGAGACGGTGTTAGGGTAGTGATGCAAATGCGCCATGGATGATGTCAAGGCAAAGCCGAGACGAAAGGGGTGGATGACGAATGGGATGACAATGTCGAGATACGAAAGCAAACACGCACTCTTCGTCGTTACGGATGGCCAGCTGCAAGTGACGGGGAACGATACGCTGCTTCTTGTTATCACGCGCGGCGTTGCCCGCAAGCTCAAGGATCTCCGCAGCAAGGTACTCCAGGACGGCCGCAAGGTAGACTGCGTATCTGGATCAGCTGCCGGATCATTGCACGACTGCGAGATGCACGCACCAGGAGCACCTGCACCAACACGCTGGGCGTAGTTGCCCTTCTTGAGGAGACGGTGGACACGACCGACGGGGAACTGGAGACCGGCCTTGGCGGAGCGCGACTGCGACTTGCCCGGCTCACCGCCAGCCTTGCCCGAGGACGACTTTCCACTGCAGACAGGACGCCGGGTCAGCCTTGATGTGCGTTCGCGTTATCTACGGTATACGCACGCTTTTCCCTTTCCAGACTGCACAAAGGCATCAGCGACTGCACTACGAGTGTGCAACGAGTGTGCATACCATTTTGGTAGATGTGAACGGTGTGCGGGGCTTGAGGGCGAGGAGGGAGCGGTGGAAGACGAGAGGAAGGGTGCGGTGAGGAGGACGCGATGGTGGCAGAGGCTTATATAGCGCGCCTGGTGGTTGGAACTCCGACGAGAGTAAACAAAGGTCGCGCTGCACGTGATGCGAGGACGCGCCGGGCGTCTGTGCGCGCGTTGGGCGTCCCAAGCAGGGCCGAATCCGAACACGAGGACGTCGATGTGGCCTGCGCCGTGCACGAGGCTGCACGCAGCGGCCACATATCCGCATCCACAACCTGCCTCGCATCAGCCACCTGCCCGGCTTCCACGACTCTTCCTCCACCTCCGCGCGCACCCCGCGCAGTATAAAGCCCCTCGTCGCACGCCTCTCGATGTCCGAACCCGGGTACATCCCCCGCCCTCCAGTCGCCCCGCCCGTCCACTACCCGCACATGAGCCCCGTCGCTCCCACACATGACCAGGTCCTGCACGCTCCGTTTGTCCCCTTCCTTAACCTCACCCTTCCCCTCCCTCTCGCCCTCCATGTCCGCCATTAGCGCGAGCCTCCCCGCGGCTACCGCCGCGCTCGCATCTCTCCCCTTCTCCAATTCCTCCGCGTCCGTCCGTGTCGAGCAGAGTCTTACGCCCACTTCCGACCAGGTCCCCGTGCTCTACGTCGTGCGTCGCCCGCGCCCCGCCTGACCGCTAAGCCTGAACCCCCCCAGATCGTCGTCTACGCCGTCGTCATCTTCGCCTTCTGGAACATCCCCGGCGTCCGCGCACTGATCGTGCCCCTCAAGCTCTTCACCATCGGCTGGCACGAGCTCTGCCACATCGTCCTCGTGAGTCGTCGTCCTCCCAACCAGCTCGTGCCCCGCACCGGGCAGCCACTGACGCGCCACAGGCGGTCCTCACAGGCGGGACGGTCGAAAAGGTGACAATCGACCCGGACCTCGGCGGGTCAACGCTCGTCTCCGGCGGGCACCCGCCGTCGATCCTCGCCGCGGGCTACATCGGCAGCGCGCTCTTCGGCGGCGTCCTCATCCTCGCCGGCTTCGACACGCTCGTCGCCAAGGTCGTCTCCTTTGCCGTCGGTCTCGGTCTCGTCGCCCCACTTGCGCTCGTGCGCAACAAGTTGTGCGTGGCTCGACTTTCGCGCCCGGTGGCTGTGCCGCGGGTGTCTCTTGACGGAGCTGACGGGCCGTGATAGAACGATCCTCCTGACACTGCTGTATGAAGGCCTGCTGATTGGCTTTTGGTTTATTGACCACTCGTGCGTCTCAATTTTTCCCTCCGTCCACCACCCGCACATGTTTATTCCTCCCCGCCGTCCTAACCCTAACCCAGACAAGCGCTCCGATGGTACTGCCTCTTCCTCGGAGTGATGAAGTGAGCCTTCCTCATGCTCCCCGATCCGCTCAAGCGAGCTGACCGCGCTTGCTGCAGCATGTTCTACGCCGTCTGTGCGTATCCCAATAGGAAAATGTCTGCCTGCACGCATGGGAGGCTAACTGCACGTTTCACAGGGGACGTCGCAGACGACAAGTACTTCCGGAAAGCAAACGACTCGGACGCGACGCAGTGGTGGGTGCTCTTCCCGCGCGTAAGCGCGCACCGTGCGTTTGCTCCCGTCTGGCCGATCATCTTGGCTGGCTGACACGTTCTTGTCCCTTGCTGGCTGACACGTTCTTGTCCCTTGTCATCGTCATGCCCGTGCACCAGTCTGGGCGACAATATGGATCCTGTTCGAGATCGGCGCCCTAATTGGGTTTGTCCTGCTGGGGATTGCCGCGTTCAAGCTTACTCCGGAGCAGATGCGGGAAGAGGCCGGTGAGTGGACGTTTCTCCGCTCGTGTTCTTATGAACATTGACACACGATATCACGCAGCGAATTTCCTCCCAACATAACAGACCTGCCGCATACACGTTCCGCATCCCGCCTCTCGCTCATCTCACATTATCAGCCTGCATCGCAACACACCACCACGCATCCCGGAACTTTGGGGCCGGCCGCATCGCAGTCACTTACATATACATATACACCTGCCACATCTACGCTTATACCTGGTCCTCCTCGCTCTGTTGTAGATTATTTGTTCGTCTACCGTATGGCTGATGCTGTTGTACGTCTGTATTCTTGTTTCATTACGCAAAATGGGACACCGCGCCGGATGCTGCATTACCTCGGCGCTTGATACGCACGCGAATACGCAGTTCGGTTGCCTCGGGTGCGTAGGAATACAGCCACCGGGGCCAGGCCGAGACCAGACAGCCGAGTCTCCAAGGCACTCCCTTGGCTCGGTAACAATAGCCTATGCGCATGTGTGCGCATATTTACACCACCAGCCCTGGCGAGCCTGATCTGATCGCGCCCTGCTCTCACTTCGCTATCCGCCAACGCGTTAGCCAAACGACCTCAAGAGCTATGCACGCCCCGCCCGCTATGCGGCGCTCGATTGACGCGTCCTCCGTGCTCTCGTACGACGACCTCGCGGACTACGACGTCATCTCGGACGGCCCGCGCTCGCTCGAGTCGAGCATCGCCGACCTCGCGCTCGCCGACGGGCCCGGCCCCGCGCACTCCAGGGGCAGCGCGCATGCCGATGCGTTCTACGAGCCGCCTCCGGCGCCGGCCGCGCGCGATGCGTTCGATACGGCGGGCCTGGCCCCCGAGGAGGTGCAGGCATACGCGCAGCGCGCGCTCGGGGGCCGGAAGGAGGCGGGGACGGTCCGCGTGTACGTCGACGGGGCGTTCGACCCGCTCAGTGTCCGGTGCGCGACCCTCTCGCCGTGCTCCGCCTCTTGCCGCATTGAGCTGACCGCCGTGCCGCAGTGACGTGCTCCGCCTGCGGCAGGCGAAGCTCTCCTTCCCCAGCGCGCATGTCCTCGCGGGCGTCTTCGCGGACGCGGCGTGCGCGGCGCACGGTGCGCCCGCCCGCGCGACCTGTCTCGAGCGCGCGGAGATCGTGCGGCACTGCCGGTGGGTCGACGAGGTGCTCCCGGACGCGCCGTGGGCGGTCGACGAGGCGTGGCTGGGCCGGTGGAGGATCGATTACGTCGCGGTGGACGAGGGCTCGTCGGTCGACCCCGCGTGCGACCGTGCGCGGCTGCGGGGATTTGACCTCGCGAAGAGTCTCGGTGAGTGATCTCTGGACTTCCCCGAGCGCTGCTGAGCCCGAGTCTTGTGCGTAAAGGCCAGGCACTGCCTGTGAGGAGGACGACAGTCAGGCTGCCAGCACCGGCGGCGAGTGCGAGCCAGTCCGGGCAGGAGCCAAATTCGAGGCAGGGCACGATCAAGGGCCTTCCTCCCGCCCTGCGGAAGGCCGACGGGGACGGACAGCCTCAGCATACTCAGGAGGCGGCCCCGAGCGAGCGCACAGACGATCCGTTCGAAGAGCCGAAGCTGGACGAGTTTGGGACGGGGTATGGCATATAGGGTGCGGGACGGCCCTGGCTGATCGTTCTGGCGGGCTGTGCGCACCCGGAGTTTGCGACATTTCCTAAAGCGTATGCACGAGATACCCAATGTATTGTAGAGAGTTGCACGCTAAAGGTTCTGCCTGGGACACAAGAAGAGACGGGAGCGGATTTGCGGAGACGGTGGGCGGGATGCACGAAAGCGGGTGATGTTTGGCTCTGTTGTGCTCCCGCGTTCCAGTTTGAGCGGTGCGCCTCCGATTGTAGCGGACGCATGGCCACGCTGCTTCGAGTTTCGACGGACATCACGCTCTTAACAAATGCCCTGCGTGTACAGTACTCAGCTCGCGACTGCGGTATATGCTCTTGGGTGTACGAAGCGCTTTCCATTGCTCTCGTATAAAAACACTGTGATCTGGCAGTATGGGGGCGTATCGTCGGTGGCCGATGGTCACGGAAAGTAGGCTCGGTGCGATCGTGATCGACTATTCCGCGCCCCGCTTCTTGTCGGAACACCCGCTTCCAGCAGGCGGTCGAAAGTTATAAAGGTACTCTGGACCGCAGAGGATGGGATCAAACCAACAGGTCCTCCGTCGCACCTACCCGAACTACACTATACGCTGCACCTTTCAATCACCTCATCATGTTGCAGGTTGCATATTCTACTCTCTCATCTGCTGCGCAATCTCCAAAGAACTGGCCGTGGCTTCCTGTGGAGCTCATAGATGATATCATCGCCGGGGCTTGGTCCTCTCCTATGGCGACGGACGAGCGCATAAAGTGCTTCACATCGCTCTGCCTCGTCAACCACACCGTACTCCGGCTCTTCATCCGCATCGCTCTCCGCGACGTACATATCACCACTCCGCGATTTGCCGACCACTATCTGCGGCTCTTGCGCGAGCGCACACGCTCCGAGCCCGACGACGACTACTTCCTCCCGAACGCCTCCAGCGCCGCGAACGCGCTCTGCCGCTCGCTGACCTTCCATGTCGATGCGAAGAACCTGGATCTTCCCCCCGAGTCCGTGCACCTCTTCTCTGCCCGCAACCCGGCCGCCGGCGCGATTAGCAGCACGCTCTACATGCTCGACATGCTGCACCTCTGCCCGAACCTCCGCCGTGTCACGCTCGCGTACACCAACTGGAGCTTCGACGACGTTTTCGACCATGCGCGGCTCCTGCTCGTGCCCCAGCAAGTCGAGAACCTTGAGGTCCGCTTCGGCTTCTCGCCGGGCGTGTCGCAAAAGATTGCGCAGGATTTGCGGCGTCGTTATGTCCGTCGTAGCCGGGCGTATTGGACAACGCCGCATGTGCGCCATGTAGCAGTCTTCGGCGCACCGATTGGATTTGTCTCAAACTTACTCGAGATGTGTTCGAATGCGGAGACACTGGGAACCGATTGCACCGAACACCTCGACGTCCTTGCGCAAATTCCGACTAACTTGCACACACTCGCGCTGCACCTGCCGAGGTCTCAGCTGGAGAAGGAGGCTGTCGAGAACTGGCGATTGTGCGAGGCTTTGCGGGCGGGCTTGTTGTCTGCGGCGGTGGACCCCCAAGTCGTGTTATTTGCCGGTGCACAAGAGTCTGATTTAAGGGAGCAGGTTACACAGCTGTGTTCTTCTCAGACTCATTTACAACACGTACTATCTGCTTGATTATAATGATATAGCTTTGATTTACAATCCAATATTGTACCCATCGGATGAATTCAGGTTACGGTCTCTTCTCAACGACAGTGCAAAGTCCATTCTTTACCCATGCAATCCGGGCACTCGAGAAAACTGTCGGCGTCCATCCTGCCTCTAAGTAGAAGCATGTCGTCATAACCACAATTTTTTTCAACAGGCACATGCTGCATTCGTAACAGAGCTCCACCGAATCACGTAGATGAGAGCTTTGGATATCATGGAGCATGGTGAACTATACATACGATAACGTACAAGAAGTTGCGAAGAACCTTGCGAATATCTTCAGAGAGTGATGCAAAGTCAGACCTGATATGTTTTAGTCCGCATCGTCGAGTATTATGGCCTGAGAGAAACTTAGTGGTTGAGCCACGTAGAACGATGTATAGAGGTACAGGTAGATCCGCACATCCGTGGTACCAAGAAATATTATCTATAATCATCGAGTCTCATGGGAGCACACCGTGTCAGATCATACAGAGATAGCTGACAGGGCAAACATAGACTCTTACCTTTCCTTTCCACTGATGGTAGTTATCATCTAGTACTGAATAGACCGCTTCCCAGTCTCTACAGGTATGCGTGGCGCCAGTACGCTCGACCTCGAAGTCCTTGTCCTCAAAATTGCCAGGCTCCAGTGTAAGGTCGGGTGAGCAGAGCACACCTTGCCTAAGATAATTTAGGCAGTGCTGAATATGCTCTGGAGTGGCGACCGCAGCTTTGCCGAATGCCCGGTTCAGAACGCGTAGGCAGTGAAGCTCGTGGAACATCGTAAGGGCGAATAGACGATCTTCAGGCCCAAGCCGAACATATCCATAGCTTGCGGTCGTGAGGGAGAGCCACTCATCGTCCGATTCAGGGCCAAGAAGAGGATAGTGTGCGCTCTCTTCTACTGTCAAAGATGCAAAAGGGAGCTCGTCCGACGGCCATGGGAAGGTCTCTGGGAAGTCGTGCCCATGATATGCTAATGAATGTCGAATCCGGCTGTAAGTCACAGTGCAATGGGCCAGGGAATACCGGAGTGGTACTCACAGTACGATACAGATAGCATGTCGTTGAAGTGATGCGTCCAAGTAAACCAGCAGATATACGCAAAATTGAGACAGCTTGCAAGAAGGAGGATGAAAGACATGAAACTATAGGAAGGCATGATAGCCAACTTGTCAGTAGGGACGAGTCCACGAGTACAGAGTGAGTCTCAGGATACCCTACTCGCCGAGAATCACACAGCGTTTGTAACTCAATTGTTAAGCGCTAGGATATGATCGGCCTCGCTAAGAGATATCCAATTCGATGAACGTTCGGGTCATCTACCGCCGGCCCAGTGACCTGTATATGTCCGCCGGTGGTACGGAGTCTAGGAACGTGACGCCTGTAAAGTGCGACATGGGGAAATCTGATATCAGACGTGTCTGACCAGAAAAGGTACATATAGGTAGAGATCGGGGGATGATAGAATTGAACTGTCTTTCAGTCTTTGATGAACACCTCGTGTATGATTCATGTTCTTGCATCTGATCCCTGCCTCGAGGAGGCACCTGGCAGACAACGCACACGCGACCCGTTTGTAATTCGGGCCCTCTGCGAAGCTCGACGCTTATAGATGGCGCTGTGCCGATAATTTCAGGCAGGTCTAGAAATTTTGTCGCTCTGTATGAGTCGGAGTATAACCTCGATCAGATTCTCGAGCGGTCGTTCGTGACGGTGCGTATTTACGGGAATTCTCCATATTGCGGGCGCCATGTTTCGATCATAGAAGCTAGGGCTCTCCGCGCATTCATGAAGCAGTTGTGTCTACAAGTACAACATCGCTATCTCATAGCAACATCTTCTCAACTATGTGCGGACTCACCAAATACCTTGCCTTGCTCATTCTTGTTGCACTTGTCGCTTCGGCCCCGATGTTCCCAATCAAGCGTTCGTGTCTATCTCAATTGATTGCCCTGCGCTACTGAATATCATACACAGGTGATGCACTGCCTCACGTCTGCGAATCTAACGAGGAGTCCGCTGGTCCCGACGTCATCGGGGACTGCTTCTAAATGTAGTATGTCTATGCTTAATGTTGGAACCTAACATGCTGATTGCTCGTGCAGATGCATTCATACGGGTGCTTTGGAAAGTCTGACGATGGAACGAGGGAGTTACAGGACTACTTGTCAAAGAGTTGACCGCAGAGCGCGTTGGGTTGTGACCTGTATAATTCACAAAATATGAATTGTATCCGATGATCGATCCCTGAAATTCTTCTGAGGCGCTCGTTCGAGTATCAAAGCTGGCCTTCGAACTGAGCCATTCTCACGCGACAACACAGCAGTCGTGCCCTCTAGGGCGTCTCCAAAACTTGGCTCGCGCTATCACATTAAGGGCCACGGCATCCGATTAGTATCCCCAACAAGCTACCCGCCAATTCACACTAACATGAATTTGACGGGTACGTCGACGGACTACGACTCAGTATTCAAAAATCTTAACCTTGTGGATAGGCTCATTTCCCCTGTCCTGTTTCGCACTTCTGACAGTGACGTTCTTCGGAACTTGCGCGGTTATGCTCGCGTTGATACGGAAACTCCCTGGTGTGCAACTGGTGCTTGTTCTATTCCGCTCCACTGTGAAACCGCTCAGTCCTATGGGTCTAGTGATATCACCGCTGCGGTCCTGTCCAATGGTGGATCCGCGCTACATCCCTCCCGAAAGAGAGCGCTTTCCATGACCAGCAACAGCGGAGCTTGAGTTTGTGGGCATGGCCGAGTATCATAACATAAGATGTTGGTGAACCCACATTCCGCAGGCCCTGCCTCGTGTCAGATATTGCAGACGCGTGTCACAAGAGGCCGAATATTTGTCCAGGCCAAACACTACCAGATTTCTTATGAGGCATCTGTGACGGACGACAGGCGATCGATAAGCATGTGCGTGGTTCTATGGGGTGCATCTAGGCGCATCTACATACATCGAAGTTTCCGGATGTCTCAGGCCGACCCAGGACCAGTACTGACTATGGATGCCCCTGCTGGAAGCACCGCGTGGACGAGGAAGACGAGGAGGATACATTCTGACAAATTACTTGCTTCGGTCTCCTGTTGGAACACCGGGGCTTATGACGCGCGGCGGGCCTCGGCGCGCTCATTTTTCACGTATTCTTGTATCGTTGCCATCCACTCATTGGGCCATCGCTTTAGTCCAGGCAGTTCGAGCTCCGGAATATTCAATATTCAGCACCCAGGCCATATAGCCATGGAGGTGTCCAGCGCCTCGCCCGTGATCATGCACATGCTTCGCTAGTTCTGAAATCAGATGAGTTCTGCAGTCATCAACTGATGTGCAGCGCTCAGCGCTGGATGCAGGATGAAAGTGTTATCTCAAGACGCTTCTATTCGGACGCGACGACATTGGGTCGATGATGATACGGCGGTAGCTCGGAAGGTTAGCCATCTGAACTCTACTGCCACCGTAGCCTGTTTCATGTGCAACAACTCCAGCCCTCTCGATCTCCTGAGGTATGTGTTCTACCATATGCACCCTGGTCGTCATGTGCACCCGGATATCACGCATCTTGGAGTTTCTTGCCCCAAACAAATTTTTGTTGCGTTACACACAGACACGCATACACGTCAGGCATTCTCCGCCGTGTCATCCATGGAGCCAGGACAGTTGATTGATCACCGAAACGATGGCACGCAGCACAGTCCGGTGAGTTATCCTATCACTAATCAGAGTAGGTGTCCGCTATCCTACACGCTAGTCAGGAAGGTCTCTACGACCTCCAAGTATTTCTCCTTTTCCTCGTGGAACGTCATGTGAGCGCTGTTTGCAAACTGCACCCATCTGACCTTCGGAACATGCAGGAAGTACGGTAGCATACCGACATCCTGCGCCTCGTCGTAATATCCATTGATCAGGAGGGTTGGCGTCGAGATGTTCGCAAGTAGGTCTACAATCGACCAATCCTTCAGCGTACCGGAAACGTGAACCTCCGACGGACCCATCCTAGCAGATATCCAGTGTTAGCTGCGACATCGTTGAACAACAACAATATAAGATAGCGAACATTTTCCCGTAGACCGTCGGGTCTTTCATCATCTCGCCAAATGCGACCTGCAAGTCCTCCGGCCACGGAGAGAGCCGGCAAATGTGCTTGTTGTAGAAGACCATGATGGCCTCGTGGTACTCCGGAGTGTCCGTCTTCCCCTCCTGCTCGCATCTTTCTATCACCTCGCGAATGTCCGCAGGCAGGGCGGACATCAGTGCTTGAGTGCCCTTGCACCAAAGCTCGATGGATGCGGGGGTGCTCGCGAGGATGAGGTGTCGGAGACCCGCCGGACGGCGCTCGATGGCATACTGCGCCGCAAGCATCCCGCCCCAGGAGTGTCCGACGAGGTCGAAATCGCCGGCAACGCCAAAATGTGACAGGACGTTATCGAGCTCAGCTATGAAGAGCATCGGGTTCCAGAACTCGGCGGGCTTATCCGGTGCGTGTGAAGACGCGCCAACACCGACCTGGTCGTAGAAGATGACAGCGCGGCTGGTAGGGGAAGTGGCAAGTTCGGCGTGTGGGAGCATGTACTGGTGCGGGATACCGGGCCCGCCATGCAGCACCACTAGGGGGCGCACGCCGGGTGTGAGCTTGCCGGTGACCTTGAACCAAGTGCTGAAGGTCTCTCCGTCGTAGACGAAGGGTATCGTACCGGTTGTCTCTTCCATGGCCCGTCGCGTTGTGCAAGTTCGATCAGCGGGTGGAGTGTGGCGCTCCAAGTACTGTCTTTGCGGGGTTCCAGGCCCTTATATAATGTTATACGGCCATATCAGACACGAAGCTGTCAGACACGCAACAAGTGCCGAGTATCAGAACATGGAATAGACTCGAACCATCGTAGCGCTGCGTGACTTCCCTTGGTAAAAGGTCGAGATGTTGCGGGAAGAATCTACGTTGGGCGTCTTACGCGGAGTGGCAGCCGGACTTCCTGTCATCACCCATATCTTCTTGGGGCGAGGATTCCGGTACAGAACCTTCGCTGAGAGTAGCCAATTCGAGCAAGACGGTGAGAATAATGCAGATGGACCAAATCAAGAGAGGAAAATCAGTCAGCTCACAGATTATACAACTCACACCTCGTTCGAATTCAAGGGAAGTGCCATAATCCTGCAGATTGCAGATCGCGATTGTACTGTACGCTTGACTTACCTGAACGTGACCTCGACCGGACATCCCTATAAATTTCCTCGAGATGCCTTCACTATTGAGCCGGGAGGAGACGTACGACCCATCCATCGTAAGAGTGCAAGTCAGCTCACCTCTAGCCATACCAGCGGCCACCGGAAACTCGCATTTGGCAACCGCTCTGCGTGTAGGTAATTCATCGAGTGTATAGACAAAAAGGGAGGGGTGACGCCGTGCTCGCTTTGAGTGATTGCTATAAGCTCGCTCCCGAGCTCAACTCGGTACCATGATTTTTGAAGTCCTTGCTGAGGAAGACGTCCCAGGTTAGACTCAGATCTGCTCTGACTGCGGACTACATATTAGCTGAAGCAGAGGCCCGACGAGTATATATAAAATTGCACGCACGTAAGGTCAATCTGGACAAACCCGCGGGGCGAATGAAGAGTACAGGTTCATCACCTTCGGGGAGTTTGCATACAGTCCGGAGAGCGGCTGCATGGTAGGAACGAAGTCGAAGTCTGACATACCGAGTGCTCTGAATAGCTTCAGCATTGTGTGCGGCTGTGATAGTTAGCTTAGGATCAGAAGAAACACAAGCTGTGGATCTGTTCATTTGATGTTGAAGCCTCGCGAGCCCGTACGGGACGTCAACGTCTTGTCCCATTCTCGCTGAGTGCAAGTGTCGCGATAAGCCTGGAAACTGGCTATGCAAACCAAGAAGGGTGTGCCCTGCGGCAGTCTCCGGAAGGAGAGGATGCGAGTACCATCCCAGTGATGGGCGCCACGTAAGTACTTGCCCAAGCGGGGCTGAATTCCGAACCAAGCCTGTGATTTTTGTAAGAAATGCATCTAGCTAGCATGCCAGTGTTCAGAGAGGACACAGGGCACAAAATAAAGTAGTATGTAAAGCGACCAAGAGCAGTGAGACAGCAACTGCAGGGAACCCTCATCTCTGACATCGACGCCCGTTCATACCCCCACACGTCGTAGGTCATTAATCGTCTCGTATCGCAGCCTCTGGATCGAACGTCAACCTGTGAGCAGCTGGACAGAACGAGACAGACAGGGGGGACTCACTGAAAAACTCGTACGATAGCCAGCAGAGCGCATTACTCGGTATGAACGTGAGCACCCGCGGCGTCAGCCCCCGCGCAAAGCCCTTGAGGCCGTCCCTCGTCCATATGATCCTGAATGCATCCATCATTCCGCGGCAGTGCCGAATTTCAGGGTCTGTGCTCGTCCCGCGCGTCTGGAGGATCGTCTTCGCGACGTCGAGCGGCGTCGTCACGGCGCCCGCTACACCGCCCGCGAGGCCGCCCGCGACCATGTGCGTGACGGGCGAGTACACGCCGGACGGGTTGAAGAGGTGCTTCAGTTGCTCGTACACGGTGAACTGCACAGCGGTGAAGGGCACGGTCATGGTGAGTGTGGTCGGGTACGACACGTAGAACGCGCCGAGGCCCTCGTTGCGGTAGACTGTGCGCGCACAGGCCATGAAGGAGCGGAATTCAGATTTGTGCACTTGCATGCGCTGCTTGATCACTAGAGGATGAAATCTCGCGACGAGCCCTTTCGCAGCGGAGGTTCTGTTCACTCACCATCGAATGGGTTCATCAGTGCATCGCTCGCGACTGTTGCTGCTGCACCCGCGAATGCTGCCATGAGGGGATCGACATGGGTACCAGTCTCCCATCAAGAGGAACAGACTGCACGTACATGTCGCTATCCACTGATTCCGCACGCCTTCCACGTTCCCTCCCGCAAACTCCTTCACAGCTTCGTACATCCCAAAATGCACCGCATGTGCAGGCCCTGCGCCCACGATGACCGACGACACGCCCCGCCACAACGCCCGCATGCCCTCTGTCGATGATATTCGAGTGAACGCATTGCCGATTCCCGTATACACTGCTGCTGGGGATGTCGCGAAGACTTGCATTCGCGTCTGAACAGTGTCGTTGTGAAAATGTGAAAAACAGTCCGCAAGGACGTTTTTCGCCGAGACTCACTTTTATGCTATCTACAGGGAACATGACTGCATGTTCCGTAATGCCAGCCTGAGCGCCCCATGTTAGAAAAGTCCCGCTAGTTTGAGGATGCGGCAGAGAGAAAATCACAATTCTCTCCGGTGCTCGCGCAGGCACTTACCAATGCGCCCGCCATCATGCTGACCTGTGGGCGATGAGTCCATGAGCCGCGCTTGCGCCGCCGAGCGCGATTGACGTACACCAAGCCCCGCGTTCGGGGGCAGTCCCTCATACTCGATCTCTTCAACAACCTCCATGGTCAAGGGTGTGCTTCCGACAGTTCAGAGCAGAAGCAGGTGGTGGATAAAAGCCGTCGCGCGCTATTGAAAAGCAAAAGGCCAAGATGCAGCTCCGAACAAGTCCTATGGTGAGCTGACAATTCACTGCGCGTGCCACTCAGACGCAGCAGGGACGGCGGGCTCGCTCCTGAGAACTAGAGGGGCGTCGATGTCAGGACGGGCGCGATTTCTGGCGGTGGGCGATGGGAGACACAAGGGCGTGGCGTTCAGACAGGGTTCCACACTGACGACTGAGAGAAAAATTCGCAGGAGATGCACATCGCCGTAGACCGGGATAGGCTCACACCAAGGAAACGGAAAAGGTACATGGGACGCTCGTAAGTACACGCCCCGGCCACGCATCCGCTCGACGACCAATTTTATATCCACCACAAAACGCTCATCCCGCCGTTCAGGGCGTGTGCGCGCTCTATGCACGCTTGGCGGCGGCGAGACGGTTGTGCTCGTCGATGTCGCTGCTCGCCCGACCGTCCGAAAGGGATTGGTCAATTCCGGTGAGTCACGAGGAGCCAATCAGCGGTGCACTCACACAGCTTCCCACGGGTAGTCCAGCCTATCGCAGGCCGTCAGCCGTCCGCACTCTCCCAGCCAATCGCAGCGAGACTCACCACAGGTCCTCCACCTCCGCCCCGGCATAGTATCTGCGCAGCAGCTCAGCGGCATTCCCACACATACCACGCACTACTCACGGGATGTCGGCAGGCAGCTCTGCGAGCTTCGGCTTCAGCTTGTTGTGCACAACAAAGATCGCAAATTGCGTCCGCTGCGCCTCCCGCTCAGACTCGGGCAGCGCCTCTAGATCGCGCTCGACGTCCTTTTGCAGCTCGCTGATGGCATAGCTGGTGTCCACGCGTGTCAGCCTGAAACAACACCGGCATGCGCACTGACGCCACTCACTGCAACGTCTTGCGCGAATCGTCGACTTCATCCTGCGAAGCAAACGAGCGTGAGACGCCTCGAGGCTGACGATCGTGGTCCTATGTGAACTTGCCACAATGAGAGCTCTCTTGCCCAGCAGGACGTGTGCGGTCTCCGGGCCACTGCACGACAAAGATTAGTCTATCGGGATGGCATTCAATAGAACGTGCTTCCTCACAGCCATTGCGTCCGGACAACCTCCCGGCCGATCTGCTCCGCGGTCATACCTGGGAGCGACTCGTACAGCGACAAGCCAATCGCATAGATCGGGATATTTCCCTTTCTCGAGGTGTCCTTCAGGAACGTCCTCTGCACAGCACAATTCAGTCTACTGCGGATCACGAGTTGCTGGTGTGAATACATACGAGAACGCGAGCGGGGAAGAACCCTCTGCACGGGAAAGTTCATATGAAACAGCAAGAAAATTCAGAGCATATACTTGCCCTCCACCTGCATCACACTCTCTTAGCAACCAAACCGCCGAAGCAGCCACAGCTGTGCGCGCACCAATAGCGATGAGAATGTCAGGCTTAAACTCCTTGATCTTCTCAGCCGAAGCGCGAATGAGCTTGTGGATATCCTCATATGTCGCGCGGATGTGTTCGGGCTCCATCGTGAATCAGGTATAGGAGAGAAGAAGGAAAAGTTTTCAGGGTGAATGCGAGTCTAAAGCACTTGGCTTTCATCAAAGCTTTCCGCGTGCCTTATCTACCGAGATTAGATTATCGCAGGCTCAGATCGATACCAGATCTCGCATTCAGATCGTTCTACGCGCCGACGCGCTCGGCAAAAATCTAGTGAACCACGAATTCGGTATCTGCAGGCGATGACCGTCTTCCGACTTTACAAACGCGCTTGACGCTGCCCACAATTCACTCTCGACGTGCTAAGACCTGTTTGAAGGTAACTCGGCCAACCACTAGCCAAACAGCCAGCACAGATGTCAGAACCCTCCGGCTCGGGCCAGCCGCCGAAAGCCATCGCGAGCCTCGCAAAGAAGCCGAGCGACACCACGCGCGGCGGGGGCTCGAGGCTCAAGTTCGTGCCCACCATCCCCTCGCGGCGTACCAAGGTGTGAGTGAGCCGCCGTCCCGCCGCCCTTACACGCGTGCTGAGCCCTTGCAGTGATGTGAAGCAGGTAAGTGGCGGCTCCATGCACCGTCTCGGCCCCAGCACACAACGGATCAACAGGAAGAAGCACCCGCGGCCATCCCCACGGGCCGTGGCGAGCGTGGCCGGGGGCGCGGACAGGACCGCGGGCGAGGGCGCGGACGCGGCGGCGAAGGGCGGGGCGGGCCCCCGCGCCCGCCCGCCGTCGAGATGACGGCGAGCGGGCCGTTCGCCATGGGCCCCACGCTCGCGGGCACGTCGGCGCGGCGCACGACGCCTCGCTCGAACTTCACGCCGATCGTCCCGCAGGGACCGAACGGGCCCAAGCTCGGCGCGGGGCTCACGCAGACGACGGCGCCGACACTCAAGCGCGAGAAGGGCGAGAAGGAACAGAAGGAAGAGGATGAAGCGGAGGTGTACTCGGACCCGGATGAGGGGGTGGAGATTGTTGATATGGATGATATTAAGAAGATGGATTGGATGGCGCCGGAGAGTCTGAGGAAGGAGAAGGAGGGGAAGAAGAAGAAGAAAGTTGTGAAGGTGAAAGAGGAAGAGCGGCCTGAGCCAGTACTCGACCGTAAAGGAAAGGGTAAGTCGCAGAGGTCTTCACCCCCTGAGTAAGCACGAGAACTGACTTTGGATTTAGGCGTAGCTGTGGAGGAGGCGATGGATGTAGACGAGCCCCGTGCGGAGGAGGTTAATCTCGCCAATGCAGTAGACCTAAGCGAGAGTGAGGAAGAAGAGGAGCTCGAAGACATCATTGATGACTTCTCTCTGGCCAATGAAACTGAAGAGGTACGCTCATGATATCGACTGCATTCAGTTTACTCAACAACCTGTGAAACTGGCAGGACTCGGATGCGCGACGAGAACGTCTATACTTCTTCCAATTCCCCAGCCCGTTCCCTACATTCGTCTCTAGGACACCACAGACTGCTGCCGCCGCCACCGATTCGGATTCACCAAAACCAGAGGACAGTCAGAAAAAAGTCACCTTCGCTCTGGACACCAAACCGCCAGCTGCGGGATCCAGTGCCGGAGCCGCGCCGGGCACATCTCAAACACAACCAAAAGCGGAGGAAGAGCCCAAGGTCGACGGCGTCATTGGCCAACTGGAAATCTACCAGAGCGGTGCTGTCAAGATGCGCCTGGCCAATGGTATATTGTTGGATGTTCGTGTCCTACTGCTACTTCTGCCTACGTGTACTTACTGATCCATGTCCTTCAGGTATCCGCTGCGACACAGCCATCATTCCTGCAACAAGCTGTCCACATCGACCCCACCAACAAACGCATTTGCGTGCTCGGCGAGGTCAACAGACGCTTCGTTGTCTCGCCGGATATCGACGCGCTCTTGTCAAGCATGGAGCTGGCCGACAATCCCCCGCCGATCCCGCTTGACGAGGGCCTCATCACTATGGACACGTCCTGAGCGCGCTTTCAGGCGAAGACAGGGTAGCTAGAATCAGTAGGGTGAGCGACGCCGATCTAGTACTGTAATATAATATCCCCGTGACATCGAGCATCCCTCCCGCCCGCTACACTAATATACATGCAAGATTCTGTGCTGCCGAATGCTACATAGGAGTCAGGACGCATCTATACTACATCGGGGCAGGCGCCAGACTGGCGGCCTCGGTATCGTGGACCGGTATCGTCTGCGGTGTTGCCTCGGGTGTCGAGATTTGCATCTCAGGCGCGGGGGCACTTGCGGCATTGCCGTCGTCTTCGCCGAAAATGTCAAGCAACGCACCCATCCGGGCTTTGTTACCTCCTGCGCGCTTGAGCACGAAGTCCCGAAGCCCGGCTTTGAGACTTGGCTGCTTGTCAACCAATTCGCGCAGCTGTTCTTTTGGTAGTTGAAGTAGTGCTCCGAAGCTTGCGGGAGCAATGAGTTTCGCGCATCGGATAAACCCTTCCCAGAGAGGCGGATTCGTCCAGATCTTCTTCGTAATAAGCCGAGAGAGCAATGTTGTGGACACAAAGCCGACAAGGGACCGGTAGGTCGTAACAGCTTGGATGACCTGAGAGAAATAAGGGTTAACATAAGTGTTATGTCGAGATGGAATGTGCCTACGGTTCTCAAGAAGAGTGTGGGTAGCACTGGTTCGTCTACCAGCTGGTTCATGACAACTGCCAGAATCTCAGACCTGAAGATATCAGTCATCGAGAAGCATATTCCGATAGCTATGAAATTCATTAGAAACGTGTGCATCGCGCTTCCCAGACAAAGAGTCACCTTCAATGGCACTCTTCAAGCCTATTTCCTTCTCCGACTCGTGTAGTAGAACCATCAATTCTGCCGGCGTGAGGAGTTCGCTCTGCCTGACACGAGGCAGGTTGGATGTGACACTGCCGAATGTCTGCGGAGGAATAACAACGACTGAATTGAACACTGATCGGACAAGGTTCTTCGGCTCCGGTTGCCCATTGAGGATAGACACAATGCGAGGTAGATGGCGTAGAATATCCGCCTGGAAGAAATTTATTAGTCATAGGTATTTTAATGAATTAAAATACGTGCCTTGTCCATTTCTGCAATGATCGGGATGAGGAAGCGTGCATCGAGGTCGCGCTCCGTGACAAGCGATTTGACCAAGGCGACCAGCTGCGGACTTGGCCGCTCCTTTTCGGTGAAGATGGTGAGGACACGCAAAGCGAGTGACTCTGCCCCAGGAGGGAATATCCGCAGAAGTGTGAGAAGCCTCGCAGGATTGGCGGTCATCGCACGGATGAGTGGCGTAATAAGCTGCTGTATTGTCTCTTGAACGCTCGTCTCCATCCCACCGTAAGCAGAGAAAATCCTGCGCCAAATTATTAACAAGTCGGTGAGTGAATGCAACCGCTACTTACTCGTTGAGGAAGTCTGGGACCTTGACGGATAGTGCGAAGATCAGCTCCATATGCTGCAGGATCTGGGCATTATTTGCAGGAAACTCCAACTGCTCTGGCAGGTATGGCGTCTGAATGATATCTTCTGGCGGAAGCTGGCCATCCTCCATATTCTCGTCGCGATCCTCGCCTTCAGCAGGCGGCTCTTCTGATTTGGGAGGAGGTTTCGGCCGAGACTGTAATCGACGGAGTAGCTGGAGGGCAAATTCACGGATCATGCCATCCATCGGAGCCGTCTCTGGGATCCAACGCTTGACGGTGTTAATCGCCGCACCGCGGGTGACTTTGTCTTAGAGGCATATTAGCTATCATGGAAAAAGAGAACACATGGGCACCGTACCTGGATGCGTTGTGAGCTCGAGAAGAATGTTCATAGCTTCCGCTCGTAGTGACGGCCGTTGCGCCACAAACTCGCGAAGGGAAGCAAAGCCCATCTGTCGCCTGCGGATATCGGGTAAGCTCCGAAGTTCGTACAAGCTCCTGTGGACAAGCGTCGTACCTATCGGGCTCTGTACATGATTCTCGTAGCAGATTGAGCACATCCGGCGGCACGGAAGGAAGGTCTAGAAGAAACCTGGCAAACGTCCTATCTTTGCCGTCTGAATGTGTCTGATAGGCGGCGACTATCTGATTAAGCCATGTCTCGTAATTCGGTTGCTAGTCCAAGGCCCTCGTGAGAATTGGACATGGTGAGACACTTGATGTGCCAACTTACCCAATTGCGATCTATCCCGAGGCGCAATCGGTCGTTATACCATTCCTCATTCATCCAAGTGGTCGCCAGCCGGACCCTAGGTCACAGACGTAAGTAGCAACGACAATACAAGCGCGTACATGCGGCGTACCTGCCAGGGAAGTCCGCAATAATGTAGTCGCACAGTGTCTGCCGCAGCCGGTCCTGATGGGCATACAACTCCGATACGGCGTCGGATCCCAGCTCTTCCTTCTGTGCTGGCGTGCCCTCTTCACCTGTTGGAGGCGCAGGGTCCGTCACACGTGTGATCAGTCGCACAATGAGGAGCATCCACATGTCCGACGCTGACGAGCCTGGAGCTTCGGACAGCTCGCCTGCAGGCTCAGACGGCGCGAGGTCCTTCGCGCCATCCCATATTCGACTCAATGAGCCCCTGACGATGGCACCACGCTCGGCAGCTAACCACTCTTTGGGTGGCGGCAGTTTGAAGTCAGCGAGCTGCAAGTCCGGAGCGAGGTCCATTTCGTGGTCGAGTGCAGCCTCGCTTTCCGGTATTTGCTCCTGGTCACCAGACAGCTATTAGAATACAATATTGTCAGTAGGATGTCTGAAATGGAGCATCATGTTTTGCACCTCGAGATTGAGCCTGTCTGGTTCATACTCAATTTCCTCCTCATCTAAATCCATCTTCATGGGATCTACTGGCTCCTCCTTTACAACAGGCGCTGGCGGCGGAGTCGGTGATTTACTGGGTCGTCCCATCGCCTGCAATGGCTGAATTTCCATCGCCACACTGGGTATGGATGCCGCAGGAGTTGGCGCTACAGCCGCAACTGCTGGTGCAGCCGTTGCAGGAGCAGATGATGCCACTGGTGCGACCGGAGCAGACTGTGCTGCCCCATCCGTTGCCCGTTTATGTCGATACGCCTGTACGAGACCTATGAGTGTGTTTTCTGAGAACACTTGCAGGTTCGCGACGATCAGGTCAGTCACAAGAGCCGAAGGGAGGGTGGCGAAGTCGAAGTTGGAGATCAAGGTTGTTGAGGATATAGTTGTGTCTGATTCCAGTTTTGGTCGCTTGGCGTCGGGACCTTCATTCTGGGGAGTCAGAGAAGATCGCTTGCGAGACGCATCGGCGGCGGCAGCCTTGCGCTGCTTCTCTTCCGCTGCTGCTTGCTCCATACGAGCACTCTGTGTTGTGAGAGCTGCATTGATTTGGGAGGCGTATGTGGCGCCTTGAGGCCCGCTGCAATCTGTCCAACACCATACATTGCAAGAACGTTCGCATCTGCTCACCGTGATATATGAATTAGCAGTATCCGGATGGCCTTCTCGACACTTTTGATGTTGGCCAGTGGCTGCCCTTCCAGCTTCGTAGGTGTCCATTGACTCAATGTTGAGACGACAATTTCCACGAGCGCTGGTCTCAGCTTTGTCAATGTCGCCCAGCTGTTCAGAACGGCGGAGAGCATATCGGGATTGCTGGTTGAAGTGAAAGTTCAGTACAGTCAGAGCATGTCGACCGTCACACGACTCACTTGCTGGTATACAAGATGGTGATGACGCCTTCTAGCAGCTTCACGCCTTCGGCCTCGAGCGCGGGGACGGACATGAACGGGTGGTCGGTAGGGCACATGGAGAGATTGGGGTCATTTTTATTCTGCAGCTGGAGGCACGGGGGATGCGACAATGATAAATGGCAATCTGGAGACGGGAGGCACGTGAACACTCACCCTAGGATCACTATTGCCCCTCGTCTGAACGAGAATGACCCTCTGCATGAACTTCACCGCCGAGAACTTGATACCGCTGGTGACATGCGGCGACCACACGAATTCGAGGATCTTTGCTTTCGCCTGGCTGAGAATGTCCCATTGTTGGCGCAGATTCCTGTTCGCGCATCTGCCCAAAATCAACAGTGAGACGTGTTCGCGACATGAACAAAAGTGCGCGTACAGCATGCGGAACAACAGCGCGTAAACGGTTGGGAAGCATTGCACGGCTACTTTCACCGTGTTGGGATTCGGATCGTGTAGTAGCTGTGCCAGGACTTCCAGCGACTGAGAGGCAACTGGACAACGCGAGATGGAGATTCACATTAAGACACGCTCATTTACAGATTCAAGATGGGACACGCACGCTGTGTGCGTGCTTCGACAGTCAGGCTGGACCGGCAGATGGCGTAATGGAGCAAATCAAGGACCCATCGTTTGAGCAGAGAGTCGCCCGCGCCCGCGACAGTTTTAATAAGGGTAGTACAGAGGATGGGGATTGGACTGGGATGAGCCTCAAGTGATTCACGTAACGTCGCGAGCAGGTCTGCCTGCTCCTTGGAGTCAGGAGGGACGGCTAGCGCAGCGGCCAGCTGCTGGAGCGGATCAACGGGCTCAGCGGCCATGGCGCTGTCTGCGTGTGTGTCCGAGTCGTCGCCGTCGTCTTCCTCGGTGCAAAACCACGTCCGCGCCGGGGAATCTGCAGTCTCAGTGCCAAGCAGCGCGTCGAGCTCGCCTGCCGCTGCAACTCGGGTTGGCGCGCGTCTCTCTCTCTCCTGCCTCGACGCTGCGGAGTTTCAATCCCCTTGCGTAGTGCGATGGTCAGTCCCCCGTCCCCGCCGTCCCGTGCGACGAGCTCGCTCTGATATCCCTCCCAGTCCGCGCAGCAGTCACAAAGCATACAGACCCTCCTCGAGGCCGAGAAGGAGGCCGCCAAGAAGGTCCAGCAGGCCCGCGAATGTGCGTCACCGCCCCGCGGCGGTCCGCCCGCCCTACTGATGTCCCCTCACAGACCGCGTCAAGAAACTCAAGGATGCACGCACAGAGGCCGCGAAGGAGATAGAGCAGTACAAGAAGGTCAAGGAGGACGAGTTCAAGGCGTTCGAGGCGTCGGTGCGTGCGCATCTGCATTCGCCCTGTGACGCGACTAACCGCCACCGTCCAGCATGCCGGCAACATCCAGGATGTGCAGGCCGCCATCGACAAGGAGACCGAGGGTAAGCTCGCGGGTGTCCGGGCCCAGTACGAGCAGAGCAAGGACAAGGTCGTGCAGAAGCTACTCGATCGCGTCGTCCTCGTGAAGCCGGAGCTACATCGCAACATGCAGAAGTTCGAGAAGTAACCGACTATGTAATCTGGAACGGACCGAACTACGTAGACCGCTGCATGGACACCGTAACCTCAAATAGTAGTCATATGGTCCGTATACATTGTAACAAATACAATACAATATACCCAGGGCTCCTCCGCGTGCGCGGAATACTCGCACAACCTCCAAACGAAATTACCATGCCACAGCACAGGGGAATATGCAAACACATCACCGGCCCACCCGAGCACACCATAGTTTCCTCACGGCTCATTCACGAGCCAGTTCATGCCCACCGGTACGGACGTCGTCACGCCCGCGCCGCGCATCGGTTGCGCATGCGGATGGAGCAGCGCCGCGACGGACGCCCTGCGCTCGTCCACAGCTGGCCCCGGTGTGGAGATGGAGAGCGTGTTCGCGAACGCCTCGGACGGCGGCCTCCACGAGTCGAGCAGGCCGCTCGCCTTGAGCGACGGCAGGCTGTGCGCCGCGTCGCGGTGCGGTTGTTGCGCGAGTTCGGACGGTGCGCCCGGCGGGGCGCGATACTGTGCCTGTTGAGGACTCTGCCGGCGCCCGTCCGCGCCGCGGCGGAAGTGCTGGTCCGTCGGCGACCGATTCGAGGTGGGCGAGACGGCGGCTGGCGTGGACGCGAGGGAAGACGCCGCGGCTGCTGCGTACGTGCGCAGCGGGGCGGATTCAGGTGAGGCCTGTGTGGATGCAGACTGCTTGCGCGCCGCCTCCTGGCATGCGCGCCACTGATCGGCGACGACGGCGACGCGGAATCCCCACACTTTCTCGAAGTCGTTGTCCCAAACCTGGATCAGCTTGTCCTGAGGATAGTACTTGCTGTATGACTGACCGGTCCGCTCAGTAAGGATCGTTGCATAAGGCCCCGGTAAGACTTACCCATATGCAGCAAGCCGCTAACAGGAACAATGTCCATGAGCAACCGCCGGCACTTCTCATATGCTGACATAGGCACACTCACACAATATGGTATTCTTAGCTCGTGCCCCGGTACCGCTGAAAACTGTATTGAGTTGATCGCGGACCCACTGTGGTGGCCGCGCGGGCAGTCTGGACTCGCCCTGGAACGTGCTGGTCAGTGATCCCCTTGGCAGTAGCCGCATGACAGCGTACCTCGAGTACAGACAGATACGCGCACGGGTGTAACACGTGCACGAAACAGAAGCACCAAGCTCCCGTGTTCGAGCTTGTCTCGAACATCGCGAGTTGCTTTTCTAGATTTTCTTTAGAAAACCGGAGCACACCGGATAATGACTCTACCCATTCCTAGGAGACTTCGATGAATACCAAGTCTGTGCGGGACCTGAAGTACGTACTTCTAGGGCCTCCCTGCCCTGCTGGACGCCGACAGCTCGCGCGTGCAGGTCCTCCATAGCTGTATTGCCCAACCCATCGGGTCAGCCTCCACTAGTGCATATATGCCCTGATGTGAAATGCACCTAGACTCGTCTGCAGCTCCCGATAAATGGAAAGAATACGACACAAATGGCCGAATTGTGAGGCATATCGTGTCCGTGGTGCCGCTTCATGCAAAAATTCCGGACCTAGCGCGCGCTCTAAGCCATGTATCCTGAAAGAAACATATCGCAAAAAATCACTCACGAGTGGCTACTGAATGCACAGTCAATTCAAAGGTGGTCTCGTCGGCGGGAAGCGGCACATGTCGCATGAGGTCGATGCTCCTCGGCCGCAACGGCTTGTACGTATAAATGCCATTGATCCATCCCATCAACTGAATGAGCCAGAAGCACCGTCGGGTACACTCTCGCTCAATGAGGATATTTGTGTCGAGTGCCAGTGCGCGCGCCAGAATGACGCTATCCGGCTGATGCACCTCGAGGCTCTCTTCGAGTACCTGCAGCGCCAAATCTGCGTGTCATCGAAAATGAAAATATGAAAAACAATTGAGCCGTCAGTTTACCGATAATTCAACTGATATTAGTGGCACAACCCCGACATGACAACGGAAAGCACTGACCAAAATATCGATAGTGTTTCGTCCACGAATGGCTCGCGGCAACTTCATGCATTTCAAGCAGGCACAGTGCCTGCGCCGTCGCAAGGCACGGCACGCTGAGCAGGCGGCCGCCATTGTCGAACATGATCTTGACCGCCTGGTCGAAGAACGGCACTCCCGCACGGCGCGGGTACGGCTCATTCGTCTCGAGATTCTTGCTCAGCGGAGCGGCGACGGCGCAGATCGCGAGAATGAGGTAGTTGGGCACAAGGTCGTGGCTGAGCGCGGCAGAGAACGACGGCTTGTGCAGAATGAGCCGCTGCGGATTGCAGTGCGCGAAAAACACTGTGGGCGCGCGGGTGCGGCGGCGAGCGTGTCAGACGTGGGACCGCGTGAGAAGAGGCGCGGGCGTACGATTAATGAGCTCGTGCATCAGCTCGGGCTCGACGTCCGGGCGATTAGGTGAGCCTGTGGGTGAAATTGCGGGAGTGCCGTGGGAGGGCGAGGCGCTACTTAGTGGGGTGGCGGGCGGCACGGCAGCGCGCGATCGCTTCGGCGGGATCTCACGTCGCTCGACAATTTCGTGCAGAGGGTCGCGCAGAGGAATGTCTGGGAGCGGGGGAGCATGGTCGCTCGCCGGCGATGGCTGCAGCGGCGCGTCAAGAACGATCGCGACACGATAAGCATGTGCTCACAGTTAACTGGAGGGCAGGCCGCTCATGGTTAGCATTACGGGGCGCGGGGACCGGTCGTCCGTTGGAATCTGTATAGGTACAATTTTTCGAGGCAAAGTAACTGCACTACATCAGGCTAACAGATCGTCCACATGGTCTCGAGACACTCACCAGTTACTGCAAGGAGCTAACCATATACGGTAATTAGAATGCACAACAGCTGAATATGCGACGCCGAAGCTTACCGGTGCCGTCGCAGCGCCGCTTGCTCTTGTGGCACGCGTCGCAAGCCTAGAAGGGTCCACTGAGCGGACAGAGAGCCATAGCGGGGTGCGCACATACTTTGCTGAGGCGCTTGCGCTTGGTGCCCTTTACGAACGCGATGGTGGGCTGGTCACGCGCGTCAGACATTTGGGGGGGGTCTGGATGCGGGTGCATGGACTGGTGCGACCCTGCTCCGTCTTTATCGGCGGGGCCAGGAGTGGCGTTGCCAGGGTCCAGCGAGACCATGTGAAGGTGGATGGGTCGCGCGCGTGCGTCCATGGACAGTGTACGCCGTCAGTAGTAGATGAACGGACGAAGGCCGCAGCAAGACGGACGAGGGCCGCAGCCAGTAACTCGAGGCTGGCGCAGCTGGAGTCAGAGACAGGCAAGGACACGCGGGAGTACACGCCGGGGGCGGGAGTGCGCACGACGGGGGCTCAGGCGGGATGGAGGCAAAGGGGATGGCGAGATGGCGGTCGAGAGCAAGGCAGGACGGGGCGGAGCGGTGGAGGCTGCAAGAGGGAGGATCTGAGCTGGCCGAATGGATCTGCCGGGTGTCGGGGAGAAATAAGGTCATCTGTGCTTCTCTCACGCTTTCTGTGCAAAATCCACTGCGACCGGTCCGTCGGGAACGCTGACAGATCGAACCAAGGCCGTAACCATGTCCCCGTCCGGCTCCCTGGTGCGAGCGCGCGGGCTCTGTGCGCCAGGCACACAGCGTTCGCACGCCGTGGCCCTGTGTGTGCGATGTGCAGCGGGGCCCGCAGCAGGGCAGCAGAGGGCAGCGCGTGCGACGGGGCGGATGGCGACAACGACGCTGCCAGAGCCGCCCATAAACGTAAGTCTCGGCTGTGCCTGCCGCGGGAGATACGAACCCCCCACCCGCCGGCAACCTGCCGCGAACCGGCGGGACGTTCACAGCCCAAGCGTCGCCCATTGCGGTCACCGGGCCATCCGCCGTTCCTTCAGCTGCCATTCCAGCCTGCACCAAGCCGCACTGTCTCCGTGCTGTGGCCCCGCGTGCCCCTGCTAGCCCAGGCTCTGGGCGTGTCGGTACCGAGCCGTCAATCAGGGTCTCTGGCAGCCTCTGGCCTGGCAAACGCGCCGCCAGCCAACGCGCCTCGCCCGCCGATCGTTTCACCCGTCGGTGCGCACAGCCCAGCCCGGATCTCCCACCGCACAGCGCCTTCTCTGGAGCCTAAACCTGATACCCCATGTGGGAGCTCTCATGATCCCTCGAGCCATGCTTCCACATCTCGAAGCCGCCGTAACCACTATCAGATAAATTGATAGAAGCCATCGTCACTATTATCTGCGCCGACTGTGCGACCTTGTGTGCCCGTCAAGGACTGGGCATGTGGCCGTCGCACGCCCCGGCGCCCCCTTCCAAAATGAATTCGGCTTGCAAATACACACCTGCCACGCTCCGCGTGCGCAGTCAGGACAAATCGCCCCGTTTGTTTCGGACTCCGGCGGTACAAATCAGCGGTGGCGAGGGGCAGGCATGTCGTGGGGTCAACACATCTCCGCTGCCCATGCGGCACAAACGCAAATTTCCAGAAACGGAGCGGAGATGCTCCCATTACCAACCTCTCCAAACCTACGCACCTCGGCCACGGTGACAGCGGCATCACCATTTTTGGCACGCAGCAACTCGCCGGCGGCAAGCTAACGGAAAGGTTCACGGCAGCATTGGCGAATCTTACAAGCGTATCATTGTCATCATTGCTACAGAGCGTGAATGTAGGGAGACACATGACATGCAGGAGGACCAGCCGTAGCCGCAGCTTAGTCGAAGAGACCGAAACCCATGTCGTCGTCGGACTCCTCCTGCGGAACACCACCATCAGTACGTGGAGCAGCGAGAACACCAGACAGCCACAAACCTTCTCTTCCTTCTTCTCCTCCTCCTTCTTCTCCTCAGCCGCAGCGGCGGGCGCACCACCGGCAGCAGCACCAGAGGAGGCGACGGCAGCGCCGCCCGAGGGGACGGACGAGAGCTTGGCGGAGCCCTCAGCGATCAACTATTCATAGCAGAATGAGTACTAGAAGCTAGCAAGTTGCGTGGCACACGCACGGCGTTGACGTCCTTGCCCTCGAGCTCGGAGATGAGCTTCGCGAGACGCTCCTCATCGGCTTCGATGCCGACGGCACCGAGGACATTCTTGACGTCCTCAGCGGAGGGGGAGGCGTTGCCGCCGATCTGGAGGAGGAGGTAGGCAGCGAGATGGCGCATCTGCGGGGCGCGTTCAGCCACACGCGAACGCGTACATGTTCTGGCTCGGACGCACCGTGATATTTTAGGATGGGTACGGTAGCCACAAATCACTGTGCCGCATCCGCTCGTCAGAGATGCCCTCGCCTGCAGAACGGCGCGCTGCTCACCTTTAATCCCTTGGGGAAGACCTGTGGATTCTATCCGAAGACTGTGTGCAAACACTCGCCGGCGTGCGCGCGAGTGCGCGGTGCGGTGGCTGGGAACTGTACAGTACCTTCCCACGCTTTCACGCCACACGCTCTGTCTAGCGTCCATTTGGAACTCCGCCCCAAACCCAGGAAACTGTCGCCCTCGCCGCCCCGACCGCCCACGACAACGCAAGATGGTGGGTACCCTATGCTGCTGCTCTGCTCGTTGATGGCAATGGCGACGAGCGAGAGAAGACGGTGTGCTGATGGATGATGTCGACAGGCTGACTCCTCCGTGACCGACCCCCAAACCGCTGCCGACCTCAAGAAGAAGCGCACCTTCCGGACGTTCTCGTACCGCGGTGTCGAGCTCGACAAGCTCTTGGACCTGAGCAATGAGGAGGTGCGTCTGCGAATACCGTCCAGCGCAAACGAAAATCTGACCTGGCGATGTTTGCCAGTTCGTTGAGGTACGCATTATGAACACTTGTACCAACAAAGCAAAGAGACTTAGAAACCGCATATATAGCTCGTCCACGCCCGTGCCCGCCGTCGGTTCCAGCGCGGCCTGAAGCGCCGCCCCATGGGCCTCATCAAGAAGCTGCGCAAGGCCAAGAAGGAGGCGCTCCCGAACGAGAAGCCCGCCGTCGTCAAGACCCACCTCCGCGACATGATCATCGTCCCCGAGATGATCGGCAGCGTTGTCGGCATCTACAACGGCAAGGTGCGTTTCGCCCGCCGCGCTCTCAGCTGCGAGGCGAGAGGAAGGCTGATCGGAATTTCGTAGGTCTTCAACTCGGTCGAGATCAAGCCCGAGATGACTGGCCACTACCTCGCCGAGTTCTCGTGCTCGTACCGGCCCGTCAAGCACGGTCGCCCTGGTGTATGTATCTGCATGACCTGTGTGATTTCCCGCAGTCGTTTAATCTTTTACGTGTCTCACAGATTGGTGCGACGCACTCGTCTCGCTTGTGCGTAGCCTTTCATCTACTGCGTCCGGGCGTTTTCGTTGATGTGTTCTTGCAGCATCCCCCTCAAGTAAACGGTTCGGGTTGTACTCGTTTATGCTTTCGCTCTCTCCCCTGTGCTTTAGTCCAAAAGTATTATGCAGCATGCTATCTATGCATAGGTCGCAGCCGGCGGTGTTGCATGATCATTTCAGAGGGAATGGATTTGTTCGCCGGCATATCATTGACCTACCTGTAAGGCGTTTCGTGTGATTGACACTCTTCTCGCGTGGATGCACAGTTGCTTTTGAAAAGTGGGTAAAAACGTTTTCGAGATTAAATTATACTTGCAACAGACATGAGCTCGGGGCAGTGCTTAGTATGAGGTCGGTTATGTATAACTGCAGGATCAGCGGGAAAGTTGCAATTGCGATCCATCGCCCTAATGGCTGATAAGGGTATATAAATGCTCGTCCATGTCATACGGTAGTTGGAAAGAGTATAGTGATTACAGATACGAGGAAGCGAAAATGCAAGGAGTGAGCGCGATGCCAGATGAATATACTATACTGACCAGGAGAAACCGCACAGACCGTCATACTCGCTGCCGCATCACCGGCTGCGAGTGTCCGTTGGGGACGAACGGATGCGGGCCCTCGCCGCTGCTCCGCGACGGCCCCAGCGAGTCTGGCCGCGAGACCGGCCGGCTTGGGACCTGCCCAACGAGCGGCTGCCGCTCCGGGGGCGTCCACTGCTCCGACGTCTGCACGCTCGGCGCACGCGGCTGCGGCGCGTGGATCGCCATCATCATGCTCTGCGGCGCGGAGGACGGGCCCGAGGGGGGCGGGAATGAGAAGGGGGCGTGGTTGAGAGGAGGCGCGGCGTTCGGTTGCCGCGAGTGCGTGCTGCCGCTCCGAGTGAGGCTGGCAGACGAACTCGATCCGGGGGGCGGTGGCCGCTCCAGGAATTGCGGGTTCGATTGTGGCTGGCCTCTGCGGAAGAGCGTGAGTCTGACGTGCCATGAGACGCGAACTAGTAGGATGCAGACCTTGGGGGCATCGTGCGCATGTCTTCCGGACGTGGGGTGGCACTGGGATTGAAAGGGGCTGAGCCGAGGACCGGTGAGGTCATGCCAGGTGTGCGCCCGCTCGCCTTGAGGCGCATGTACGACTCGACCTTCTTCATGAATTCCTTGCTCGGGAGATCCATGCTGGTCGCAAAGTATTCCTGATCCTGCAAGATCGGCAAGAACTCTTCCGGTACACAGTAGAATTCGTCCTGATGCTCTAGCAGCACTGTAACGACCCGGATAGCCCCGAAGCTCTCGTCCCGGACCGCGTCTCGACCGCGGGAGTACAGAATGCTGGGGCAGATGACCGTCGCCAAGTTCGGCAGATCCATCTTGCTCCCCGTCTCTTCGTCCATGTGCGCGAACGACGCAACCCACTTCAAGAAAACGAACAAGACCTCCAGGGTATCTCTATGTGCTTTCGGCAGGATCAGCAAGACCATGTAAAGCATTCGTAGCCGTTCCGCTTCGGTCGGGAGACCTATCACCCAAGGCAAGTCAGGTGGTAACTAACGTGAATCGCAGATGAGACATACTCTGCGTTGCGATGAACAAGCGATGCAATTTGAAGGTCATCAGGGGATCCGGTAGATCCCGGAAGAACTTCTTGAGCAACGCAGCCAATTGGACGGGGTTGTCCTGCGTAAGATCCACTGACGCAGGATCCCGGTCGATTGCTTCAGTAAGCTCCTTGAGTCGTCTGATGTTACCGTTGCGTCTGAAGATACCCTCAATGGACATGTCTATTAACAGTCAGCGCCTGTGGCGTAAGTCGTAATCGGAGGAACATACCCATTTGTCGCATAGCCGAGACGACGTCATCGACGAAACTTGGGATCTTCATCGCAGCGCGTGACGCACCATGCATCGAGTCTGCTCCTTCACGCTCAACAAGCAGTTCAAGCGGCACACCGAAGACGCCTGAGAGCAGATTAATCAAGGAACGTGCAATTGTTAAAGCGATATATAACATACCCTTCTTCTTGACATTCTTCTTATCGTTGCCCGGTTTGAACAGCTGCTTCCAGAAAGAGCTCTTCTTGATCTCCACCAGCTCCAAAATCTCGTCCAGATCAAACTGATTTTGGAGTGCTGACCGATAGAGGACAACAACCGCACAGTGCTTGATAATGGCAAGCTCCAGGGGGTTCAGCTCCGCGACGTATGGTATCGAGCTCTGCCGCGGGAGTGAGCGATGCTGCTCGCGAGCCTGAGCCGCCTCAACGATTTGCGGGATGTCGGCAAGAGTGATGCCGTCCTCCACGTTGACGCCCGTGATGGTTGACTCTTCCATACCGGCCGTTGGCGACGTCGGCGCAGAGTCGTCCACAATCATCACCCCAGTGTTGCTGCGCGCAAAGTCTGGCCTGATGACCCGTCCCTGCTGGCTGGTATCGATCATCGAAGGGGGTACGGTCTGAGCTCGCAATTGCGGCACCGGAGCCTGCTGCGGCTGCAGCGATTTCGGGATCTTCGACAAGGCCTGCTGCGACGGGCCTGCGTCTTGAAATCTTTGATGATGTGTGTGAACATCGCTTGCATGCGCGACTTTCCCTGTCGGACTCTCGACGATGGTGGACCGCTTTGGGACCCGCGCAGTAGCGGACAGTTTGCGATCGAGATGGACCGACTTCAGACGGTTGATGTCGCCCGAATTACGGTAGGGGTCATCTTGGTCTCTCTGGGCGGACTGGACCTGCGGTGAGGGGCCTGGTGCAAATGATCAGAACATAACGCTGGTAGCTGCGGAAAATACCCACTGGTCGTCATTTGCACGACACCGCGCTTTTTCAGAAGCACGTATAGTCGTCGCAGAGCAACATTGAGCAGGAAAGCATACTGCTCTAGCCGTGAGACGGCCTGGAATCCGGACCGACATCCAGGATGTGCATGCTCGGTACAGAGAATGACCGTCGGGACGACGCCGAAAGACGACGTTTCCTTCATGGAATCCACCTCGTACACGAACGCGCCGACATTAGCAGGAGGCCGCCGAGCTGTCGATAGCTTAGGCGTCTCCTTCTCCTTGTCTTTCTCCTTCTCGTCAGCAGAGGGTTTCGGCTGAGGCGGTTCCTTCGGCACTGGCGTTGCCGCAACCTTGCCGCAGTTCGCGCACTGCACGCAATGCGAGTGCCACCGTTGGTACGTACCCAGCCGCACACAATCCTCTTCCACTGTCTGGTTGCACTTCACGCACAGGTCCGACGGCGGATTGACGACGTTCACCTTGGCAAGGGACGGGTCACGCGGGGCGGCCGAGAACGGCGATTCGCCCGCGTTCTCCGGTGCCAGGCTCTTGAACCCATATGTCACGCCCTGCGTCCCGACATTTCCGTCCTTCTCCGCCACGACCTCGCCATTGGCACGCTTCATCATCCGCTTAGCGCTGGGACTGCCGCCCTGGATAGCAAGCATGTGCAGCTTATCGAGGAAGGAAGTGATCGCCTCGCGCACGTCCTGCTCCCGCTCGAGCTTGAGTGCCCCCGTCAGCGCGATGCGGATGAGGATCTTCAAGTAATGGGCTAGACCGGTCACGAGCGCCAGCAGCTCCTGGGTCATGCCCATTCGTCGCGCACCCGTCTCTTGCGTATGGGAGAGCAGTGTGAAGAGATCCACCGTCTTGCGGCAGAGCATCCTTGCCTCCCGTACATGCGACATGCCTGAAAAGTTGGTTAGCGGCTAGTTCGCTCTCTATAGTGCCACCCGACGCACCCTTGAGCTTGAGACGTGCGAAGTAGTATTCCAGATCGTCTATGGTAGCGAAGAGAACTTCCACATGCAAGATAAACTTCTCGGCCATCCTGATGGCCTCAAGGTATTGTCCGTTGCTGACCTGCCGCAACATATCTGATATACACGCAGCACTCGATTCCTCAAATGCCGATAGCACACTGGCAGTGTGTGAGCCTGGATGCGCACGACCTTCAATAACAGTATACTCACGTCCATATCCGGTAGACCTGCTGTTCCATCCTGATTTGCTTGTCCTTCAGGCTGTTAGAATTCTCCTTCTGCTCTTCCTCTGCCCATGGAGGCTCTAGAACATTCCCGTCTGCATCTTCAAGTGGCGGAGTAGGTCGACGCGATACTACTTTGACATTCCAGAACTGAATGTGGAAAATGCGTCAACGCCAGCGATATAGGAATGCGCAGCAAGCCGTAGCAACCTTGTTGATCATGTAACACTCTGGGTGCCAACACTCGTCTCGCATATTCCGGTTGATCTCCACAAACTGCTTCAGGATAGCACTGTTGCAACCCGCGCATTTCGTGGCGAATCGCGTCGAATAGTGAAAATGACAGTATACATCCCCGTCGTGCTCGTAATACGAGTCTTGTGGACCAAACAGAGTTGGACAGACAGAGCAAGTAAAATGTTCGACATGGAACTTTTTATCTAGCGGATAAATCAGGATGAAGACGTAATACGGGAATGGAATGGCTGAGAACGTACTGCAAGCTGTTATGTAACTGCCCCGGAGTGCCATACCGCACTTGGCGCAGATGAGGTTTAGACGCCGGAAATAGTCTCGCTCGCAAAGCGGATGTTGTTTTCCGTCGGGCCCATCAATCGGAAAAAATTTGGATGCGACAACCGTCGCACAATCCTGCTCGCTCATGAGTGCACGCACTTCCGAGATCGCCGGAGGGACCCACCATGCACTTGAAACATTGCAGGTGATATACGGTACCGAGAGCGCGTACGAAAGCACCCTGCATGGCTTTCCCGCACGCGGAACATGGTCTGAGAATGCAAGACGTTGAGAACGACATCCTTGGAGGGGGATACACGCAAAACAGTGCGCCCGCATACGACGTGTACGCGGATGCAGCCCGAGAAAGACTCACGTGGAAGCGATGCTGTTACTTGTATGTGTCGTGGAAGTTCCGGCCGGACCACTCCCCCCCGGTGTTGTCGGTTCTGAATAGTGAGAGACATCAGAATGCGAGTGTGCACTGCCAGGACGGGTATGATCAGAAGAAGAGGACTGATTGTGGTTGCTCGAGCTGGCGGGGGTAGTCGGTCGGCTAGCAGTCAGGTATGTCTGCGATCGCGAGGCGAGTGAGTCGGGGGCGTGGAGATCAGCCATGTTGCGGGAGCTCGAGTGGTTGAGGTCCTCGCTGCGGGCATGGTGGTAGTCATCGCCCTTGGGTTTCCTGTGATCGAGGTCGTATGGCGAGCCGACGGTGGAGGCTCTGTGTGGATAGCGCGGGCGGTCGTGGTTCTGGGAGGGGCTGCCAGAAGATGGGATTGGGAGGTCGTTACGGGGAGGAGAAGAGACAAGCTCAGAGGTGTATGTGGATTCAGAGTCGGAGGCCATGTAAGCGAGGACAGAGTGATCTCCAGACGAGCGGGCTTGGTCGGGGCGTGGGCTGCGCTGGCGGCCCTGGTCCGTAGGTCCGCTCATGGTGAGCGCAGCCTGAGGAGGTCGCGGCGGCCGTTGCGTTGTCGGAGGAGGGGACAAGAGCTGCAGGCGACCCAACGCGAGCACGAGGGAGACCAATACTACACTCCAATTTACCGGTCCACGCTCTGCATCCCCGTCACGCCGCGACCGTGTCATACGCCGTCACGCGCCGTCACGCGTGATCCGTCGCCCTGCGGCCGGTCACGCCTGCTGCCGTCGCTCGTCTCGTCGTCGCCATCACCATCCAGTCAGCCTCTGTCGTCCCTGCCGACTCGCCCCTGCCGGCTTGCACCTGCCGCCTCGCCTCTCGTGAAGATCGCTTTGCCCCGCTTTGCCCTCGCCAGCCCGCCGTGACGTCCCAAGCCCGCTGGCGCCCGCACGGAGCCCTCGCTCTGCGCTATGCATCCCGCGGGCCACAGCTCCCGCGAGGCTGTGCCCGCCATGTCTCTGATCACACAGTGACGCTGCACTTGGCCCCGTTCGAACACGCCCAGCACGAGACCAAGTGTTCTCCTTCACCTCCATACATGTTTCCACTCTTCTGCCAGACAGCTCCGCCGCGTACTCCCAGCCTTGCTCGGTTATTTCATTTACGTATGACAGATTGCGGGTGGACTCTCCAGGCATGGCGGGAGTAGCTTGCCCACAGGAACATATTCGGGCCGGCCAGTCTCCTCCTGAGGATCATGCAGACACGAACGCCATGCAAACCAAAGCAGTTGCCTGACCATTCTCACACAGTTTCCTAGCTCGGTCACACCAATGTGTCTTTCGCCGAGCCTACTGGAGACATCCTGCCAGCTGTCCCTCGACAATCAGATGGCTGCCAGAGGACCCGCGCAACAGCAATCACCCATCTCATCACTGACATTCTCGTATTTGTATTGCGGTCCTCTCTGTGCTCATTCCGCCTATTGCGGATTGTGCGCGTGATACGAATCAATAGATCCCGAGCCCATCCGGACGCATTCGGACCAATCCTTCCTTATGCGTTGCACCTGCAACACCGACTTCCGGAAGGAACGTAGCAAATCATCTCCTCTACAGCTCTGTCTCGTCTGCGTTGAGGATGAGTGCGGTAAAGAACCGAATCATCTCGATGAACGCGTCGGCGGGAAGGTCTGCGGTCAAAATAATTTTGACAAAATGAGATGAAAATGCGCCGACAACGAAGTAACTGAACTACTTACGCTCGTTTACGGTGTGTACCCCACCAGCCAAACTGGATTCGTTGTGGCTATTGTGGTGGTTGTACCGAAAGATGTGCTCCGTCAACTTCCAATAGTATCTGGTATCTACGCCTCGATTGAGACTAATCATATCAAATCACCCTCGTCCAGGCGACGCACCTGTGTTGCCTGACATGATACCAGGCGAGACGATGATGTTGTCCCCATTGAGAGAACGGTGCGAGTTGTACGCCGCCTTGATCGTGCCCGAGAGCAAAGTATACGGCGCCGCATCGACAGGCGTGTCGGGAGCTGGCTCCAGCGCGGTGCCCCACGCGTCGCTGAGCGTCAATGTGCCGTAGGCAGGCGCATCTTGCGAGAGCTCATCGCCAAAGGCTGTGATCGACAAGTTAAAGTCCCCTGCGAGCGACTTGAGCAGCGCGGTGTCGTGTTTCTTGACCTCATCGACCGAGCTGCAGACGGACAAAGATTCAAATATTCATGGGTAACTCCACGTAGTCGAGCGCCCCCGAGTCCGTACCTATCAGTCGCGATCCGATGGTTGACCACCGCCCATGCCTGCTCGGGCAGCGCGTTTGTTTTGACACCGCCGTTGATCAGGTCAATCGCCTGCGTCGTGCCTGTGAACGCACGGAAGTCGCCGTCGAGCTCGAATAGCGCGTCTCCGGCCTCGCGCAGCGCCCTGTCGGACTTGCTGGCTTTCTTGATCGCCTTGCGGATGTCCTTGGGCAGCACGGGGGCGTGCGCGGCAAGGCATTGCGCCTTCAGGTACATGGGCGTGCCCCGCGCAAGCTTGACCTCGTAGGGGTTCTCCTCGAAGTGCACAAGGAGCGAGGCGAGGATGCCGATAGTCTACGAAGAATTGTTCAGAGATTCACAGCAGAATGTGGGAAATTATTTTACGGTGTGAGGTGGGGGGACGCTCGAGTGACCACCCGGAGAGGTCACCTCGACACGGACGTCGATGTATCCCTTCTCGGCGATAGCAAGATTGGCGAATACGCCCCCAAACTGATTTCCGAAGCCGCCTATGACACCGGGAGTGGTCCAGCTCTGTCTGACCAGTATTCGCAAGCACACATACCACCTTCGTCAACAAGGAGTGCGAAGCCATTCTCGCCATAAGTCTCCAAGAGATAGTCTGCTATGGCAGCGGCCCCCTTGACGGAACACCGTGAGACTACAGTAGTTGCGCACAATGGCAGGATCGTCCTTACATGCAGCCCACTAGTTTCTTCGTCGAACCCGAACGCGAGGACGACGCTACGGGTCGGTTTGAACCCATTCTCAAGCAGGTTCTCGACGGTAGACCTGGGAGACGTCAGTACGACCTTCATAGGAGCATGCAAGAGACCATACATCACACCGATCAAACCGCTTTTGTCGTCAGAACTTCCACGGCCCCAGATGGATTCGCCTGTGAGATGATAATTGTGTAATGGGTTGACCATACCGGATAGTATGAACACTTACCATCAAAGTAGCCGGAGAATGGCGGGTGCGTCCAGTCATCCACCGTGTCCGGATTCACGGGAACAACGTCTACGATACTTCAATGGTACAGCTTTGTGTTGATAAAGTTTACAGCACGCCTACCTTGATGAGCGGTAAGTAGAAGGGGCTTCAGCGATTCGTCTGAACCCTTCCACAGATACACCAATCCATACGTGTTCACTTTTGTGAGCTCGAGCGTGGAATGTCTGATAACGTCAGCTATACGAACCACTGCTCAAATGAAGCGCTCACATGAGCGGGTAGGCCGAGAGTAGGTACTCGTGGAAGGGAGCAAAGACCTCCCAGCGCGGGTCGTCGCCCACCGGACCCATCTTGTCAAACGAGGGGGTCCTGCGTTATCCCTGTTTACCACAATCCTACGTAGGGTGTCCAAACACTCACGGAACCTTCACAGCCCCGCTCAACCAGTCGACCGCCCTCGCCAGGAAGGCGTCGCTTCCGTACTTATCACCCAATTCCTCCCAGAGCTCGCCGTTCTTCTGCGGGATAAGCGGTGACGCCTGAGGGCACAGATCCGCGACCTCGGCATCGCCTGGACTAGCAGAGAGTCCTGGGATGTTCTCGGTAGGTAGCAGGTCCAAAGAGTGGAGACAAGCAGTAAGGCCCAGGACAACAACAGCCAGTCGAATGTACAGCCCTAAGCGAGTGAATGGTCCAGGTTGAACACTATGCGCGAGAGGCGCATTTATGGGGAGCACAGACCCCTTCTCTGTTGTTGACGACATTGCGGCGACAAGGGAACAGATGCGGGCCGGGAGCGGGATTCAACAAATGACGTGTTTATATACTCGAGATTCCGAGAGCCTCGACGACCTTGTGCTCGTGGGCAGCTTCTTATCGCGTGTCTGGCGGACTGCATGACGGTCTATGATAGACGACGCAGACTTCAGATGATGTGATTGTCGACGGAAGGTGCGGAAGGGCGGCTCATCAAGCGAAACCGCAGACGATGCGCACATCATACTTATATATACACGTGTACATGATATTGCGGAGATCTGGTCTAATGCGATTATTCTACTGCACGGTACTGGATGACGTAGACACCGTAGTAACACTTGAATGCAGTTTCCGATGATCCTACACCACCACAAGCCACCGAGAAGGCTGTGAACCTCGGAAGGAGGTGCACGCAATCCGTACGACCGGTGTCTGACGGTTTCGTACAGTACATAAATACTACACGGATGCTGAGCGTGGATATCCGGGCAGATGCTCGGTCAATACGATCGTAGGTCAGAAACCCAGGGCAGGTCAGGTATGAGCGGAGATAAGTGCCACGGGGAAGTGAGTCGAGTCCGGATCGATGTGTTCGGCTGCACAGACAAAACTAAGCATGTATGAAAGCATATAAATCTAGGTCATTGCATAGTGAGGTTCGTCCCCAAGGCAAGTTCTCGCCATATTATTACGCCCTCAGTTCAGTTCTTGAAGGAAACCGACGTGATAAACACTGGTAATAAGCGGATCCCCCCATGTAGTATGCCCAGATCATCAGGATGAACGATGTTTTGGAGAGAAACGAACGATCTTGTGCGTACAGCCCGGGAAAACTTGACAGTCGGAGGTCAACATCATAAGCGCTGGACGCTAATCGGGCGCCTATGGCGTTCAGCAATGGCGCCTAATTTTTGTCGAAAGCAGTCCTGCTCGTCGCTGTCCGTGCTGGCGACGTTGAGGTTCTGCACGCTCCGCCAATGGGCTATGCGCAAAAACGACTCGCGACGAGCGCGGCCAAGCTAGCCTCGATATCTCCCTCGACCATCAGGGTCTTTCCACCAAAAGAAGCCATACTCTCCTCGTCCTCCAGCACCCCGCATTTCTTTGACCCCGTAGTTTGGGCTCAGCTCCAGCCCCAACCGCCCACTGCTCTCACTGCATTTGCCCACCGGATAGGTCTCGGCTCTGTTCTGACTTCGCCAGAAGTTGTCCAGCAAGCATGCACACACCCATCATTCACTGTGCTCTGGGAGCGGTACAACCCGAAGGCACCGCTGCCCGCGACTAACGCGACTCTGGCGACTTTGGGGAACTCGCTACTTGGTCTGTTTGCTACGGAGCATGTCAACGCGTCGTATCCGCACCTGCCGACGCGCGTGCTCAAGGCGGCCGTGAGTGCCTACGTGGGTCTGACGAGCTGTGCGAACATTGCAAAAGAGATGGGTGCGACGCAGCTTCTCCGCTGGCATCGATTGGTACGCTATTCTCGTTTGACATGAAACAAAGTGTGAATACGAGCCGTTTTCAGGGCAATACCCCCACCCGCCCCGCTGTCCTGCACCCACAAGCCCTCGGCTCCGTACCTCGCGCGCTAACCGCGCTCGTATACCAACACCGTTCTCTACTGTCGGCGCGACGTTTCGCGCACAAGTTCTTCTTCAGTCGGGAAGTAGATCTGCGCAGCATGATCAAGTTCCGGGACCCGAAGCAGGCTCTCATTGAGACTGTGTCGAAGTTTGGGCGGGAGCGGCCAGTGTCGAGGTGAGTGCCTTCTTCTCATTAAAACACATAACCACTCAACGAACTCAGATTGCTGAGAGAGACCGGTCGGTTCTCAAACTCACCAGTATTTGTTGTCGGCATCTACTCTGGCAGCGATCAGCTTGGAGAAGGGTTCGGTAGCTCCCTGAAAATGGCGGAATACCGGGTACGCCTAAGTTATACACTCCCGATGCCTCAGATAGCTGACAGCTGAAAATCAGGCGGCCGAGGACTCGTTGCTACGACTCTACCTCACGCGCCAGCCACCAGAGTTGGTGCAGCTGCCAACATCGACGTTCCCCGAGGGGAAGGGCAACGTCTTTGAGACACAGGGCCCGCAAGCCACCTACACGCCGGTCGAGATTAGTGACTCGGAGGTATTGTACGGCAGCTCTGGCCGCACTGGGGTGCGATCGCCCGGGCGGCGTTCGTCGTTAGTAGAGGAGGTCGATGATGTCGATCTAGAGGAATACAGTACATGATATTGCATGGTAATGTCTGCATGCATTGCTTTGATCATTCTATATATCTGCTAGGCCGAGCTGGACGCGAAGACAAGGTTACCACGGCGCGACGCACTATACTGTTTCTTGCAATGTCGGAACATCCCTCACACGCTGCATTAATCCTACACACCCCCGGAATCTTCATGCTGCGTATTCTCGTTCGGTGAATTCGACACCTCATTCGACGAACTGGTTTGAGCGGTTTCCTATTCCATAACGTCAATGCCTCACCTGCTTAGGCGGAAGGCATGGCACTTCCGAACTGGTGGAATGACGTTCCCCGAGTGTCTCGAGTTGTTTGAAAGCTCACATTCTTCATGCGCATTGACTAAGTGATGTTGCTCTCCACCAGCCGTATTTGCGAGGAGGACGTTATGTGTAAAATGTGAGATTGGCTCCTCGTCGTTCAGCAGCAGCCGTTGCACGCTTGAAGTACTCGCCGTGTGGGCCCGTAGTATACGTTAGCGTGCATTGCCACGGTCGGCAAAATGTCTAGACTTAGAGACGACAGAAGAGCGCCCGTTCGCCGCACCGCCCTGTTTGAGATCAATCACCCTTGAGAGCGGTGGCGCTTGCGCGGGAGGCGGTGGTCTAGGACGAACGTATCTCATCTCGCATTGCAACCTGCACGTTGCGCCTGCCACGCCAGCACAACGCCTTCAACAGCACAAACACGCATTGCTGCCTTGGGCACTCTCTTCTTGACTACGACGAACACCGCTGGACTCCACTGGCGACGCGCGCATTGAGCTCTGGACGTCATGGCAGTACTCTCGCTGCCTCTCACGTTTCAGAACTCGTTCTGGACTCAAGATTATAGGAAGGGGCTGGAAGTGCTCTATAGTCAGCTTGAACAGGTATGCAATGTGTGCCGCGTCTTGCGTATTCCGCGCTGACGCCTGAGTTGGCCAGGGTTTGATTGAGAATGACGAAGTCATCGCGTTCATCAGGGTGCGTCTCTGCTCACGAAGGCTTCTGTGGGTGGTATATCCATAATAGCGTTGTGACAGGCCCGCGCTATAGCGGAAAGCGCACTCTCGACGTCCTTGACCTCTGCTCTCTCGAAGGGTGAGATTGCGGCTATGTATGTAAGTTACCTGAGCTAACCCACGGGCAGGCGCCGCCTTCGAGCGAGACGATGGTGCCTCTCTACACCTCGCGTTCCGTGGGTTGAAGGAGGAGTCAATCGCGCAAGGCCGTGCCCACGAAGCGGTGGCAAATGAACTGCACACCAAGGTCGCAGACCCTTTCGAGCAGTGGGCAAGTGGCTTTAAGGCACGTTATCTCATTTACATCTTGGTGTTCTTGCGGCTCGTGTCGTTCATGGTATCTTTGACCTTCTGTGGGATATGCTCGCATTTCGATTCCATGGCAGACCCGTTCAATCAGTGGCGGAAATCGAGGCGTTCAGGCTCGAGGAGTTCCAGCAGCGCGTGTTTGCTACCAACCCCGCACGCGCGCATTTATTGCAATATCGATATTGCCGGCTCGTATATGTCGAGGAGCTCCATTGAGCAGTCTCCAGAAGACAAAGCGAGCGGTTTATACTGCCAGAATTTCTTCCGGCGTGTTCGCGAGCGGGAATACTATGATAACAGAAACAATATGATTATCTTGGCTTCTGCCACTTTCTGCCATGGGTGATTCATTCTATATGTGCTCTGCAGATGGTCGAGTCAATTAGAATGATAAATATTTGCGAACCGTACCCGCGCTCTGTCACTACATGGTAACTTACATTTACCTTAGGAGAGGTTGCGGACCAGCAGACACAATGTTCTGGACGGCTGGATGCACTCGTATGAGATGGCTTTAGACGAGGTGCGTTACTATTCTTTACGATGTGTATTAGCTCACCATCACATCTTAGGTCGCAAGGTTGAAGGCCGACTATCTCAATAAGACCCGGAAAGCCGATGAGGCTGAGGACGAGTATGTATCATATTGAGCAGAACTCAACTCCATTAACGTCGTGCCCCCTCAGCGCGCGCTTCGCGCCGATCCCTCAACCCGTCGGGGACCCGTACACGACCTCGCCCAACCTTGCCCCTCGTGACAAACGCGCGCCTGTTCGGCAGCCTACAATCTCCGAGCGCATTACGTCGCGTCTCAAGGAGCTACGCCTCGGTAACGCACAACCCCCAGTTGAAGTTGGGAAATCTGAGGTGCAGTTCGACGCCGACGTCGAGGAGAAGCCGACGCCCAGGGTCGACAAGGGCAAGGGTCGCGCGGTCGAGGACGGTATCACAGCGTCTCCAAAGAGCGTGCTCGCCTCCCCTCCCCCACTCTCTCCACCGCTTCCCCCGCCCCCGGTAAAGCCCACCACCCCAGCGCGCTTGAGCACGAACCCTGTGCCACCTCCGCCGATCGACATCGCGGGTGTGCTGCTCCCACCTGCAGAGGTATCTGCGCTCCTCCTTCGTGCCAAGAGCGAGCTGCCGCTGCGTCCCATACGCTTCCCGCTCTTGGGAGAGTACCAGGACTGTTTCTCGGGTGAAGAGTTTGCCACGTGGCTCAAGGACAATGTGCAGGGCTTTGAGGGCGACCTGGACCGTGCGGAAGTCGCTGCACGTATCCTCACGGAGAAGCTCAACGTACTCCGACGGCTGGGAGAGTTTGGTAATGACTTCGAGAACGCGGATGATGCATTCTATCAGTTTAGGCAGAAGGTATGCGCTAGGCCTTGTCTTCATCCGTACGCTTGTTGACTTTTATACCGTAGGCTTTCGAGCTGGAGGCGACCGCAGTGAAACCGGAGGCGCAAATGCTCTCACCTCTTCAGAAGAACATCTCACCTCTTGCAGAGAACGCCGCAAAGGGCGCTACGTCGTTCGCCAACCTAGTAACAAAAGCATTTGCTAATAACTCGGGCGAGCCCGCGCATATTCGTGCCCGTCGGGAGGCCGATGTCGCCGACAAGGAGTATCGCGTGGCTGTTCGCAAGCTCGATCGTCAGCGTCTCGGCCTTGAAGAACGTATCGAGGAGACGCTCAAGACGTTGCAGAAGTGGGAAATGGACCGCTTGCGCGCCATCAAGACTGGTCAGTTATATTTTCCCTCTGCCTGTCCCGAGCTTATACTCTAGATCTGTCGTGTAGTGATGCGCCAGTATCATGACGCGGTGTCGGGCATATCAAAGGCCCTCAGCGAGTCCATTGAGCGCTCTGCCACGCTCAATGCGTCATACCAGCCCGAGGCAGACATGCGCATGTTCATTGAGCGTCACCGCACTGGACCGTTCCGCCCCACTGCTCAGGTTTACGAGTCCGTCGCTCATGACGAGTGCGATGTTGTATTCGGCATCGATCTCAGACGCTGGTCGGACAGCGGATACTGGAACCCTGCGGATGATGAGAAGAGGGAGGAAAAGAAAGAGGAGGTTCCGCCCGTTTTGACTGCTCTGCTCACCGGACTGAAGGAAGTGTACCCGAAGATCCCGACACCTATCGGTAAGTGAGACGTTGTGAGCCTCGATATCAATACTGATCGACCATGTACGCATATAGAACGAAGGAAGACGTGGGTCTATGATGTCCCTCTACCCGCTGTGCACCACTTGCGGGAGGCGCTCAATGCAGTACCGGAAAACCGGCCTTTCACGCAGGAGATGCTCGCGAAGTATGATGCGCCGGTCCTTGCAAGTGCAGTTAAGCTCTGGATGCTCGAGCTTGATCCTCCGCTTGGTATGTATGAGGGTTGGGATGAGTTGAGGAGGCTATACCCGACCGGTAAGGCTATTACCTACTACATGGGTAGCTCGATCAAGCCTCATTTTTATGCATAGTTGGCTCCAGCGCAAGTGCTGAAGCAGCACCGTCTGAGGAACAGCACATTCAGGATCTCCAGGCAGCGCTTCAAAAGTTGCCGAAGGTGCATTTAGCAGTGCTGGATACAATTGTGACCCACCTGAAAGAGTATGTCGTTTCATCTTGTGAGACTGACTCTAGCCTTACTCCGATGTTCTAATCACAACATTAGGCTGATCGATTCGACTACTGAAGCCGAGGGTGAAGAATCGAACGAGGTGTACGTCAACAAGCTGGCGCTGAGCCTAGGGCGCAGTCAGTAGTCCACTGCATTGTGTAGTCCCTTTGTTCACTCACCGTTTTTCGCCTGCAGATATTCTTCGTCCTAAGCAAGAGACGGAATTCTCTATTCAGGATCGGCATCCAACATGTACGTTTATGTATCCTTGCGTGCATTTGTTAGCATTGACTGTTCTATCAGTATTGTTCATTGATCTCATCACGAAGTATGACGCTATATTGCCTCCGACAATTGCAAAGAAGAAGCGCGAGTCGGAACGTCGTGTGCCCGTACGCCGCCGCACGCGCCCTGTAGATATGCGCATGTCCCGTTCCCGCATCTCAGCAGGTGCCGACCTGAAGGAGCTGCATGCGCAGCAGCTCGCTCAGCGCGGTATCAGGATTAACACTCCTCCGCCGACCATTAATGTTGCTGCTCCTGCTGTCCTCCCCAGCGTCGTGGAGACCCGGTCCACGATACCGGAGGTGCAATTGACGGCTGAGCCAGAGGGGGCAGGCAATCTTCCACCACCTCCCCCTCCGGCAGTTGTCCTTGAGTCCGCACCAGTGCCTCAGGCGCCGCCACCCCCGCCTGTCCATGTCGAGGCTCCGACTCCGCCTGCGCCTGCACCACCTGCCGCTAGTGAACCCGACGTCCCCCGTCCCCCGACATTTAAGGAGCCCCCTCCAGAGGACGATGATCTGCCGCCCCGGCCGACTTTCAAGGAACCCTCTCCGGAGTCTGAGTCCCTAGAAGTGGAGAGGCCCTCGTTCAAAGAGCCTCCTCCTGAGCCCGCCTTGCCCGAGATCCCAAGGCCGCCGACATTCAGGGAGCCGCCTCCCGAGGTTGACGACGCCGTTGTCACCCCGCCCCCCACCGCGGTACCAGCGAAGCTGCGCGCAGGCAGGGGCAGCATCAGCCGGCCGACGTCACCGCGCACACCCTCAAACCCCGGCAGTGCGAAGGGCTCGCGTAGCCCCTCGCCGACGAAGCCCGCCTCGCCATCCCCGACGACTGCTGCTGCCCCCGACGGCGCGCGGCTGTCGCGCGGGCCGCGGCTTGCGCGGGGCCCCCGCGCCCCCGGTGGCGGCTCCGTGAGCAGCATGGTCAGCAACCTCAACCGCCAGTCGGTGGGCGCGCGCCCGGGCTCACCCGGCACGAACGGCTCGGGCGGCGGTGCCAATTTGTCGCGTGTGGGCTCGCGCACGGTTGGCGGACACGGGAAGCGGGGCAGTGTAAGTCGCGTGTCGGAGTTCTCGCGGAGGACGATTGCGAGTGATGCGGAAGACGAGATTTTGGACAAGTAGGATTTCTGAGTATGCTCCTATTATGCCTCGCTGGAATGTTTTGGAAGGATGCGCTACCGCGACCTGAAGGTGGCGCGGGCTATCTATGCTATCTAGGATACCATCCATATGGTCTATGTGTCAGATTGGACTATATCATCCAGTGTCGAATCTACTATTTGCTCCAATTCGTGAGCTCGGGACTGGATGGTTAGAAGTGGCCCAACGAGCCAACGAGGGGAACATGCTCCGTGGTATGTTCAAGTCAGGATTACCATGTCAATCTGGCCGGATTCGAGGTAGATCTTTGAGGCGATCAGGGGCACTCGAGAGCTGGGGGTATACGAGTGTATTGCGATGCAATAAAGTACAGATGCATGATTAGTGAGAAGACAAGAAACTTACAACACAGCCACCAGACAATGTTCAAACAGCAGCGGTTCGAACACCATGAAACTATGATTACATATAGAACTCCGGTTTCCGAGAAGTGATCCCGTACTCCGCGAGGGCAGCGCTGAGATCCTCCATCATCAGCGTTGTCTTTGTCTTGTCCTATAATAGGTTCAGCGGGAAAATGATGCAGATATAGCGGTCAGAACACACCCGAATGGATGCAGGGCCGGTTGCTTGGTTCGCGCGACTGCGACCACCGGTAGCATTTGCTCGTATACGTGCGTGTTGGTACGCGTCCGCGGCAATATCAGAGACGAACTTCTGCGCAGCTAACGACAGAAGACGCTTGCTATTGCGGAACGGATGGGCTCAGCGGTGCTTTGTAACGACAGAGATGAGGCTCACAGTCGAACATCCTCGCACTCGAAGCCCACACGTTGCAGATAGTAATCTGTAACTTCGTTTGGGATCTACGGTGTGCCGCCCATGAGCTATCTACCTCCAGCACCGCAGGCTCGGCACCGCATAAACACACCAGAGGTTCGTAGTCGTCCAGCATCAGGAGAAACTCTGCCAGCGTTCTGTCCTTGCGGGCCTCCTCTGCGGCCTGCCGTGACGTCGGTTGCGGGAGCTGCTGTTGCGAGGAGCTGGCCGGGATCTGGGAGACATCCGGGGTGGTTACTTGGGTCTGCTGTGTCCGCACAGTGGATGGGGTCGTCGGGGGGAAGTACCCAGTGTTTTGTGCGGAGCTCTGCGATGGATCCTGGTACGAAGTGGCCATGGTGTGTATGGTGTTGTGCGGCCTGAGCAGCGCCCGAAGACAACGCGCGCTTGGTCCGCGTAACCGACGGCCGTTGCCGGCACGCGCTATAAAATGCGCGGGCGTCGCGATCGTGCTCTCTACTTTTTTCACCGCGTCCACCAGCAGGGTGTTGCTCATCGGTGAGTCTCTCCTTCTCTTTGTTGGGTGGAGTTCCTTCTTCATTATGATGTTTGAGGCATTTGGCTTTAGCAGGCTTGCCTGCGTTGCAGAAAACTATCTCAGCTACCTTCGGGCGGTCTGCTTTGGTGGATACGCTCGCTTTATCTGATTCTTTCTCTTCGTGTCGTCCCCTCGAGACATTATACTAACCATCTGTCAACAGGTACTCCTGTGTACAAATGCCTAGCACACTTCTTTCCGTCTTGTCTCCATGTAATACCGTATCCGTACAATTATCCATACATCGCTCTTCCACAGTCGTCGTTGGAGACCTGAGTGATTCTGCGAATCCTGATAAGGTAGCCGCATGGCATAGTGCTACTACCTGCGCATTACTCAGTGGACCTTCTCAACACCCGTCGGTAACTTATAACCTCCTTGTCGTCGCACCTGCAAGACCAGTCTTCGGCGTCAGTTGTGAGCGTGGACGAAAAGTGTTTTTCGTCACCTCGTCGAAAATCTCCATCACCATGATCGTCTTTTCATACCCCCACAACTCGCTCTCCAGTTTTCCATCCCTGACACAACGTGCGACCTCATCGGCCTCATAGTGCCAGCCACCTCCGACATAATGGAACGCCCTCGTATCCTCCCGCGCGATCACACCGCTGCCGGGCTTGTCGAAATACTGCACAGTGAACGTCCTGGGCTTGAATATCGGCGTGCCGATGATGATGTTGCCGTTGCGATAGCGGATCGTCGCGCCAAACGCCGCGGTGGGGATCGTCATGCTGCAGCTAAGGATGGCCTGCGCGCGGAGATGCTCGCTGAATGTGACGATCCAGCTCGTGCTGCTGTCGACACCGGTGATGGGGGTCTTCACGATGGACGCACTGACACTTGTGGGCCGAGCGCCCTTGTTCGAGGGGTGCTCGTACAGCGCGAGTACCGCCTGTAATCATTTATGTGCCTCAGCCAGTGCTCCCAGTAGATGTATGAACTTCGCTCACCCAGAACATAGGATATGGACCTCTAATGCACGTGGATCGTCAGTTGCTTCTCAAGAGTAAGCTTCTTACGCACAGATCCAAGAGAGCGCCTCCACCGAGATGAGGATCCAGCATCCGGTGGGTAACCGGAAGCTCTACACCGGGATGCATATCAACTTCACAACGGTACGCATCGTCTCGTGTATCCACTCACGTTCGATTTGGAAGTCATGCGACAAATCCGCATGCAGGACAACCGGGTCGCCTAGCCCGCCCTCCTCCGCGACCTTCTTCACCTCGAGCGTGAGTGGGTGGAAGCGCGTCCAGAGCGCCTCCATGAAGAAGAGGCCCTTCTCCTTCGCGAGCTTGATGAGCGCCTTCGTCTCGGCAGCGTTGGACGTCGTCGCCTTCTCGCACAAGACGTGCTTGCCCGCGTTCAGCGCATCGCGCGCGTTCTCATAGTGCAGCGTGTGCGGGGTGCCTGCACTTGGATCATCAACACAGCTCGCGACACATGGCTGGTGCACCGCTGGATGTTCGTACCAATGTAGATCGCATCCACATCCTGGAGGAGGGGGTGAGCGGGGAATCCTCGGAGAAATGTATGGAGACAGCACCTTGTCTGCGTAGACCTCGTCGTACGTGCCGTACGCATGGATGGACGGGTCGCCTGCAGCGTACTTGGCTATGAACTCGAGGGCCTTCTCTGCGCTGCGAGAGCCGACAGCTGCTACTACGTGGGCGACATCTTCCGTGCCTCGCCTGAATACGCGCTCATTGAGTATGAATTTGTTCATACGAGTGTACGGCACAATAAGATGCGTACGTCTTGGGATCAATGAGTAGGTCCTGCAGATAACATGAGAAAGTATAGATTAATGATAGAAACGATTCGGAACCGACCTTGACAAACTCCATAGAGATCCGCCCAGTGGATATGACCCCCCATCGCAGCACGAAAGGCTGAGTAGTAGCGGCCATGATGAAGAGAGATGGGGCTCAGTAGCATCATCTATGGAACCGTACCGGATGTTATATATAGAGGGAGAAAGAGACCGACCCGGCGGTAAGTTGTACTGTTCATGCGCCCATGATCACTCGCGGCCCGGCGGCCCACTACATGACGGATGTCGACCTCCGGAGGATCGATGATGACAGATACAATGGTATAGAGAGTTCGCAACCAGGATATACAACGATAGCAATACAGACGAAGCGAGAAGGAGAGGGTGTTCAGAATGCAAGTGGTCAAAAGATGCAATTATCGCGACGAACGCAGGGCCTGCTTCACCGTACTCCGCTCGCCCAGAAGCGCAAGCATCTGCCACCGCTGGTCCATCACCTCCGGCTTGTCCTTCAGCTCCTTGAGCGTCGAGTCGTCCTCGTATGAGTCGCCGTCGCCGAGCGCCAGGCGCATGGCTGCCGCTGACTTGTTCGGGAGGAGGTGCGGCGAGACGGTGAAGAGCGCGTCGAAGGATGTCGCGGAGAGCGGCCAGTTGCTCGTACGTGGCGAAGCCGTCCGGATGGAGGCGATGGCGTGCGACGTCGATGTCAGGGAGAGCGCGCGGATGATGAGTTGCTTGAGCTTTGCCTGTGTGAGTAGCATGTCAGTCGGCAATGCTACAAAGGTCGCGTTGTGCTATGCACCTCGAATGCAAGCATCAGTAATGATGATACAGCCTTCGATGGTGCGCCCAAATTATGTTGTGCCGAAATTAAGTTGATGCGATCTTGGATATGCTGCAGGGTGAAACCCCTTGTTGTGGAGGCCAAATGCAAGGGTAGACGACTCCCAGGCGGCTCTATATACAAGGATGAGAGTTGGGCATCATGGATATGATGTGCCTCGCACCCCCGCGTTCCGGCATAAGCTGCACGCCCCTCTCCGCAGCGATCTCGTCGCTGAACGGCTGCGGTTTCCGAGGGACGGTGGCCGCGTATGTCTCCAGCCCCCGCACGCGATCTCGCTCGCGTCTGCCCAGCCCTACTGTCCATCTCTTGAGCCTCGAGGATCTCAATGTAGGTGCGTCATTCGCATCGGACCCTTGATAAGGCAATGTACGTCGACGCTTGCGTGCTGGAGGCTTCGGGACATCGGGGGGTGGCGTTGGAGGTGCAAGATGCGCAGAGGTGTCGAACAAGGAAACTATGAGGGCGTTATGAAGCTGGACTGGATGCACTCGTGAGCTCATTAGTGGCGTGTTGATCGCGTGAAACACACCGAGAGCCGTCGTGTCGAGACATTCCTTGACCTGCTCGTCGAACTCTGTGCGAGATATTCGACCAGAGAGATACTGCTGGAGGATGCGCCAGTACGCGGGGGCCTTTGCGCCGAGGGCGGCAGAGAGCTGGCTCTTGATGGTGGTCGTGGACGGGAGAGACATGCAGGCGCCGGCGAGCAGCCACAGGCGCGCGCCGCGATATCGTATCCGCAAGCGCTGACCGAGACGGCCTGTGGCGGGAGTCGGCTCCAACTTCCTTCCTTCCTCCATCTCATCCCGGCCTGATCAACCTCTCAATCACCTACCACACCATCCGCCATACCTTCTGGCGGGATAGATCTCTTGAGTCCCACGAATCCGACCCCTCTCGCTCGACTGCAGGAGCGCTGCTTTGTTGTAACTTACCCCTGGCGCATCTGATGAGTGCGGAGAGGCCACAGACTAGCAAACCACGGGGAATATGCAAGTACTAGTAAGTTCGCCACTTGTTGCGAGCTAGGACACGGTATTGATGCGGACCAGTCAAACCGATCGAGGATGTTACAATGGAGACAACTGCAGGTTCCTCCACGGCGAACATGAACAACTCACGCCGTTCGACAAGTCCAAGACGTGTAAATTCTTCGCTGCTGGGTACTGTCGCAGAGGGTCTCAGTGCTGGTTCCGACACGTCGAACCTGGCTCTTCTCAGACTGCTGTTCAACCGTCCCCGTCTGTCGAGACTGTGGACGAGGATACGGAGCTTTGCAGTATCTGCTACGAGAAGCCTGTTACTTACGGTCTACTGGGTACGTAGCTGCATTGACTCGCAGTGTCATTGTACTGATCTATGAGTAGGAGGATGCAGCCATCTGTTCTGTTTGAGAGTACGTTCCCTGATATCGCGATCAAAGGCATTGGGTTGAGCGCTTACGTACAGTGCATTCGCGAATGGCGGGACCCAAGCGGCAAGCCATCAGATATGGTCAGTTCTGGAAGCACGAAGAAATGTCCCATGTGCCGTGCGCACTCACGGTTCATCACGCCCTCGAGTATCTTCTATACCCAAGGCGATCCCAGGAAGATTGAGGCTATCGAGAAGTACAAAGCGAGCATGGCCCGGGTCCCATGCAAGTAAGTGCTACCGTTTACTACGTTTGGTGAAAGAAAACGTTTATTCGTTCATACAGACACTTCCAGCAATCTCCACCTGAGAGACGATACTGCCCCTTTGGTCAAGACTGCTTTTATCAGCATCTAAATGCGGACGGGACTCCTTTCATTTTTAAACATGGTTTCGACCGGGTGAGTCTCCTTCTTCATTTCATGATCTGCGCCTGCTAATTGGAATACAGAGACACCGTCAACGTTCATCTCAGCAAGACATCTTCACTTACCTTCTGGACCCATTGGACGACATCAGCATGACCATTAACGCTATGCGAGCCAGGCTACCCACACTCTTCGAGCGTGTCAATCTAGACTCAGAAGACGAGTCTGAAGACGATGATCAGGAGGATGTGGGCGAGCCTGCACACGACACCGACGATCTGAGCGCAGAGACTATACAACGACTTGTAAGTAATCTCACAATTGGTTTATACTGTCGTCTTCATCGGATACGATAGATTGATGCACTCTTTACGTTGTCGTAGACGGATATCCTGCAGGCGGAAATTGAGCATGAGGGCTGGGGCCATGTTACCGGCGACTGGAACTTCGGCAATGCGGATGACCTCGACCAATCGAATACGGTCGAAGTGGCATCGGTTGTTGCTAACAATGTTGACCTTCCGTCAAGCCCTCGCCCTCGTGGTATCAGCCGTGACGATGTTGCTCTTACCCCCGGTCCAGTCGCAGCGGGATCAGCTGTTACGACTGATCACGGCTCCCAAGCCTCTGCGGCGGGTCCTTCTCTATCCACCACTTCCGATCCAACCAGGAGTGCTACTTCGAGATTCAGCACTGTAGTGCTCGATCGTGGACGTTTCGTCGCAGACTACGTGCCGGGTACCGACGTCGGCGAACTAAGAAATTTACCTCCAGCTGTCGCTGGGCCATCTACCATGGGACGACCCGACCCTCCATACACCGCTGTTCCTTCCCTTGCAGCTCGTCAAGAATCGGACGCCCAGGAGGCCGTTATACGCACATCTTCGGCCACAGTTGGTCCTGCGGAAACTTCTTTGACTGGGTACGGAGATACCCCCTCCGAAGTCAACCTACACGACATGGACCCCCCATTCATGACCGACGGACGTGGCCGAGTCGTCTGGAGTAGCACCACCTCCTCGCACCAACGCGACGGACGCCGTACGCGCTCTGGGCCCGCGTCAGCATTCGCACAGCCAAAGGTTGGGAGACCGTCCTATCACACGCATACCGACAACCATGTTTCAGAGGCGGCCGCTGAAGCGCGTCCTCATCAGTCTCCTGCAACTGATGACGGCTTCGTGACGGATGGCCGCGGTCGTGTGGTCTTCGCGAGTGGAGCCCGTTCTAGCGGTGCCAGCGGTTCGACCGCTACGTCGGCGGAGGATACAGCTACTGATGCGGTTGGGGCTCCGGAGAACCCGTCTCCTGCTCCCGTCCCTCGTTCCTTCCTCGGCGCGATCTTCGACGCCGCATTTTCGTTCCTTGAAGCATGATGATATCCAATATAGGTGGATTTTGTATGCTATCGTTTTGTACGCTTGGTTACGCGCGATCTCTCAAGACCGCCTGCCTGTATCTCCAACAATGACACACATTGTACTTTGTTTTAAATTTGTACGCACGCGCTCCGGCCGACGATCATTCGACTGGTACACCCTTAGACCAGTGATGTTAGTGAGAGTAGAAGTGCGTCAGGCATTCCGGGAGTGCGTACAAGGCAATCTAAACCACATCGACTCGGCGAACAGTAGTAAGAGAAAGACGGTATGTTAATATTGCAGCTTCGCATTATTTACTATGTCCACGACACTGGCACTACAATCGAATGGCACTGCATCACTCAAATGATTCAGCTACATTTCGAGTGCTCCCGTCTTCGGAGAGAGACGAGGGATCCAACTCTTCTGACCGATCATCATGGTCCTCTTCCAGCTTGGTTTGTGCGTAGATATCGTCCAGACGCTTTGCAAGTTCTTCACTGGGACTACCATGTTCCTGAAAGAGGCACTTGAACACAGAATAATGCACAAAGATGATGATGTTACTGACCCGGTGCCACCTTCGGGTACGACGCAATCCGCTCCTTCTCTCCGAGAAAGGCATATTCGACATCCAATTCATGGAACACATATGCCGTATAGCAACGTCCCAAGGCGCAGCATCGAATGGCCTCGATTCTTCAACATACTGTAGTAGGTGAGTATCCGCGAAAGTCTGAAAGGATATCGCGAGTGCATCTGTGTATGACGCATCTTCGAGATGGTTGTCCCAATGGCGATACGCATAGATGCCCATCCACCAAAAGTTATCCTCGTTGCCTACAGGCCACGTGTCCTCGAAGGAGAGAAGGTGCATCAAGGAGGTAGCAATCTGACCATGTCCGACGTCTGGAGTTACCAGGAATTTTGGATTTGTGCAACGAGTGCTGTCGTGGAGGAACTCTTGAAAGCTAATGTGATATGGTTTCATCTCGGTGTCCACCCCAATATCGCCTTCGACCCACACTAGGGATCTAAGTCGTGCAATGACATCCATCGTGGCATTTGAAGGAATGCCGACATATTGGAGCTGTCTCGCAGATAGTATGTGGAGCTCGGTGCGGGAGATCTTTAGGACAAACCAAGTGAGGATCTGGTGTACGAGCTCCATGCGGGACACATCAGCGGAGACATCGCGGAAGCCTGTATCGAGGATCGTGGTGTATAACCTGTCCAGTTGATCATGAAGTCGAGGCGGCCCCATTACTCCGTGCGAGTCGACGAGCGAATCGTAGACTTCTACGGCATAAAACTTGTCTTGAGAAAGAAAACGGGCGACGGTTGTAGCATATATGAAAAGGCCACCGGAGAGCTGCGTCAAGACTTGTACTGCTTCCGGTCGACTTCTCAGCAGTGAAAATTCTTCTGTATGGCTACTTCCTTCCAACTCGGCCTGTATGTACTTCCCTATGTCCCGGTCTATTTCTTCCCTTTTCGCATCAACCCAGAGATCCCGCTCGACCACACTGACGTAGTTAAGAGATCGAATGGCATCCATGATGGGCGTCTCGGGTCGTGTTATAATCAAGATGCGAAGGTGGGGGGAATCCTGTCCCAGTCGGCACAATAGACGCACTAACTCTCGAACAACACCTTTTGGGTCATCCGAACATTCATCAATCCCGTCAACTACCATGCCTACTGGCAGAATCTTGTCCAAAATCTGGCTCAAAGGGAGTAGGAATAGATCATGTAGCTGATGCGACATCGATTGTGAATCACCATGCACATAGTGTTTCGTTGCCGCATCGACGATGAACCGAAGCAGCTCGCGTCGGAAATGTGCCAACTGGTACGCGAGAGTTGGGAAGACACGATTAGAGTCGTTACAATCGGCTAGTCCACGTTGAAAAAAGAATGACGCTCCCAAGTATCCGTTGGATGCGAGCCGGTCGCAGAGTGCACGGGCAATGGCCGTTTTGCCGACGCCAGCAGGCCCATGGAGCACTTGTACACGGTGAGGCGGATTAAGATCGGTCACCCAATCCATGAGTTCGCCTAGGATTCTTTCGCGTGTGCCAGGCTGTAATTCAGCTTTCTCCTCAACATAGCGAGATTTATATGAGGCGTCTTTCGAAGGTTTGAGCTTTTCCAGAGTTTCTAGGCCAACTATAGAGATATGGTCAGTGACGGTGCTGCATTGGGTAAGTTTGATAGATAACCTTTCTCCTGTTCCTCGCGCGCTAATTTTTCCTGATGTTCTCGCCGCTGACGGTTGCTTTCCTGATGTGATTTTCAATAACCGGATCTGGGTCAGGACAAAAGATATTACACCTACCCGAGCCTCTATGGCAATATCCTCGAGGAGTCGGCGAACGTCTATTCCTTCTTGAATCTATGTCGTTGTGTTACAAATAGACAAGTACAAATGCATTCGAGATCATGAAATACCTTGAAATCACTCGTTGCTTCAACGATCCTCGAGCGGATATATCGGAAAGACTCGGCATCTTGCTTCGCATACCAGGTTTTTGAGAGCCAATGATTACGCTGGATGGCAGCGGCCAACCTTGTGATCTCTTCCAATTCCCTTCCATAGTGTCAGTATCATCCGTGTTAGCAGGTTGTAACCAACTGTGCACACTTCACCAGTCCGTCAACTCGATCTTGTAATTCAGATGATATCTTGATCCTATCGCGCGCGGTCTGACGCGTCGCGATATCCATTTGTTCCAATTTCGTAGATATATCGCTGGCATTCGACTTGAGCAGGTTCAAGAGTGTCTGAATCCTCCTCACGACATCCGCTTTCTCGTGAATATTTGCTCTTGCCACCTGTACTCATATTTAGCATCAAGTTGCAGGACTCATGACTAAAACCGACTTCAATTCTGCTGACCAACTGTTCCACCGCTGACAGAACCTTATCCAACCCAGGGATTGGAAGACCCTGCACTGCCGTGCCAGTGATTTGGAGGGCGGAATGAAAGTTCGATATGACTGCATCCCACTGCTCGCCGTGACCGTCCGAAGGGATTCCCTTATCACCGCTCTGGAAACGGCATCTCAATAACATGGGGTCACTCAATGGGCGAGACATTGCTTACCCCCGAATGAGATTCGCTAGCATGGACTTGCGTGTCCCTGGGTCGCGAGGACAACTTGTTCAAGAGTCGCCAGAACCATTTTCGGGTATCTGAATGGTTAGAATCGGACATAGTTATCTAAAACACGGGGGGAAAGGAGGACAAAAGTAGGAGGAGGGGGACTTTCGAGTCAATGTGCATGGTAGATATGAGAAGGAATATAAGGAAAGCGACCTCGTGTCTCTGTGGGAAGACAGGAAGTATGGAACCCTGGCTTGCGCCTTATTAATATCTGACATCTATGAATTGCACGAGTTGAAAATACTTGAGATCCACCGCACTGCAATCCTGAGTCTTACATCAGTACAATAATACCCTTTGAATTTCTTGCGACCCAGAAGCCAATCTCTTCAGAATGCAACAAAATATGTGCTGAAGAGTGGAGCAGGAACAGTATAGTCAACGATTCAATACTGACAGTAAGTTCCCTGCTGGGTGTCTAATAATGCATGTTTCATTTGTATTGCTCTAGACATTAGTATTACTGCCTGTGGCCGAGTTCTGCACATTAGCGGACTTTCTCAGAGTCAATGTGCATGGCAGACATGAAAAGGAATAAGGCTACTGGTGCGGCCGGCGCTCCAGATATCTTGTCCACCGGTCCTGTTGAGGGGGATCCTGACGTCAAAGTGGCTTGGGTTGCTCCCTGGCAGTCGCGGCAGGCCTTGACACATCCAAGAAGTCGCTCACGAGCTGCATGTACCGCTCGCGCTCCTCCCAGAAGGGCATATGACTGGACTGCTCGAATGTGACCCACTTCACTTCCGGAATCTTCTGGAAGAACGGGGTGTCGACGGCGTCTTGGGAGATATCGTCGTGCCCGTTAATCACGAATGTGGGCACGCGCACAAAGCGAAGGCGGTCTACGGCTGACCAGTCTTTCAAGATCCTAGAAATGGGGCGTTGGCCATGCGACTCGAAACAATGTAAAGGGATAGGGCTTACGGAGCACTGGCAACCGCAGCGTCGCCGTCCTGGCCGAAAATTTGGTCCAGCGAGTACTTCACCTCAGCAGGGAACGGCTTTACTGTGCAACCATGCTTAGCATGGAAGAACTTCAGCGCCGCCTCGTACTTCTTCGTCTCCTTCATGCCCCTCTGGAGGCCAGACTGCACCTCCGGGGGCATCGCCTGCATAAGCTGCATGTTGACTGGTTTCACAGCGCGAGCGACGCAAGCGAGTTCGCCAGGGCCGGGTGCTTGAGCCCAACAGGCTGACGGTGCAGCTCGAACTCCGTCGCGAGGACGCCACCCCAGGAGTGCCTGATCAGATCGAATGCGTCCGAGATGCCGAAGTGAGCGAGCAGATTGACGAGCTCGTCGATGAAAAGGTCAATCGTCCAAAATGTCTGCGGCCTGTCACGGAGGTGGGTGGAGCGGGCGTTACCGATCTGGTCGTAGAGGATGATGGGGATGCCCTTGCTGGCGAGATCGCCCAGGGGAAGAAGATAGTCGTGAGAGAGACCAGGTTCGCCGTGCAGGCAAACTACGAGTATATGGGTACGATTCTCAAGTCCACTGAATATCTTGAAGTACGTCTGGAATGTCTCTCCTTGGTAGGTGAACGGGATAACACCGTCTTTGACCGGTGGACTCAATAGTACGTCGGACATGCTACATAAAGTGCACCCGCGGCAGAGGACTTCACTTTGGCTGATGTAGATGGAAGCAATATACCTCGACTAACTTAGGAATTTGCATTGCTGATCTCTAGAGAGATGTATAGATGGGGAGCGATGGAAAGCCAAGTATTTAACGGACTTGTAAGGCGCGGCGGAAAGAGCTGCCCAAATGATGGTGTGACTGAACAGGGGTACAGGCTTCCGTTGATTCCTGATGGTGTCCATCGGTCGAAACAGAAGGAACGCCGACTAGTGGTAGATTTGCAAACAGCTCCATCTGGGAAGAGCAATTGTTCGCTCCTGAGAGAAGTCCGTTCATAGAAAGGTAGGCCATTCCGAGCCGCCTCCAAAAGACAGGTTAAAGTGCAGACGCACACAGACATTTAGCCCAGGTAAACGATCGAGTCCCGGGCTTGTTAGCAGTTGCATAGCGTGTCATTTCATCAACGAAGCTGTTGAATTCACGGCAGTTCTGCCTGAGTAAACGTGGGCATTTGGCCTACAGTTCAGACCTTCAGGCTCAGAAGCACTGATGCAAGCAGGCTAGACTGGTGATACAGTGCGACGAAACATGCAAAATGTCCGAGAACGCCGTCCTGCGCTCTTCTAGAGAACACGTGGGACTGCCACATTAGGCAATCTGCAAGCAACAGATCTCGAATCTCCGTCTTTCTCATCCTGACGCTGCTTGTCATTCTTGTATCCTTTTTGTCCATTAACTCCGCGATGGAGTAAGAAAATGTTCGAATTCATGTTGCGGACAATTTCGAACGTACTCAAGATCAGAACAGCGAGGTCATGTTACGATATGCGGTAGCACAGTCAAGACACACTTTCCGCTCCGCCCTCAAGCAAGGGTCTACACGGCTCTCCAATGTCCATTCGCAGCCTCGGTGCCTTGCTACAGCTGCGTCGAAAGCAGTCATAACACAGACACGCGAGCTTCTGGCGACAATTCGTAGCGGCCTACAAGATGTTTCTCTGCTTCTCAAGGATATCGACGGACATGCTGATTGGGCAGCCATACAAGCAGAAATAGAGAAACTACGGGGCGTTTTGAGAGTTCGTCGCAGCCTGACCTCTACTGTGTTACTCTATGAACTATTCGCCGCAGGACGAGACGGCATGGATAAACGACACGACATCAGCACTGAAGACCCAGGCTCGCCTCGCACAGCTGGAGAAGCAGATCTCCACGTACCAGCAAATTCGTACTTCGTACGATGCCCTGCAAGACCTGGCATGTGCGTAGACCTATCTCGGCCGCCAATTTCTGTGTCTTGGCTCATGAGCGGACTGTAGCGCTGGCAGAAGGTAGCGAGGACGAACAAATGCTGGAGGAGATTGTCCCGGAGTTGGAACAATTGCAGGCTACTTCGGACCAGTATCTCATCTCTCTGTGGCTATCGGATCCGGTGGACGCGAAGTCGGCTTATGTTGAGATCCATGCGGGCTCCGGCGGCACGGAGGCATGCGACTGGGCGTCGATGCTAGCACGCATGTATACCAAGTGGGCGCACTCCCGTAATTTTACAGGTATTTTACAGTGTGATAATCATTCTCTTCGCATACATTAACACCTAGCATATTCTGTAGTCAAAGTGATCGACGAGACCCCCGGCGATACCGCCGGCATCAAGGGGACCACGCTGCTACTCGAGGGGCCATACGCTTATGGCTACGCGCAATATGAGACGGGCGTGCACCGATTAGTCCGTCTCTCGCCCTTCGACAAGTCAAACGCGCGGCACACCTCGTTTGCCAGTGTTCGCGTCTCGCCTTGTCTGGACGAAGATACGTCCGTGGACATTGATCTCAATCCTGCCGATCTGCGCATTACAACGATGCGCAGCCAAGGCGCGGGCGGGCAGCATGTAAACAAAACTGAGAGTGCGGTTCGCATCGTCCACGTCCCCACAGGGATTACAGTAGCCGTAGGTGGTCCGCCAAACCGTGAGATCACAGTGTTGCTAAGGTCTCCGACTCCCTCAAGTGTCAGCAAGAGCGCAGCCAACACCGAAATCGGACTCTCGCGCTGTCACTCCTAAGGTCGAGGCTGTATGAAATTGAACTGCAAAAAAGGTCGGACAGCGTTTCCGACGCGGTCTGCTATATGGCGCTGACTTCCTTCCAGGCAGCAATCCAAAGCAGACTCGTACAACGCGTTGCCAGAGAACGCTTGGGGGTCGCAAATTCGCTCGTACACCTTGCAGCCGTATCAACTGATCAAAGACACGCGGACGGGATACGAAGCAGGCTCCGGTGCGGTGCAGCGGGTCTTGGACGGGAGCATCACAGGGTAGGTTGCAGCTGCGAATGTCCACGGTGCGGTACTGACATTCCACGAAGGTTCATGGAGGCGAGCTTACGCAAATACAAGAAGCGGTAGACCATTATGATTGCTTGCGTTACCAGCAGAACCCATGGTGTGAGATCGGATATCGATGAGTACGTCTGAGTCGCGTTAAGCTATTGATTCTTCCAGAAGGCTGTCCATACCTGCTCTTCGACTGATATCGGCAATGTCAAGATAAGCTCGAAAATGCAGAGTAAGCATGCTCCTTTGGTTCGATCTTCTCGGGCAGATGGCCGGAAGTCCGCAGCTGCAATATGGCGCGCTGATAGAGTTGCCCATGGAATCGGGGCAATGACTTGGCCAAAGTATCGTGGAAAAGAGACCTCAGGAGTCCATATGGATAATCAACAGCGGTGCTCATGAGCATGATTGGTCCGATGTCAAAGCCTCTTCCACAAGAACTGTGGCAAATACGTATTCGCCGTCGTGGCTCACGGACGCATGGAGTCGGCCAACCGGGCTCCCGCCCGCACCAGGCAAAAGCGGACTGTAGAGCAGGACAGGCTTCTGGCCACTTGGGCCTCCCTCTAGGCCACGTAAAGTCAGCTCCTTCCAGGTTGGCTGCAGGTAGGGATAGAGGCCTTTGTAAGCGGCCTCTTTGACACTCCAGCTGAGTTGCGCGAGGCGCGTTGCGTCAGGTACAGTTTAGCTGAGCATTAGGAAGACATACCGAACCGCAAGGAAACGTGTGCGGCGGGCGCTGTCTCCCGGAGGAATGTCCTTCCATAGAGCGAGCTCTTCGTCGCTGAGGATACGCGCGGCCAGACGACCTGGCGTCCGCCGGTTGAGAAGAGAGACGATGCGGGGGACGTGGATGAGGTCGACGCCTATGCCGAGGATGCCCATTGCGCGGCGCCAGGCCAAGCAGAAGTGCTAAAGATGTATGATCATGTCAAGACAGAGTTGGAACGCGGAGGACAACGAGTAGAGTACCCTGGAGTTGGCGGGAGGAGAGAGGAGGCGGTGGCGCGGCCGCGGAGGCAGTGAGAAAGTGCCATACCCGCTAAGCGAGATCTTATCTCGGAAGCCCGATTAGGTGTGCTACTCGACGAAGCGTCCGCCGTCCATAAAATGGCCAGCCTCGGTTCATTAATCCCCAGTCCCGACCACTCCCTCGCTGCTGAGCGTCCCAGGTCTCCTCCCGCCGTCCGCGCTCGCCGCTTGCGCACACAACAGCCGACGGAGCCATGGTCACAAACAACGCCGGCGTGCACGACGCTCACCACCCGCCTCAGCCATCCGCGACGTCATCGGGCGAGCATGCTGGAGAAAAGTTGAACAATCGTGACAAGTCCTCGTCTCCTGTACCTTCTCCCGGCTCCTCAAATGGCAGGCGGGGCAGGTCGCGCACGCGCAATCCGCGTCCGCGGTCTATCGACGATCTCAAGCGGAAGTAAGTGCGTGCGATGGAGCCAGCTCAGACACTGGTGTCTGACCGTTTTGTCCATCCCAGAGGGTACCACTCGCTCATGTCCTCCTTTGGCAAGGCGTTCCATGTGGAGAAACGCTGGAAGTTGATACGTGAGCTTGGGTCCGGGGCCTATGGATTCGTGATGTCAGTATCTAAGCCATCCTAACGCGGACTGTGTGCTCACCAAAGCTGTGCCAGATCTGCGGTCGATGACATCTCCGGGGAACCAGTCGCTATAAAGATGGTGACACGGCCCGTAGAGAAACTGCAGCTCGCGAAGCGTGCCCTGCGCGAGATCACGTTGCTCAGGCACTTCTCGCATGAGAACATTACCGGATTGATCGACGTGGACTGCACACCAGATCTGAGCGAGATGTGAGTTTGCATGTGTCTTCCCTGAGACTCGCTCCACTAACGTCCCATTCAGTTACATCTTCATGGAGGTATGCCGTGGTGCTTCTAGTTGCACCGAAACTCGTAATTGACTCCGATTTCACCGACAAGCCTATGGAAGGTCGGTTCTACCTCTCAGTTCAATCCTTCCTAGCACAAGTAACGCATTTTATAGCCGATCTGCACCAGATCATCAAATCTGGTCAGATACTCACGAATGAACACGTGCAGTATTTCGTCTACCAGATATTGCGAGGTCCGCACCAAATATATTACTGACGGTACCATATTGTTGATCCATCTGCTCCAGGAATGAAGTACATTCATTCATCATCAGTCGTGCACCGAGACCTCAAGCCGGGCAACCTTCTCGTCAATGCTGATTGCGAACTCAAAATCTGTGATTTTGGTTTGGCCAGAGGCTATGACTCGGCGCCTGACGAGAACCCGACTGCGATGACCGAATATGTGGCCACGCGATGGTACCGAGCTCCTGAGATCATGCTAGCATTCAGGTACACTTATCATCCGTTCTCAAACAATTTGTAGCTGACCATGACTGCGACAGGAATTACGATACCGCCAGTATGTCCGAAACTTCAAATCGTCAGGTCCAATTGTGCTGACAGGCCTCTCAGTCGATGTTTGGTCTATCGGCTGTATTTTTGCCGAGCTGGTACTCGGCAAGCCTTTGTTCAAAGGCAAGGAGTGAGCCTATCTGCCGCTCCAATTTCTGATAGACGCTAATGGCTCTTTCCACAGTTATGGTTAGTCACCATCACCTTCATAACAACTGAATTCTTACACTGGCGTCCCATATAGTCGACCAGCTGAACAAGATTCTCGATGTGCTTGGTTGGTCCTACGGCATGTCAGTCACGGGGTTGGTTATAAAAGTTCTCATTGTAGGAACGCCCAACGGGGAGTCAGTAAGGCGAATAGCAAGCCACAAGGTGTGATCGCTTGGCCAGCAAGTCGCGCATCGCTAACAGAATTTAGGCATACGCCTACATTGAGTCGCTGCCGCTGAAAAAAACCGTGCCCTTTTCGAAACTCATGCCGTCAGCTGATCCCCAAGGTCTGCGCACCGCCACATTTTCTACTTCACTCAGAGCTGATATGCTCTCGTTTGCCGTGCATACAGCTCTGGACCTACTAACAAAGATGCTTACGTTTGACCCTTCAGTACGCCTCACTGTCGCGGAGGCCTTGGAGCACCCATATCTCTCGTCGTATCATGACGTCATAGACGAGCCAGAGTGCCCGCAAAAGTTCGATAAATGGCACGAGATCGAAAAGTTGGAGACACTAGAACAGTTCCGCGACGCCATCTATGACGAGATCCAGGACTACCGGAAGGAGGTCAGAAGCTTTGGGGAGAACAGGCAGGGCATCCTGCGCCGGCCGAGCGTCGGCCAAACTGAGGTCGAGGAGCCGCCCCAGGAAGAGGACGAGGAGTCCCATACAGAGTCCCCACCTCCACCACCGTCCGACGTCGAGAGCCCCGACCAGTCCCCACCACCAGCGGAGACATCGAGCATCGAGGCCACGCTGTCAGAAAGCGCAGAAGCAACAGCAGTCCAAGAGCGCTCTGCGCTCCCGGAAGCCGACCCTGTTATCCGGTACGCGCGACGCGCGAGTGTCATGCTGCCATCGCGGACGTCCAGCTACGTGAGCTATTCGGGCTCGCAGATGCGGTCGCACAGACCCTTGGGGTCCGCGAACGAGTCCTCGAGCGAGGGGAACACGGTCGCGTTCCCGACAAGCTCAGACTACGTCGTTCCTGCGCGCTCGCGCACGGCATCGATGTTCGGACCGGGCGGAGAGGCCTCACGCAAGCTCCTGCGGACGCTATCGACGGTTTCAATATACGAAAGCGGAGAGGGCCTTGCGGGCGGGCTGGCAGATATCGCGCCGATTGGGAAGTACATCGTGGAGCGGGACGAGACGCTCCCGTCGGAGCTGCCGCACGAGTTGGAGTCGCCGCCGAAGGCGGAGAAAAAGGGTAGCGAGGAGGAGCGCAAAGAGGGCCACGAGAAGCGCTTCCATATAGCGTGAGGTGGATAGGCTGGATACCAGATGATCTACAGGTAGAGTACAAGCCGATCTAGAGCACTGGGGGGATACTCCATAGACGTGTACATATAGAAGCGTGCGACATGTGTAACAATAAAGTACAATGCGGGTGCGGCGGATCCTATAACATGAAATGCGGATGAGGGTATAGGAGATCGAGAAGGGGTACAAGAGCCTAATCTCCAAGCTGCTGCTTGATTTCTGAGGGGAGCTAAATCAGCTCCTAACTAGAAATAATTGCATAACCACTTACTCTCTATGATATCCAGGTACGCCGTTGTTGCGGGGCTGTCTGGATATTCATCCAGGAAGCTGACACCATAGTCGGCGCTTTTCCCGATGCGGGGGTCCAGTGGGACGGCACCGAGGAACGCCACGCCCATGTCCCGCGCAAGTTTCCGCCCCCCACCCGTACTCGGCTTGAAGATTTGCGACTCTGTCTTACAACTCGGGCAGACGAATCCGGACATGTTCTCCACGAGGCCCAGCACACGGATGCCAACCTTCCTGCAGAAGTCAATCTCGCGGCGCACGTCCTGCAGCGCGACCTCCTGCGGCGTGGTGATCACGACCGCGCCGTCGATGCCGCTCTCTTTCAGGTACTGCACGATGCTCAGATGCTCATCAGACGTGCCCGGCGGCGTGTCGACGACGAGGTAGTCGAGCGTGCCCCAATCGACGTCCTTGAGGAACTGCAAAATGAGCCCATTCTTCTTCGGGCCGCGCCACATGATTGCATCGCGTGAGGAGGGGAGCATGAAGCCGACGGACATGACGCCGAGGTTGTCCTGCACATATACGGGAGACCAGCCAGAGGACGAAGCGTGCACTTGCTCGGAGGCTATGCCGAGAATTGTTGGGATGGAGGGTCCGCAGATGTCTACATCCATGATGCCAGTCTGGGCATGTACTTAGTCGTGCAATCACTGCTGACGGAGTGAGTTACCCACCTGGGTTTGCTCATCTGCCGCAAATGCCCACCCGAGCTGCGCCGTGAAAGTTGACTTCCCAACACCTCCTTTGCCCGACAGAACCAGGATCTTTCGCTTCACACTAGCCATACGCGCTCGCACAAGCGGAAGTGCGGGGTCGGGTCCCCGTGTTTGTCCTGAAGCACATATCTCCTGGTTAGCGCATCCAGCGCACGCATCGGCCTTTCCAGCGAGCTCGGACTCTGTTCCCTAATAAACACGCATCCATTTAGTGTTGAGGAGTGGACATACGGGTGTAAGACCTACAGGACAGTGCTCAGGTGCATTGGATGGAACAGACAAGGTATTCGGAACTGGCAAAGACTGCTGTAAGGCAATCATTTCAAGCGTTGAAGCTGGATCTTGATCACAGTCGCTGTAGATGTCACCGGAACACGGACAAAGTAGGAGCACGAGTCAAGCTACAATCCAGAGGATTTGAAGAGTGCGATCCAGATTTGATTTGTCAGGAGAGAACGCTGAATCTTATCTTATCTCGGCGCTAATGTGATCGAGTACAGTCAAGCGTAATCAAGCGTCTGGCACTTGCCAGGCCGCGGCTCAATGATATTTACGACTATTTCCAGTAACTTCGTGGTCTAGCATCTGCCTGAAGCTACTGAAAGCAAGTACATGTGTCCTGTTTGCGTCGACTGGAAGCACTATATATCAGATCACGTTCGCTGGACTGTGCCACTGAGTAACCATCAAAGCTTAAGTTCGTGACAGATTTCTGTATGAGGATGTATATTCAGCGGAATTGCGTCGCATGAGCACTGTGGTATATATGGGACATATTATTAGGGGGATAATCCGAGACCAGGATGAACAATAGACTAGAGAGGATACGTAGGGTATAGTATTAAACGCGCGCATAGAGAACTGGTGAACGTGTGGACCAGAGAAAGACGATACAGTAGAAAATTACTAGAGGAACATATAGAGACCCGGGGAACATATAGATCGGAGACAGGCGATATAGTATTATATGATTAGAGGCGCATATAGAGATCCGAGGAACATATAGACCAGATAGACAAGACATGAACCCGGTGACGAATAGCCCTGGTCGCAGACATATAGCGAGACCCCACGAGAAACAGTAACCAGATAAAGACGGACGGCAATTAGACCGAGAGACATAAGAGAGTAGAGACGATCCATAGACCCGAAGAGGACGCGAGAAAAGACCAGAGCTGACTTCGATAGGGACCGCCTGTCTAGACAGGGGCGTTCAGGAGAGACCGGAGAGTGTACGCAAAGAACCCAGCATAGACGGGTTCCGAGGGCGCGCCTTGCCCTTGGGGAATTGAGAGAAGCGGCGAGCGATCGCGTACTTTGATGAATTCGCCGCCAGTAGTCAAGTAATACTTCTGCGCCGACCCCGTATAGTAGCAGCGCCCAGGTCGGATGTCAGCAGTGGAGCTGACGATCTGAGGAGGATTCGAGCGGCTTTTGGGGTGGTACCGAAGGCTCAGCTCAGTCGCCTGGGAAAGGAGATCTTCGAAGTCAATATGAACTTTCTCGACACTAGAGACAGTGGACGCCTTCTTGGCATTAGATGCCGTAGACTTCACGACCGGAATCCGGAGGAGCGGCGAGCAGTCGCGCACTTTGATGAATTCGCCGCCAGTAGTCAAGTAATACTTCTGAGCCTGCGCCGTATGGTAGCAGCGCCCGGGTCGGATGTCAGAAACGGAAGTGACGATCTGAGGAGGACTCGAGTGGCCGTCGAGATGATACTGAAGGCTCAACTCAGTCGCCTGGGAAAGGAGATCTTCGAAGTCAATGTGAACTTTCTCGACACTGGAGGCCGTAGATGCCTTCTTGGCATTAGATGTCGTAGACTTCACGACCGGAATCTGGAGGAGCGGCGAGCGGTCGCGCACTTTGATGAATTCGCCGCCAGTAGTCAAGTAATACTTCTGCGCCTGCGCCGTATGGTAGCAGCGCCCGGGTCGGATGTCAGCAACGGAAGTGACGATTTGAGGAGGACTCGAGTGGCCGTCGGGATGGTACCGAAGGCCCAGCTCAGTCGCCTGGGAAAGGAGCTCTTCGAAGTCGATGTGAACTTTCTCGGCATTGGTGACCTTGGATATCTTCTCGGCGCTAGGGACCATAGACGCCTTCTCGGTACCAGAGACCGTAGATGCCTTCTTGGCAGTAGACGCCGTAGACTTCAAGATGCGAGAAGCAAGCAGAGGGATGCGCCCACAGAGTTTACGAGGCCAGGCAGGCTTGATAGATTTCTCGCCTTTGGGTCCGAGCTGATGACCGTCAGACTCGACCCTGGGCGCGGGGCGTTGGTCAAGCAAGCACTGGACGATATTGGAGTACAGTCCATCTTCATCGCCACTGCCGCCGTGATTCTTGTCGCTGCCGCCGCGATTCTTGTCGCTGGAGCCGCGACTCTTGTCGCTGCTGACGTGCGACTCAAGCAGAGTCCTGCTGAACGATATGCTCAGCACACGGATACGAATGGGGATGTCTCAGAAAAGAAGACGTACACATCAGCCACGGTCTGCGCATCCTCTTCCCCTTCCGACACCTCTGCAATAGTATAGAGGATATCCTTGGGGGCAGGCCGCGCCGGACGCGGCCGGCGGTTGTGGATGCCTCTTGGCTGAATGCGATTCTTCGCAATCGAGCGCGTAGGTTTCATGGGAGACACTTCCCTCATCTGACGAGGCAGCTGCCACTCCCACAGCCCTACAGAGAGACGCTTAGAGTCAATCCTCTCGCAAGACTTCTTGATAGGAACAGGAATGACGGTCGCATGCTGCTTCACCGCATCCAATCATCAGATTAAGGAAGTGCATCCGGTAGGGTGTGTGATGTACTTACCACGACATCGGCATTGCGCATCCCGGATAGTGCCTTCTTCGGGGTCGGGCTTGCTTCCACGAGAATCTTGCTGGCCAAGGGTTCCTCTGTATTCTCGATCGTTCAGTCGCCGGACAAACGATGCATTCAAACAGGCCTACTCACCAATAGGCGTAGCCGGAGCCGCGGCGTCACTGTCCACCCCAGTGACATCGGGCTTGTCGACATCCGCTTCGCGAGTTTCGAACTTTACCTGCGTTAGGTCCGAGCTTGCGTCAACGAGGGCCGTGTAGTCCGTGGAGTCGCCTATATCCTCATCTTTTCAGCTATCACTCGATAGCTAGGAAGAACTGGAACTTACCGTCTGACTCCGTCCGCAATCCGTGTTCCGGATCCACAGGGGTTGCGTCGTCCTTGGAATTGCCTTTGCCTACGTCTATTCAATCATCCATCAACTACGCACACGGTGTCCGCTTACCGTCCAGCTTCGCGCCATCCTTCACACACGAATTAGTGACAGAAGTACACTCTGAGAATGTACATTGAACGTACCATGACATCCTGCCCAGGAGTCGGGCATGCAGTAATGAGAGTCTTGCCGTACTCCAGGTTACCTGCGCCTTCGTCTGTTAAATTGCCGCATAACAACTGCACAATGCCCGCTTACCGTTCGGCTTGACACCAAGGTCCTACAGATGTTGATGAATAAGGGAAGCAAAATCTGGGACGTGTGGTGCACATACCGTGACACCTAGGTCGGGTATCTCAGACAATCCCTGCTCCGGAAACGGGATCGCAGTAACGGGAGTCGCGCCGCCGACGACAGCATCTGCGCATACATCTTGTTAATCCTTGCCTGAAGAGTTCACAGAACTATACACTTACCGTCCGACGTCCCGATGACATCGGGCTCCTCGAGATCCACACCGCACGCCTCCGACGACTGCTGCTCCTGGTTCAGGCTTGCAACAAGGACAGTCCCTTTGCCCGCGGAGTTGGCTGTGCTCTCATTTGTTCATTTCTCGTTTCATTGCACGTAGAGATCACTGCTTACCATCGACATCGATCGTCATCGAACTGTCAGCCTCCGTCCCAGTGACGTCAGCCTCAGTGGCATCAGCCTCAGTGACATCGACCTCGGTAACCAGAGTTGCATTGTCGATGGATGCCTCTGCAAGCCATAGTTTCAGTCATCGCTCAAGCGTTCGTCAAGATGCAGCCTCACCATCCGGCCCGCTTGTGCTCACGCCTTCACTGTCCGTGTCGTCGAATTCATCGTCGCACTCGAACAGAACATCCCAGGCTTCGTTGTCGTCCAGACGGTTCCTGAGATAGTCAGTGATGGAGTCCTGAGTCGGGATGTTGGGAGAATCGCTCTAGGCAAAAAATGTTAGATGTCACTTTCTAGGCACAAGTCGTTCCTACATACCTTGATAGCAAGAGCTTGACCATCCTGTCCGGCCCAACGCAGTGCCCCACCAGCCTCGGTCTTCGGGACTGCCAATCGTTACAGGGAATCAGATTCATGAGAGGATGTGAGAAGGCGATCTACTTACGCGCTGCATTCGGGTCCGCAGCTCTAGAAATCTTCGCCTTGACGTCCTCACTGACTGCGGAGAGCATCGAAGAGTTCTTCGGGATAGTGTCAGCCACCAGTGCAGCCTGCAGAACGGGAACTCGCGAGGGCGAGTGTGCAATGGTAGCCGAGCGAACGCGGGTGCGTACAGGTGCCATGTCGCCAACCGAAATACCCTCTGTAGTCGGCTGACGGGCGGCGAGCACGATGCCGCGAGGAGCACTTCTCGTCGGGGGCGAAGAAAAAGTGCTAGGGCGTTCGGAGCCACGAGTAGTTGAGACAGGGTGTGCATCTGTGACGTCTGCGTCTCCAAGCTTGAGATAGGGAGGAGGGGTGTACAAGTGCCAAGTGGTGGGCCGAGCCCTCACAGGACGAGTGGGTGTGGAGGTGAGGTTGGCATCATTAGCTGACTGGTAGCGAGAGCTGAGCAGCTTGAGCGGCTTGAGTTGAGGGCGAAGTTCTCCAGACTTGAGAGACTGGGGAGACATATCCCCAGGTCCATACGTCGGCGAGAGCAATGGGGCGTCGGAGGTCCGAGAAGTGCGAGGGCGCATAAAGAATGACCAAGCCATCCTCGCCTACTAGACGAGAGATGGGGGTAGAGTTGTGTACTAGATATAGTGGTGCGAGGGACTCAAGAGGCGAGACGAGATGGAAGTTCTGGGGAAGGAGGATGCAGGAAAATGGGCGGGATTTTATACTACTCTCAACTTGGCTGACCAGCATAACGCCCATTATGTCGGTCAGCCGTATTGCAGCACAGACCGAGGATCTGTGAGCAGTGGAAGTCAGCCATGAAATACGAGAGACAGATCGGCCGCACGCACCCGTTTGGTAGGCATGCTGGGCTGGATATGTTGCATCGCGTACGCACTACCATACAATCCGACATAGAGTTTGCATAAATCTCGCAGGATTCTCTAAAACAGCGATTAATAACAAGTTGTCGTTAGCATCAACCTCCTGAAGGACAGCCTCTGAAGGTTCCTTCAATCGGTGGCGCGGACGGTTTGAGAATCTGTAGATCTCCTCACACGTGCGTTTTCAACTTCTCTGCTGACATAATCTGTGACGTTCGCTGTCCGTTAAGGCAGGTGGCGACACACGGAAAGGGAAGGCACTCGGGAGAGAACAGGTGTAGAGCTGGTATTCCAAGTGCGCTGCTGTAGGAGTACAATCGGAGGGTCTTATATACTAGTGAGATGTCGGACATCGAACTGGTGGGTATTCAGACTACACAGAGAACTGAGAAATAAGAGACGAGCCAGGATATGTCAGGCGCTGAGATAGTCCATAACGGGAAGGTAGCAAAGCCGCGTGCCACATACGCCCTCCGACCATCGTCCACTACGATGGTCCATTCCTCGGTATAGTGCTTCATCGACTAGGCGGCCTTCTCCATATTCTCATCCTGCTCTTTCTCGCCCTCCGCGTCTTCGTCCGAGTCATAGGACTGGATACCGTGTTCGTCAACATGCGGAGCACGCTTGCCCTTGCGAACCGAACGAGAGATGCCTCTCTCGACTACATGGGACCCGGAGGCCTCGGGATGGATAGCGCTGGGAGGTGCCGCGAAGAGAGAGGGTGCAGAGGCCCCTGGAGGTTCAGGGGAGGCGAAGAGGAAAGGGGATCCCGAAGGTGAGCGAGGATTGAATGGGGCGCGACGCTGATAGAACTTGCCCCGCTTAGGGGCGCGTCCGTCACTGGCTGCACCGATGCGGTCGCGGGCCTGATAGGACCGAGTCTGGGATTCAGCAAGAGAGCGGATGACCGCCTGCATGCCTTGGTGAGGTAAGTCGATCCCAGACTGAATGACTTTGGGTTTAGGAAGAGGGGCGAGGCGATCCTCGCCTATCGCAGGACGGGATGATAAGATGCACACCCCGTTTAGAGGGTCAAATTCTGCGAAACCGAAGCGACAGTTCGGGTCGGTGTTCCAGAGCCGAACGAAGTCGTCGTATCCTCCGGGATAGAACTGCAAGCCCGAGAGACTGCCGTTCTCTCGGCGGAAGAAGTCGTCCAGACGGCAGAAAGCCCGGACCTGCGTCACGGCAAAGGTGGTCGGCAGGCGAGTAAGGGGCTCTACGAGGACGAGGTCCTTGTAGACATTACGGGAGAGGTTAGCGTGGACGCCGTGAGGGAAGTCGGAGAAGTCGGGCATGTTAGGAAGAGGTGAGTAAGGAATCCTGTGAGTAAAAGAAAGCTGATCAGTATCTACATAAGCAGGGATCTTTATAGGATCCTCGAGAGGCACTCCGAGTTCAACTCCTCCGAGGTACACATGCGGGTCATCAGGAGGTGACCCCGATCCGTCTCGTAATTCTGAAATGCGCACTACCTCAAGAAGATCAAGATAGTCCGCTAGCACAGGGAGACGCGAGATCTGAGCATACGGCATCCAGGTACAGTCCCCAGATTTCCATAGAACCTCGAAGACAGCACCTGTAGCTGATCCTTTGTGAGACAGGATTCTATCCACAGCCCATTCTCGTTCCCCTTCGGCGTCCTCAAGCTCGAAGAGTTGGCTATCGAGCCTCCCAGGAAACAGCCTATCATCGTTCGGTTCATGGATCCGAAGCAATGAGGAGTGGAACACGTCATGAAGGCCGCGGCGTCGCAAGTCGGCGGATAGCTCTAACTTATAGGAGTTATTGCCGAAATCGCGGAGTATTCGGTATGGGCCTATGTATTTAGGCGCGAGCTTACGAGCTAAACCTTTCGGTAGCGAAATGTTTTTAGTAGATACATACACCAGATCCTCCGCCTGGAATGGAGCGGGGCGCCGACGCCTGTTGGCGTCGCGCGTTTGTTTGACTCGCGCAGCAATGAGACTGTCATGGGCGGCTATGACAGCCGATTTGACCTTGAGGGCATAAGACCGAACTCCAGGGTACTCATCAGGCCCTGGATTATCCCACAACATAGGCCTCGGCATTCGGCCATTATTCAGGAAGAAAGGGGCATAGCCTGTGGATTCGGACCTAGCCAGATTAATAGCAAATTCGATGGCGGGCAACCGGGACACCCAGTCCTTTTGATGCGGAGACACACATTGTCTTAGCATTTGAGTGACCGTGCGATTGGCGCGTTCAGTCGCGCCGTCGGACTCTGGATGGTAAGCACTTGACATTCGCAACTCGACGCCAAGTAGCTTATGTAAATGAGACCAGAATTGGCTCGTGAATATTACATCGCGGTCACTGACAATCGCCCGAGGTAAGCCGTGAAGCTTGTATATCTCGGAAAAGATTAACTCTGCCACTTGTTTGGCATTGTAGGTCGTGCGGCTAGGTACTAGATGTACCATAGCTGTCAACAGATCGATTACGACGGTGATGGCATCATAGGAGCCGTCTCGGTCTTTTGACTCGGGAAGCGGCCCGACGAAGTCAATGCCTATGCTCTCCCAAGGTTGACTCGGAACCTTCAGAGAGTTCAGTAGGCCGTAGGGTTTCTGATTCGACGGTTTGCTCCGCCTGCAAGTCATGCAAGAATCGCAATATTTGCGAACATCAAAAGCCATTGACTTCCACCAGACATGATCCCTCAATAGGTTCAATGTCCTACCATACCCGAGGTGAGCCAGTAGTGAATGAGCATGTCTTATTACTACTTCTCGGACGTTTCGGGACTGTAGTTTGATATCCGGAATGCAAAGTAAGTTCCCTTGAGCTTCTTTGACATATACGAGCCCGGATATCAACTCAAAGTTCTTGTAATGTCCAGGATTTCTGATAATCTCCCGGAAGAACTTGTCATCTTCATATTTCCCTTGGAGTTCAGATCGCAAATCGATACCATCCATGTTACTGGCCATATGCGAGACAAAGTCATTTGAGAATCGCGCAAGATGCTCGGTAGGAATGATGTCAGGTAAGTTTTCTCGGACATTCTGAGTTGATCCGGACTGACGTGCCCTCCGGGGCCGGTCATTAGTTTCAGATGCAAACTCGGAGTCTCCAAACTGAACGCTTCTTCGAGATGAAGAAGGGAAGTCAAAATCTTGAAGTACAGGTTCATAATCCTGTGCACGGAAATTACGCGAAGAGGTGCCTGGAGAGTGGTGAGTTCTTTCCGGGATCGCGCCCTCCTGTCGTTCTGCACGGGGGCCATGCAGGACGACACGCTTAATCCGTTTTGAGAATTCGTTCGCAGTTTCCGGTCGTCCAGACTCGGGTGGTGCCACTGGCTGTCTCGGACGTGGATCTCTGCGCGGAGCTGGAACACTGGCAGTGCGGCGGGAATCCCCGCCCGACTTCTTTAGAACTGAGCGCTCTGAACGAGTGTCCGCCCGAGTACGTGAAGCAGGCCTGGAAGGAGTCGCTCTCCTGGGCCGAGAAACTTCACGTCTCCGAGAAGGGAACTTCTCATGTGAGTATTCCTGATGAATACTAGCATCATGACCCGGCATTTTACAGATATTGCAGAGCCTTGGCAAAGGCTTCCTTTCTCGCACAGGAGGGATTGATTGATCTCGGCGACTTCTCGGAGCCGACAAGACCGGTGGAGCAGCTGGAATGGAAGGTGATTGTTCCGCCACACTGTGCCTTCGCTGACTGCGCGTAGTGACAGCGAACGCCTCAATGCCAGTGTAAACAGGCATTGAGATTGCGTGTATTGACAGATTAGATGCGAAAGCATCATCCTCGTCATGTTCAACGTACTCGGAAGGAGCACGGACAGTACCTGGACTGTCCACGGTGTAAATCCTCGAGAGTGCATCTGCGAGGACATTGTCTACTCCAGGTACGTATTGCACATCAAAATCGTATTCCGAAATCTTTTCTAACCAACGGGCTTGTCTCCCAGATAGGTTCTTCTGGTTCAGCAAATGAACAAGCCCTTTGTGGTCAGTCAACCAGGTGAAACGGCACCCGAGAAGTATATCTCGGTGTCGTAGCATTGATTCTACCCCTGCTAACATCTCAATTTCATGCACAGGATAGTTGGACTGTGCCGAAGATAACTTCGCAGAGAAGAATGCGGCGACTCGGGCTTTCTGGAAATTGTCGCCTTGTGACACCACACCGGCGACACCACCATGCGAGCCATCAGTGATTAGCCATATTGGGGGTGCTTCTCGTGAGTAATCCAATGGCACTCGGTGGTGATTCCGGTGAGCATGTACCAGTTGCTTGACTTGGTCGAAAGCTCGCTGATGGATGTGCTCCCATTTGAAGCTAGCTTCCGAGCCAGTCAAGGAGGTGAGAATTCCCATAGGAATTCGGACTGAGGCGATATCATCTGACAGATAGCCTACAGATCCGAGGAAGCCCCTCAATAGTTCCTTTGAGGTAGGGGTCTTCCAGTTCAGGACAGTGTCTACCTTGTCAGGGTCCATCCGGATTCCGAAATCATCCACAACACGTCCTAGGATTCGCATTTCCGAACGCAAGATCTTGAGCTTATCGGCTCCCAGGAAGAACTTCTCATCACGTAAGATGTCAATCACAATTTTGACATGTTTGACATGTTCTACCAGGGTGTCAGAGTAGATGATGATGTCGTCGAGGTAGACATCCATCCATACAGTCAAGAATGGCGTGAATATGTGATTCATCAAGGATTGGTAAGTAGCAACTGCATTGCAATCCCCCTGTTGAAGCACTAAGCTGACCATATTCCCGTCGGGCGTAGTCATTGCTGTACGTGGAACATGGTCAGGTTTCACACGGATTTGTTTATAGGCGTCTTTGCCATCAATCAGCGTTCGGTACTTCTTCCGCGCCACGCGTCTCAGGATTCCTTCCATGTCAGGAAGTGGGGACGTCTCCTTATGGGTGTTGGCATTGCGTTCTCGCAAGTCACACACCACGCGGAGCCGGGGTGGAACACCCTTTACTCCGGTCCCTGGCTTGGTCAGGAGAAGCATGGGACTAGTATTCCGGGCATTGGAGACCTGCCAACGCCCTGTTTTGAGGTAAGCGTCACGCTTCTCTACCCATGCAGGCCGCAGCGCATCAGGACATTTTGATGGCCGCCAGTGATAGATCTTGTCCTTATCTATCAAGGGTATCGTGTGATTGATCACACGCAAGGGCGGTAGAGGTGAGTCGCTCGACGATACACATATCGGGGCTGCATAATCCCGTAGAAACTGTCGAGCGTGTTCTAGCTCGTCTTCGAAGATATCGGCTGCGCGTGATTCTAATACGCGAACGCTCTTTCCCTCGATAGGGAGAGACACAGGATTGCCCACCATGACTGAAGTGGGGTTCAATCCTACTGAGATCTGATGCTGGAACCAGAAAGGAGTCCCGAGAATCAAGTCATAATTCAGTAAGTTCATGATATCAAAATATCGCAATTCCTTGATTGACTGATACTTGATTTCAGCCTTACAACCAACATTAACTTTGGCCCGAGATCCTTGAACTGCCAAATGAACAGGTAAGGCTTTCTCCAGCTCGAATGTCTTAACTCCGAGCTGATGCGCGAGTTTAGTAGACATGAAATCAGACAGAGACCCTGAATCGAGGAGAGCCCGGGCCGGGTGACCATTGATGTCAACCACGACGACTACCGGCTTGGGAATCAAACGTTTGAAGTCGCGAGGGCTAGAAGCATTCCGCTGCAAAGCGGGTAAGCCTTCGAAATCTTTAGACTTTGATACTGAAACTGCATTTAGTCCAATGGACAACAGAAGATCATCAGCTGTCTCTTCATTTTCGGAGATGACTCGTGATGCGTGCCGATACCACCATCCTCCAAGATCGAAGGTAGACTTAGTAAGCAGTCTAACAGGTATAGTTAACCAGAACATGAGATAGCGATCCAAGATCGCCACGTTATTGGGTGTTCGTTCTAGAAGGACGAAACGCGCCTCAGCCTGATGCATTCCATGCATCTGTGCGTGCACGGGCCAGGGAAACATTTCGTTCAACATATCCACTGGCTCAATACTAATTACATCTCCCATAGATTCGTCATAGGTGTCCAAATGCAAATAAACGTCCTCGTGGTTTTCGTGGACGTACTCTGCGAACCATCGAGCCGGATTGAACAAGGGGCTATAGAATTCCCCTACTTGTACACGCAGGGTTACGTCCTGAGGTAAGTATTCCTGATACAATATGAACTCATCTTGTCTAGGTCTACTTCGGAAATGTACCCATGAGAAGGCATCAAAGTCTTCGGGAGACATGAAAGGCCTTCTCGGACATCCCATAGTACAATAAGGTGCATATTTACGTATGAGACGATTAGCACGACGTTGATACAGATTCTCCGACTCTGTAGAACCAAATTCGGGCCAGAGCGGTGGCTCGAGCATAGGATACTCAAGATCCTCCATGAACGGTAGCGTGGGAACAGAATGAGCCTCAATAGGATCAACAGCCGTAGCTTCCCCCTCAGAGGTGAGTTCTACAGCATTCTCCTCATCCGAATATTCCTCAGCACTGAAGTATTCAGGAGACGGGGATCTTTCCCTATCATCCTGAGATATCCTCATAGAGAATGATTCCAGATGCTCCTTTAACTCGGGTTCATTCCAAGGTTCGAATTCCTCGGAGTCCGAATCATTTTCACTATCACTGACATCTTGGAGCGAAGGCATGTTGTCCCACATGCTAGTGGCATTCAATTCAAGAGAACTAGGCTCATCAAGACGAGAAGTAGTATTAGCCAGATCCCGGAGCTGTTCCGCTTTCTTGAAGGTGAGTTCGATATTGAAATTGGACAACCCCGGAGGTTGGCCTCTCTTATCAGCCTTGACCTGATTGTTTTTAGGGCAATTTCGTGCGAAATGGCCTTTCTCCTTACAGAAGTAACAACGGTCTTCGGCAGCAAGGCGAGTTTTCTCTTGTTCAGAGAGTTTTGGAGCTCCAGTATTAGTCTGAGCGTCCTTCTTAGGGCGGTTCTGAGTTTGCCCTGAAGCTCTAAACCCCAGAAAACGTTGCCCAGGGTTGTTCCTAGGGCCCTGAGACTGAAATCGCTGATCCCGAGGCTTCGGGTGACTCCTTGGAGCCGAAGCAGAAGCCTGAATAGTTGAAGTGGAAGAATTTCCGACCTTCGGAATAGTTACAGGTGGTTTCTTGCGGTAAGAATTATCTCCACCACCATTTCCTCCATTATGATTACTGGTATGACGGGTTTCAGACGCCGTTTTCTCTGCCATCTCGATAAACTGAGCAGAAGTCACTATCTGCTTCCAAGTAGAGAAGGTAGGGGTTAGATGATCTCGGAAGAGCTCTGCCTGTATTGAAGGCCAGAATCCCTTCCAGAGGCGATCTATTCTATCCTGCTCGGTGAGTACACCTGCTGACAGCATCATGGTCTCAAGCTGATGTACATAGTCAAGCACAGATCTGTCCCCTTGCCGAAAACGGTCGAGACGATCCCTCATGCGACTTCGGAAATCTATTGGAAAGCAATAATTGAATAGTTCTATGAAGAACTGACGGAGTGTCCAAGCTCTCGGGTTTCGCGAGACAGTATTCACATAGAATTCATAGGCCTTGTCCTTGAGGAAGTATGACAGGGCCGAGACTTGTCTCCATGAAGGAAGTGCATAGCCATCGACATAGTCGGTAGCTTGACGAATAAATTTATGAAATATATTGACATCAGTACGACCATCATAAGCCTCGGGTTCTCGAGGCTTGAGCTGAGGGGGCGAGCGACTACGCGACATCCTATTGGCCCGTCGATGACGGTGGCGGTGAGAGCGTCGTCTACGCCCGTGAGAGCGCGAGCGATGACGCCTGCGTGAATGACGTAGGTGGCGGGCAGGCTGAGGAGTACTAGATCCGCTCGAGGAACCAGACGGAAGTCTAGATGAGCCTCGAGAGGATGTGGAGTGAGAGGAAGACGAGCTGGAGCTAGGATCACCAGGTGGTCCTGTAGCTCCTCCTCGCCCTCCTACGCCTTGTAAGGCTCTACCCAGATAGCTAGCTGGTTCTATCTGATTAGCAGGCATAATAGGAGAGAATTTCTTCCTCCTATTTCGAGACAACGTTTCTCGCCCGGCCTCATCGCGTGAGTCCTCACGCCGAGACATAACGTTATCTACTAGTATGTCGGCATTACGGAGCGTGGCCAGGCCCCCTCCGCGTTCTCCTAGTCTCGGATTTGCGGGAGGCGAACTGAACGTCCACTCGCGTCCCCGTCGAGGGGTGTCATAGCGACGCTTCGAGGGCAGCCCTTCTCCTTCAGAGTCGGACTCATCCCCAGAAGAGTGCTCATGAGGTATCTTCTTATGCTTCACAGCCTCACTAGGGCGAGAATGACCCTTAGGCCTAGATCTCGACCTAGACTGACGACGTCGAGCCCGTTTCTTGGAGTCTTTAGTCTTCCGAGGCTGTTCCTCAAGGTCATGAGGTTTGCCAATCTCGGCTACCTCGGAGTGTCGACCAGACACAGCCTTCTGTTCCAGTCTCCGACGATGTTCCTTCCATAATCGGATAGCTTCGTTCATAGCGCCATCACTGAGATCCTCAGGATCAAAGTTATCCGGAGTAACCGGTTTAGCTTTCTCAGGCACTCCTCCTTTGGAGAAGGCCTCGAGAGCGCGGCGCTGTGCATCAGGATCCAACTCTTCTTCAGGAATATCAACCGCACCCCAGTTCCGGGCATCAACGGTCTTTCCCTTCCAATGAGAAGGACCCTCACCCCTAGATTCGAGATCATACTCGTCTGGGACATCCTCGACAAACGCCTTCCTCTTACCACGAGAGGGTTCTGGACGTTTGACAGGAACAGCGGCTATAGCTGCGGGCGACAGCTGTACTGCTAGTGAGTTCATAGTGCCTATGGTGGAGGCAGATGACTCCTGATGCCCGAGCCTGAGTGCATCAAGGCTCCGGCTTCTTCCTCCGCGCATCCTGAGTGCTCGGAGTTCGGATAAGCGATCCTCCGAAGCACGCACTTGCTCGGGGGAAGCCAAAGTACTGGATTGCTCCTCCAGTTTCAAACTAGTCAACAGACTAGACAAGTCCGTGATACTGGACGAGTCGTAGTAATCCGAGCGGGATTTGGACTTCCCGGACCTCGGCTCCCCGCCCGACGGATCGGGCGGGGGAACTCCTACTGGAACCAACGGGTCCTGAGGGACGCCCGTGTTCACGGTAGGTACGGTAAGGATAACGCTCTCCGCATCAGAGGCATCATCATTTCCGGTTACATCATCTTCAGGGCGCGGAGTAGATTGAAACGTACCCGGAATGTTGCTAGTAGCAGTGGTCACTGTACCACGGCGCGTACGCAAATTGTATCTTGTTGACATAGTAGCCCTAGAACTGATAGATAGTATAGAATTTGAGAATATTTTTGTCGAGGCGAGTCGGAGTTCGGATGTACGAGTTGATCAGACTCGAGTTGCCCAGAAACAGCGGTCGCCTAGAGTTGGTTATAGAGAGAATAGGGAAGTGAAGCAAGCAAGCAAGGAAAGGAATACAGGAGCTGGTTTGTTCAAAATATGTGACGTTCGCTGTCCGTTAAGGCAGGTGGCGACACACGGAAAGGGAAGGCACTCGGGAGAGAACAGGTGTAGAGCTGGTATTCCAAGTGCGCTGCTGTAGGAGTACAATCGGAGGGTCTTATATACTAGTGAGATGTCGGACATCGAACTGGTGGGTATTCAGACTACACAGAGAACTGAGAAATAAGAGACGAGCCAGGATATGTCAGGCGCTGAGATAGTCCATAACGGGAAGGTAGCAAAGCCGCGTGCCACATAATCCGATCACCCACGCGACGTCACCGCGAACAGCGTACTGGTACATACAAGATAGCCCAGTTGACAGCGCGTCCGCACCATCGACCAAGCTCGTTCAAGCCGCCTGAAGTCGTTATAACACCTAACTTTAAACGATCTATGGGAGATTGCGAGAAATGACATTGCTACATGACCATGATTCCTGAGTGCTACGCATACACGAATTGACGATATAGTGTTCAACATGAGGGTAAAAGGCCCGTGGTTTAGTTAGTGAGGAAGACCGTGTATCTGATATCCGTGGTAATCTATCTAAGCGGTGCTGAGTTTGTGCACCTCCTCTAAGAAATCCAAGATGGTGCTCGCGCTCCATGCCTGCGTGTTGCACGAATCATGGCAAAGCTCGCCGTCCTTGTTCGTGAGTTCTGGCAGCCCTCTCCACGGGTCGTTCTTGATATGCTGCCGTGGCGGTAGTAGGGCACGGTGAAGATGGTGCAGTGTTTCTGTAGGACTCTGTTTATTTGTGTCAGATCCGTCGGACTTGGTAGACGACATCAAGGAACACACCTCCTTGCCAATCCCCGTTTGCAAATCAAAGTGAAGATATGCCCGGAGGAAGTAACCCAAAGGCCAGCCCCACTCGGGACCCTGAAAGCCGTCGGTGAGCTGTCAGTACTGCAAATATGAACGAGAAAGTACCTGATGATAGTTGCGACCCTTCGCAATCGCTGGGTCGTCTCCATCATTGGCATTGTCATAGTACGGCCGGTACTGCAGATCAATAGGATCCAACGTCTTCATGCCAAGCGGTCCGCGCAGGACCTTATCTGCCAGCTTGAGTGCATGAAGTGCATGCTGTTCGTCAAACAATTCCGGCGCGACGACCATGGCTATAGGGAAGTTAGGACGGAACTGATAGTCCGACCACTCCCTTCCAGGCCCCGAACCATAGACATCCTTGTAGATACCTCTGCGGTTCACAATGCTCGGATTGACGTTGTACTTGGGGTCGTCCGCCGGGTCTGTTTCATCCTCAGCATCATGTACTGCATGACTCGACTTTCCACGCGCACGTACCTAGCGGGACGTAATAGCACTGCTCAAACGACTCCTGGATAAGGTTGTTCCACTCCTCGTATCCGACGACTCGCCGTTTACCCTGGACTGCATGCGTTCATTAACAAGGGTGACACACATCTTAGCGTTGAACATACTTTCTGCTTCAACGCCCTTGAACGGGAACTTCCCGGCACTGGATAGCTCATGGAGCCATCTCAGAGTGCTCTTCAGCAGGCCGGTGATCTCCACTGGAGCACCATCGCGAGGGGTACCTGGCAGACCCTTAGTTCCGGCTCTCTCTGACTCGCCCATCTTGTCCATCCAGGTACCGCAGTTGTACTGGTTACCACCGAAGATCAATCCGGTGTTCCAGTCCACCTTGATGTCGATGTTGAATCCTTCGTCTCTCATCTGCATGTCCAAGTTCGGACCTGCGTTGTGTTCACGGAAGGAGATCCCATCGGCATGACGCTGAAGGATTTCTTGAATGATCTCCGCAATTGTACTAGAGTAGGAATATGCGCGAGGATCGTTCCAGGCGACCCATGTGTCGTCCTTCGGGAAGCGTCTCTTAACCGGTTCCGAAAGGATTGAAAGACCATCCGGAGCACTGCGCACGTAATCCTGGATGTTCTGCAGCATCCACCAAGGAGAATCGCGAGAGTTGTATCTGTGCGTGACCTGGGTTAATTGTGCAGCACGATTTAACATAACACGTTACACAGCCTACCTTGGGTTCCTCACGGAGTCCAGTAAGTTCGGGATTAGACCATGCTTCAACGTCGACGCAAAGGCCAGAATGTGTGCCTTCGCCCCGGTAAAATTGCCCGTTGTCAAGAACAAGCCACGTAGCGAGATGAACACGTCTCTTCCCCAGCACCTCGCCCATCCAGTAGCAAAGTGAGGCAGACCAGCTGCAAGTGAGGGGGTCGGTTTAGCTGGGTCGAGGGAGGCAGACTTCACGAGACCATGCATCTGCACAGAGCACAGCGCGAGATCCTGGGTAAAGGAGTGTCCGCTCGAAACGAACTCTGAGCACTGCTCGATAGCTAGTTTTCGTGATACTTTGTAGGCTTCGGAGATAGCAATTGCGAAGTACTTCGGTCGCAGGAAGGGCGGAACGGTATCTTTGATGCGATCGAACCTCTCCTTGAACCATGCAGCGGCCTTAGCCAGGCCAGGGAAAACCTCCGCTTGTCTGTGCGAATGAAGTGTATCAGACATTAGAGCTGTCGAGTGACGATCGATGTAAACTCACTGAGATAACCGCGAGTGGACATAATCAAGCGCCCATGTACCTTCGCGGAGGTGTGCACATAGCGGGTGACCAAGGTCATTGTACCTCATGATATGGCGCAGAGGATGCATCCAGCCCTCCAACCCGCAATACGTCAGGTTGCCAGAGCCCGGTATCGCATACGTACCGATGCGGCCGTCGGTAGCGTCACGTTCCTCGCCATCTGCGCGGTGCAGGACCACATTAAGTTCGACAAGGTTCAAGTCGTTGAATGCTTCATCCGCTCCAGATGCGCAGAATGTGTCGAGCTTGCTGTCGAGCCCCTGAAGTCGCGTCTCAAAGACCATGATGCTGCCGGGCGGGAAGTAGTCGGGAACGACGATCTCGGCGTAAGGACCGTCGCTGTCTTGGCCCTGGGATGCGTTGACGGTGGCCATGTCGACGAGCTTTGCGGGAAGTCCAAAAAGTTCCTTCGTATTGTCATCAATCTCATAAGATGGGATATCGATGTGCGCGCCATAGATGAAGTTGGCTTTCGTGCCACGGAGCTTAATGGGATTGACTGAAAGGGACGGATGACCATTGTATCAGAACTACCGTTAGGGCCTACTCACTGTAGCCACGATCCTTGGATCCTTTCGAGAATGCGGTGTGAGCTACAAGTAGGTATCCCTTCTGAGTCGTCGGCTGAACACGGTGCATCACGATATACTGGTAATCGTAATCAACATTAGCATCGGCTCACTAACCTTGATAGACACTCACGTCGTTCTCCTGGTGCACATGGCCCTCCTCGAAATTACCCAGAGCCATCTCCGTATGCAGCAAGTTTAACAGACGCTTGGCACGAGCGATCCCACTCCGCTCTCCCAGGCCGGTGACCTCGTATCTTCTCTTCTCCCCCACAAGGTTGAGCAATTTCGGGTAGAGGTCATCGAAACCCTTGACCGAGCCGATCGCACAGTACGAGAACGTGACGAGCGCACCGGTCGAGAGTGCGTCTTCCGCCGATCGTTTATGGAGATATGACTCGTTGTCGTGAGTGAGATCATAGAAGAGGGCATGTGGCACAGAGCCGTTGTGCGGGATGACCAAACATTCGCGCATCGGACCCTTCCCTGTCGGGGGAGGCAACTCCTCCTTGACTGTGACACAAGCAGTGTCCATCGAACCTAAATTTGCGCAATCAGAACGCCAGTGGAACAGCTTCTCGGACCATACGCACCAAGTGGTTTCCCCAAGCCGTGTCTATAGCATATTCTCGACAGCTCCTTCGGGTCCCACGCGTTCCCAGCCTCCCGAATGAGGCTGTTCAGACCCAGCCTACTGACGAACAACTTATCCGTGTCCTCACTGCCAGTGAACAGCTCGGCATTAACATAGAGGTTTGGATTTGCTACTCGCGCAGCGTCAAGCAGTGTGACTCCGACGTGGAGAGGGGTGGAGTGACAGTTATCGATACGGAAGCCGTCGAACGTGCGCGCGAGCCCAACAACGTACTCCGTCATATATTCCCATAGCCATGGGTTGTCTTGTGGGCCATCTCCGTAGCGGAGCTTGACGCAGTCTCCCCAAGGAATAACTTCGCGACGCAGATACGCTTTGGATGGCGGCAAGGCAAAGTTGACGAGCGGGTCGGCATTCCATATCCAGCCGTTGTTCGCCAGGGAATACGTCGCTGGATCCTTGTCTGCCCTGCCCTTCACGCGTGTGAAGTAGGATTCTACAAGGGGTAGCCTGGACCGTCGTTAGCGACTACAGAGAGACAGAAAGTAAGAGTCTCACTCTTTAGTAATCGGTCCTAACCTCGGGCCATGGTCATCCAAGCGAGTGTACTCCAGTCGATTCTTGATGCTCTCCACAGCGACTCTGATATCTTCCTGCCACTCTTCATACAGCGGGACGTTTAGGACGTCCACGACGCGGGCCCAGGCGTCCGCGAGCGCATCGGGCTTATCTTCGAGGTCTACGAAAGCAGCCTTGACGAACCCGGCAGCGACTGCACCATCAGCTCGTGTTGCCTTCCTCTTCTCCAACTTGCGGAAGCCCTCGATATAGTCTGTTTTCCTGAATATCTCAGCAAGCTCTGGGACTGACTTGTGAGCAACATCTACTCCGTTCCATGGCTTCAGCGAGCCCTTCTGTACCGCCTCCTTGACCGACGCACGCTCCCGCGCGACATCCAGGGTATAATATTCCCACATATTCAGATCCTTGACATAGTCATGGAACGCATTGATCAGAGTTTCGACGTCTTGCTTTGAAGATATGCTGGTAGGCAGACCTCTTGATTGCAGCTCGGTAGAGAAGCGGATCATAGCATCATCTAGCTCTAATGCTGGAGCGAGGTGCGGGGTATTAGCGGGACTGTAGCCTGCAGAAGTATATAAGTCAAATTGAATTTGATGAGACAGATGAAGTACGTGCCCGCTTCGGGATGTTCAAGTAGCCAAGGACTATCGTTCGCGGTGTGATTAAGGACAACATCTGTGAGACTCAAGAGACCAAATTCCTCCCTCGCGATCCGCAGCATCTCCTCAAGTTTCGACTTGCCGCCATCCGAGCCAACTTCACGCTTTCCACTGGGGAACATAGTAGGCTCGTAGACAAGCTGCCTGCGGATGGAGTACGGACTGTCGCTTTCACCCCTCTCTTGCAGCGGTGTCCAATGAATCATGTTGTATCCACGGGCACTGGTCTCCGCCAGGTAGTCGCGCCAAGCGGTCGTCGGGCCCATCCACTTCGACACGAGAGTAATGATCGTAAGGCCATCGAGGGGTAGATCCACGTATTGGTTCTTAACTGTACCACCATTCGCCTGGATCTTCCCTTCCGAGAGGATGGGTGCGCGGGCTTTCGTGCGGAGGATGGGATCGATGTTGAAGTATCCTTCGCGACCCTTGACACGTGTTCCTGGCTCCTTTCCGTCGTATTCTACCCAGTACACGAATGCACCAGCATGAGAAATGGGCAGATCGATCTGGATGGGCTTCGAGAAGTTGGTAGGCAGTCTGGAAACAGGTGAGCCAAGTAGCCATAATAAGGAATGATGGTTGGGCGTACTTTCTCTCCGCAAAACGGTCTCGAGCGAATACACCTCCGTCCAGCGGGAAATTGGTCTTGAACACACCGTTTTTGGACGCAGGAGTTCCGGCGTCTAGGTATACTCGTAGAACGTACGGCTTGTATGCCGGCGGAAGGCGCACATACTATGGTTTCGTGTGAGTATTGAGTTGTGACGGCACATCACACGCATATATGCTACCCAAACGCGACATGGTGGCTGATTCTGTACTCCCCAGCGCACATGCGGTTCAAGCCCAAACGAAACGATACTCAACAGCTCTGTCCTTGTTGGGACCACCATCTGGGTCTAACTGCAGAAGATACACGTTGATCGGCTTGTCTCCCTCCTTGAACGCGGACTCAAAGAAGTCGATCCCCTCATCGGCAGGCGTCTTTGGAGTCTTGGGTGTCTTTGGTGAGTGCTTCCCCCCGTTCACCACGTCCCCCACCACCCGCTCAGGGATCTTGACCGAGTGCAGTGTCGATTTGACTTTCTTTGCTTTCGCCATCGCGCAGAAGGGAGTGAGATGGGGCGATGAGGAAATCAGGGAGGCAGACCAGTCGATGGAGCCTTTATACGAGACAGATATGAACTCACGCGTGCATCTGGTTCGTAGCGAGTCTAGATGGTCCAATCACCGCGCACCTGCTCCGGACTCCAGCCTCGGTGACGTCATCGCTCTTCACACTCACAGCTGCATTAGGCTGCATTTCGCTTGCCAAACCCGCCAAACTCCGGCCCAGCAGCTCGGACAACTCTCGTCCTCGCTCGTTTGAACGGTCATGCAGGCATGAGCTGTAACAAATATTTCCCAGCCTGTATGTAAGTAGCAATACAGAAGAGTACAGAGAGACAATGAGGGTATCAAAAAATGAGGTATGCGTGTCAAATATCGAAAGCGTGAAAGCACGTAGGAAGCAGATGTCCATCAGTCGACCATCCACCGCCCAAGTGGAGTCATAACGACATGATCCCCGGTCTGCCGTCTGGATGGTCGATATGGAGGAGGTCAGGCTAAGCGAGCAACACCAGGAGTCGAGGACGTTCGGGAGGGCATCAAGGCTTGTGCGAGGAGTTCTCTACAATTTCGCAGCCGCTCGCGACGGGCTACAAACCACGAACCGGCATCGCTGGGGACAGCGAGCGGGACACCTATCACGGCACGTTCGTGCGCGAGCCGCACCGCGCGTGCGAGCGAGTCCACCTCCGCCTCCGAGTCGATTTCGTCCAAGTTCTCCTCCGCGTCCTCCCCGTTTGCCGCACTCGCGGCGGCTGCAACTGCTGCGGCTGCAGCTGCAGCAGCGGAGACCTTCTTCCCCTTCTTTGGACCCGTCTGTCCCACAGCTGCACTCGCCCCCTTCTTTGTAAGGTCAATGCCAGCTGCCGCTGCCGCCTCCATCGCCTGGCGCTTCTTCTCCGCCTTCTCCTTCTCCTTCTGCTCCTTCTTCTCTTGCTTGGACGGCCTCTTGACGGGCTCGACCCAGTTCGGGTTGTTGAGCCTGTTCCACTCGAGCAGCAGCTCGTCATACGGTTTCGAGCGCCCCTGCACTGCGCGCTTCGCGCCCATCGAGTGCGACTTGCAAGTGAGCGAGCGCGAGCATGGGAGACCTTTGTCGTTGATGACACCGCACTGCTTGTCGTAGTCAACTGGGCCCTTGAAGCGACCCTTGGTCACCTTGGTGGCCGGTTTCTTCTTCTTTGGCTGCGAGGGATCGTCGGGCTCATCATCCTCTGCTTTCCGCTTCTTGCCCTTCTTCGGAGATTCTAGGTATGGTCGGTGAAATCAGACATGCAGTCAAGCATAACGGTCGAGTTCACGCACCTGCATCTGCTTCTGCAGCCTTGCCCTTACCACCCTTCTTTGCACCATTCCTTATCTTAGCACAGTTATCTGTAAGTGGTGTGGCTATATGAGCAATTAGTTGGCTGGTTGGACTCCTGGTGGCGAACCTGCATGCTCCAACACTGCACTACGCAGTACTATCTTTCCACAGTCTTTACATTTGATAATTCCAATTTCTGTCAGATTCAACGGTTCCGCTCCGAACATCTTCATATCGCGCGCGGAGAGCCATGATGTCGGCGGGGACAGCGCAGCACTACCGCTCTTTGGCGGCGGCGAGGATGATGAGACATTATCCCAACAGAATGGCGACGCAGGAGGTGATTGACTGGACTTTAGTTTGAGGGTCATGGCGCCCCAGGGCGACTTGAACGCTGCTCGCAGCCGCCTGCGTCGACGATGGTGGCGGTGGCGAATGACACGTTCGTGGCCAGATGGCGGTGATCTGATTAGGTCAGCAGAGGGACCAGAGTTGCAAGTTTAAACCATCTGCGCCACCGATCCGGTCCGAACCAGCAGAGGCTGCCTTTAGTCAAAGCTCGCTCTTATATCTAAGCAATACGTGGTCGACGTGTTCGGGTTGCTCTTCCTTGGCGACGTGCATCTATTTGCCATGCCCTGTGTGTGGGCGACGCAAGTAAACGAAGTCTTGCATGCCTCAGATAGGCGTGTGCGGCCGGTGTGCTTCTCCCCTATTTCATAGCTGACTTCTGCCATGTTTAGATCTCTGGTTTATGCTGAAATATGGCTGACCGATATTACGCCCTCCTGTGGACGCCATGGCAGTCAGCCAACATGAGAGTAGCATAAAATCCTGCTCGTCTTCCCGCATTCTCCTTCCCATGAACTTCCGTCTCGTCTCGCTTCTTGACATACTTCGTACTACTATCTCGAGTCAGCAGCACGATCTCCACCTCTTGTCTATTAGACGAGATGGTGTGGTCATTCTTCACTCGCCCCCGGGCTCCACCGACCTCCGAGTCGCCGTTTCTCTCGCTTGAACCCGGAAGCAAATACACCAGGTTCCCTGAGTCCCTCGAACGCCACCCTCAGCTTAAGCCCCTCAAGTTAGTAAGCAAGTCCACGATATACTCGATTATAGACGACCGCTTCGCGCCTGCATCCGCTCGCCCCGCGAGGGAGTACACCAAGTCCCCCGAATCTAGCGAACGGCACACCAAACTTCGTCCGCTCAAGTTGTGTCGATCGTCGACGTCGTCCCGGTCGGCTGGATGTGATAGTCTTACGCCCGCCCGCACTCGTCCTGTGAACGAGTCCGATGAACGCCGTCAGCGTCCTCACCTCAGCGTTGGAAATCCCTTGGGATCGCCGCAGTCGGATATAGATGCCGGCCTCCCAGAAGACATCATCCTTCCGGAATTCACCAAGGCCATTCCTTGGGAGTTGTACATACCTCACTCCAAGCACGAGACCGGCAACACCTTGTTTTCTCCGATGCTCCGCGTCTCCGGCGATCCTTTGGCTCTCATGTCTTCGCCTCGGCTCAGTTTCCGGTTCCCTACCTAGTTTCACGCAGTCTGCGGATCCCTCTCGTCTTCTGCGGTCTCTCGTGTGTGTGGGTGTTTTGGGGGTTTATGGTTTGTCATCGGTCTTGTGTATCGTCGTCTAGTTTCTCCCAGTTTCTACAGCTCCTGCTTGCGGGCAGCCTGTCACAGCCCCACTCCGGATATCTAACCATATCTTGTATGTATCTGTTGTCGCATATTCCCTAATACACGTATAATGGGACGATTATCGCATACACCCCAATACACGAGTGCCTTGCGAAGCAACTTAGCACAGGCGCAGAAGAGACTTGCCAAATCCGGGAGCGTTACATAACGCCGCTGCGGGCGCCTACCCTCGTCATACACCCTCAGACCCGAATCGATTGTTCGCATGCCCTCTACATGTCTTTCTTTGGCTTCGCAGAGAAGAACTTGGAAAGTGAGAAACGCCGTTTTTTAGAAGATGCCGCGCGCGGGGCGCGGGAGGAAGATCTTGCAGTTTATACCTGGGGAGAAGATAGCTATGACGGTCTCGGAGACGCTCTTCAAGAGGGTGGCGATGAGCTGAACGATGAGACGTTCGGAGGCACAGGTGCCGTCGGTGAGCTTTCGTGAATGTATTGGATCCTTTATAGTACAAATCGGAACTCTTGCTTTCTAGGGAAGGACTTTGACTTCTCAAACACCACTCTACTTGACGACAGTCATACGAAACCCTCCAAATCCCCCAAAGTTCAGGATCCTCTCGCCAGGCCGCAAGTTGCCCAGCAATCTGCTACTGGCACACCGCAACCAACTCAGCCCTGTATGATATATACAGCCTCTTTCCCATCTCTCTCCTTATATTTTCCATGCAGCACGGACGAGTCATTCGCTGGAGTCAGTATGGGACGACAAGTCTCCCTTTTCTGTCCTTCCGCGGATGAATGGCGCTGGTCGCACCGTCGGACACGCTTCTCACTCTGCGAAGTTTACTACGCACACCTCTACGCCGGCTCAATCGTTGCTATCTCAGCAGTCAACCAGCTTGAGTCTTGGGGAGAATGCTCACAAGGATGTCCACACGCTGGAAGAGATTGAAGCAGAGATGCTCGCTGCCGCTGCCGCTCGACAGCTGCAACTGCAAGCTCAAGCTCAGGCTGAGGTCCAGGCCCAAGCCCTCCCTCATGCTCTCTCCCAAGCTCAGCTGCGAGCCCAGCCGCCACGGCAGGGCACGCCTCAGCATGCGGCGACTCCCCCTCCTCGGATGCACCCACATTCACAGTCTCCGCGGTTCCATCAGCAGCAGCAGCAGCATCAGATCCACATACTGCAGCTTCAGCAACTCCAGCAGCAACAGCAGCAACAACAATTACTCGAACTGCAGGAGCAACGTGAACGTCAGCATCAACAGCAGCTCCGCGAGCTTCAGCAGCAGTTACGGCTAGAGGAACTCGAGCGCCAGCGTCAGCTCCGGCTTCAGCAGATGCAGGCGGGGGCTGCAAACCATCTTCAGAGTCAAGCGGTACACCAGCGACACGGTAGCCTAAGCCCATCGCTATCCGACCGTAATCTGCGTCACGGCCGATCGCCGGCTGCGATGACTCCTCGAGCCCAGTTGGAAGCGCCTTTCCAGCAGAGCATGCAGTATCTTCCACAAGATATCCAGATGCAACAACGACTGCTAGCTGAAATGGCCCAAGCGGAGTTCATGAACAGTATGCAAGCTGGAGTGCAATCTGAGCGTGAGGCCAGGGAGGAGCGTGAGATGCAGGAAGTCTTGAGGCAGGAGGCAATGCGCAAGATCATGGAGGCAGAGAAGAGCGAGGAGAAGAGGAGACGAAAGCTGGCAAAGATTGCGCATATGGTGCGTGACGGATCCTTCTGGCTGTCAATTCTTCACAACTAATACGCCTGACTTGCAGGCTCGCTACAATGATCTCATGACCCAGTCCGACAAGGATTTCATTACGCGTATTCAGGTCTCCCAGCTTGTGACTCAGGATCCATACGCGGATGATTTCTATGCGCAAGTATACAGTGCCCTACTGCGTTCTCGGATGGGTGCGCAACCCCAAGACGAACGCGTGATCAAGTTTGGCTCCGCGGGAGGTGTTGGGCTAGGGTTTGGTCAGAGAGGTCCGGGGCGTCGCCAAAATGCATTGCAGCGCATGGAGGCGCAGGTGGAGAGAATTGTCCAGAATGCGCGCCTAAGAGAGAAAGAGAAGATCTGTAAGTCTTCACATCGAACTTATATACTGAAGTTCTTATTCTAATATCGATATCTCGTAGCGCTTAACAGTCTTCAAGGCGCTCTAGGCAAGACGTCTGGGCGTAGCTACAAGGCCGCTCCTCGTCAGCTTCTTCAGGTCGACTCCACTTCGCCTACTCCCTCACCAGCCCATGCTCATATATCGAAAGCGGATGTTGTTGCTTCACGAGATGGAGCTGGTGCGACCCGCGAAGCTGCCAAATTCGGACGGGAAGCATTAGCAACTACTGGGGACGTAAGTAGGCCAATGTCCTGGTCATTCTTGTATCATTTATGTGGTTTGTTAGGCGAAGGCCCGGAAGGATCCCTTGACGCAACGAGAAGCGCTCATGATCATAGAGCGGCTGTACGATATCGTACTCGATATCGAGCAACATAAACGAGAAGAAGAATCTATAGAGGATGAAGAGGAACACGAGGCCTGGTCAGCCCTTCAGTTGATCCTGACATTAGCTCACTCACTGATGTGCGGCACCATTTTACCAGGTCCAAGCGTCTCGAACAGCTCATCGAACAACTGTGGCAGGGTCTTCAAGTCACAGTCTACTTTGAGACAAGGTATCTGAACACTCATAAACTATATAGCTTGTGCTCACAGCCACTATGTAGTAACCCTCATCCTTTTGTTTCCCTGCTCACGCCTATCAAAGGGAAACGACTCCTTCCCCGCATTGCACGTCACTTCAATCCAGACCAGATGCGTATTGTCTTGACTCTCATCCTTGCATGCTTCGCACAATTGGACGTTGTGAAGCATGCTTCCATTCTCGATTCCTTGCATGATACTGTGGAGCGCAGAGATGTTGAGAATCAGACCCAGGCGTTTGTTGGCAGTGTTGTGCAGACGCTGCTACCGCTCATAGCTAAGACGGATCTGAAAATGATACGCGGTTATCTTGGCATTCTCTTGGAGCCGAACACTGCATTCAGTGCTTTCAGAACAGGGGTGAGTCTACTGAACTTTGCATGGTGGGCCTCTTCTAACCTGCCCCTTAGCCCGGCCTTGCCTTACTCACTCTTCTCCTGAGTCGAGTGGCAGTTCTGAAGCAGAATATGGCCTCTGCCACCGAGATCTCCGAGATGCCGTCTCCTGAGGAGCTGGCTGAATGGTGAGTTGTTTTCTCTGCCGCCTGCCCACTTTGTTGACATCCTTCCCAGGCAACAACAGTTGAACCATCTATTCGAACTGATCGGGCCACATCTCCTGACACTTTTCCCGTCTGTCCGGATCGGCATCATCTCCGGCCTGGGCTTTGCTAATGTTCCAAACGCCGACGTGTTGGACCAGCCTGTGTGGCAATTCCTCGCTTCGCTTGCCGTACACGCACAGCAGGAGCAACAGCATATTCTCGTCACGTCTCTGCGCGAAATGGTGCTGGAGTGTGTGGCCAGTGTCCAGAAAGGATGGGTCACCGATCCGGAGGACAGGAAACTGAGGCTGAACAACGTCAATCTATTCTTGCATGCGCTGGGGCTGGACGCCTCCCAGATCGCAGTGTAAATGTACCTGTTTGCATTATATCCGGCTATTCTCGCCAGGAATATCTGATCATTTGAAATCTGTACATTCTCGTGTTCTACAGGTCTTCTGTTCACTAAGCTGCTGAGACTCGCAAGCTCTATATCACCAAACACATACGCCGTCTTGTCGAATTTGTGGCCGTCAGAGAGGGGAGGCAATCAAGTGCTGCATCTGATCACCCTCGGTGCGAGAGACGTGCTCGAGCTTCCATCCGCCGGCGTGGAGCACGTCTACGAATTGCCGCAGCGTTCTCTCAAGAGAATTGACCAATACCATCATCTGTGTGGAATAAATTCTCTAAGCAGGGAGCTGATGGTACAATTCCGGACACTCACCTGAAGGTCTATCTGATATACCGATGTGCCCCCAATGCCGTAGTTGGCTAGAAGCGGTGCAGGAGCATCGGATATATTTGCGCCGGGAATGTCCTCGAATTCCTTACCGCTAGAGCACGTGTACCGGACGATAGTGTCGACAACGACGAGTTTCGTCTCGGAAGTAGCGGCTTCACGAAGCTGTCGAATGATTTTTATGGCATAGGTATCGGACCAATCATGGACGATGGCGCGGAGAATGAACACAGAAGCATCCTTGATGGGCTGTGGCTCGAAGAAATCGTGGCCTCAGAACCGGTCTTGTAAGCTACATTGTATAAGCAAAAATCGTCCACTGTACCTTGAAACTGCACCATCCCGGCCTTGAGAGCGTCCAGTCGCTCGTTTTCCCAAACCTATTCGAGCTTTAGCATTGATCGAGATCGTGGAGGTTTAACTTACCCTGATGCCCTGCTCCACTGTAGCAGGACGATCCTGGACAACATATCGCAAATGTTGGTGAATCCTCGATAAACCCAGAACAGTCGTGCCAACTCCTCCGCCGACATCGACTACAAGACTGCCCTCAGGTAATCCCGCCCAGTCGAGCGCTAGTAAAAGGTGAATTTACACCCTTTGCAATGAGATAACCGCGCACCATCAAGTATGCTTCTCGAGAAGAACCCGTAGTTCCTCATACAGTTACTAAATCTAGTGAGGCGGAACTCATTCCCAGGTTCGTCATAGTAGGGGAAGAGGCTGAGATCGGTGTTGAACGCGCGATTGAAGGCCGCATGGTGAGGCTCGTCCGAATTCGCCGTGACGGGGTCGAGGAGAGTTTCCGTGAGATATGAGGCACCCTTCATGGACTCGTCTCCCCTGCCAGTGCGTTAGCATTCATACTCTTGTTGGGGAAGTATGTCGTGCTCACGTCATATCACAAAGCGACGACATTCCTGTGGCGGCCTTATATTTGTCTTGCGGACTAGACTCGCAAACTCTCAGCTTCTAGACAAGCCTTACGGATGATGACATACTTCTTCACCAGGAACTCCACGGAATGCCCTGTGTCGAGCGTGGAAGAAGGCCTGTTGTGCGTGAAGACGTCCGGTGCTATTTCCTTGAATATGTGTTCATTTGCAAGCAGCCGCATGACACGACCTGACGTTTCGTCCATAAATGTATCACAAATGCTCAGCGCAAAGAATCCTACTCAATTTCGACGCATTCATGTTGGCCTTTGCAGCTATTTCGTTGATATGCAGACCCTGCAGAAGCTCAGTATGGTCTTGGCGATTACAGTAAAATTGCACCCAACCTGAGGTCCTGCTTCTCGCAAAATCTCAGGGACGTTGCCAGCAACTACAGCCCTCAACGTCGTCGCCGAATGCATCTGAAGACGCTATGAGCTGAGGACACCTACTCAAGAGATCATATACGCGTTGCTTACGCTCCATGCACTCGTCATAACATACATCGAGGGATATTGAAGCGTCGCGATGAGCTGGTGCGCGGCGGCGATGACCGGTATAATATGAGAATATACATCTCGGTGAATGTCGTCAGACTCGGGCGTGTATGGATCGTCGAGCGAGGGGAATGATACACCGCGAGAATCGCATTCAGCTTGTATAGCCGCAACACCATTCGCGACGATCTGTGCAAGGGCTGCGATTGTAGACATCCGGAGGCTTGCGAGGTAGGTGGAAGGCGTACTGACCAGCCGGACACACTAAAGTCATCCCCATTTATTCACATCGGAACACTGGTATCAGCCTGCTCCGCGCAAGTCGTCGCGGGGGCAATGCTTGCTAGCCGTCCGCCGCTTCTATGCACCATGATTATTTGAGTCTAGATGTTATGTTACCGGTACCATAGTGCACTGTGAGAACGACAGAAGGGTCAGCAGACCGTTTACTAGGACCTCAATGATGGATGGATCCATGAAGATTGGTCAATCAATCATGAGCAGTGTGAAGAGCACTCACGGATCCTGTCGACGATCCTCCGTGAAAGTGGAACGTCTCTACCACCGGAACGCACGAGGCGCGAGGCACTGGAACGTCAATAGTCCCGCGGCGTTCGTGCATGCCACACTTCCCGCTGAATATCTCACGTCTGTTCAACATTCCGATGATAGAATGCACCGCGATTTTGGGATTCATCTTCGTTGGACCGTAGACCTGGAATTCTCAGCGCTATCTATATGGAAACCAAGTAGAAGCATACATCCGGCTGCCGATCCATGAGAACTAGCTGCCATTCATGCATAGCCTTGGCGTGAAATTCCAGGTGGCCATCTGAAGCCATCCACCCGTGAGCGAAGAGTTGAGGATTAAGCATTCTTGTCATCATGGTAACTCTGGGGGATGGATTATTTGTCGTACTACTATCAACTGCAGCATCCTATATGGAAGTCTATTGGAAGTCTATGGGAATATAGGGGAACGTCAACGAAGAAATTCCACGACATACCAACTGCGAGATTCCCCCAATCTGACGTGAAGCTCGGACTGCACAGAATGCAGAGTATTCCTCTGACATTGTCACACTTAATCCAGCTAAAAATTCAAGGATTCAAGGAAAAGTCAAGTTCTGATCCAGTAAGGCGTTCTCGCGAAGACTTCTGTGGAACACTTGGCAGATATGTATCTGAGGCCGGCGCCCGGCATACACCCGAAAGGCGTGTGAGAATCCCGAGGTAGATGAGTGTAAGAGGCTGCGAGTGAATGCTAAGTCTTCCCGCGACAAGTCTAAGTAACAGTGATGGAAGCATGATATACCAAATCACGTCCTTGTGAAAGCTGCTCGTCTTCGACTTGGGGAGCTGTGCGAATGCTTGGCACTTGGCGTCCGGGAACAGGTGTGAGAAACATACATATCATGTGACCATGTCGCGCGAGCCTGCGAGGACACCGATTGTATGCCTGATGGTCGCAATATTCGGCTTGTAAGTGTGGCAGTGAGACCGTCCGCGGTGACATGTGTGAGAGGCTGCCACTGAGACTCGGGGGCTCTATGGTCCGCCAGTGGACGTTTCGGATGCCTCGCTGCAGGAAGAGCTGGATCGACACGCCATATCATACGCGAATGTCTCACATGCTCGATCTCAACCACTCTATGACCGCGGAACAGCGCGGTCGGCCTAAGTTGTGAGTCCTGTTATAGATTCACGCAGCACTTGAGTGAGCGTCACGTCTAAGGCCGGGAAGAACGGCTTTTTGCTCTGCTTCGACTGCAACTTGGAGGGGCCATGGCAGTACGGCAGGTAGCTAGATCATTCGAATAATACAAGGCAGTATAGATCGGGCATGGTGGGACGCGCCGAGACACGCAGACGGGCGGCACAAACGCGTTGCGTCGGCGCGTTTCGTCACACTTCGGTCACGACGTGATTCACGTAAGCACACACTCGTGAGTTTTGAACAGGCTTATTCTCGTAGAGTAGCTGCTTGTAGCGGCTGTTCCTGCTCAAAATTGCTCTGATTGCTACACAAACCATCTTTTCTCAGTCTGCATGACTCTCTGAATGAGAACATGGTGAGATGCTGGAGTTCAGAACCTGTTCTTCCAGTCGTCACTGAGTCACAAGCGCGCCGGCCGGTACACGCGGTGTCTCGGACGGCTTTGTCCTGCTCCGTCCCGTAGTTCTGTGCGTGACACCTGTTTGCTCTGCCATACGATTTCGCAATCATCGGCTGGGGCGCTATTTGCTGCGATGTCCGAGGCTGGATTACGACAGCCTACGGCGGACGTTGGTGACACGGCCAGCTGACCTATAAAGGTTGTCTGCCCTCTCCAGAACATACAATCCTTCAGAACTCACATCTGCACTGAGGACTGGTTCCGACCTTGCTTTAAGACGCGCTCACCTTCGGTTCTTTCGAGATGCCTTACATGCATGCATGCCACCGTCATGGCTCCCGCTTCCTCTGGTTCATCTTCGGTGCTGTAACTGCCACCTGGGTCATTAAGCACAGGGAGGTCGACTACCACTTCAAGTTCTCTCATCATTGCTCGCGTCATCAGATCCCACAACATGCATATCCTCCTCCACCGTCCGCCCCTCCCATGATCCCAAGTGCAGAGCAGCAGTCGGAAGCACCCGTCAAGCCGGCGCTTGTACTTCCTATGCCGACGGAGAAGTGGGACGAGGATAAAGTACGAGCAGCGGCGCTCAGCAAACAAGCCTCGGAAAGAGTGAGTTGCGATGCCTGCCTCTTTTGGGTTGCAACTTACAGTACGTGCGCTGTTCTTCAGTTCTCTGAATTGTCTGAGGCGACATTGGATGCAGTACTTAACACCGTCCAGTCGCTCAAGGCTGTGAGTTTATGCCTGTCCTACTCCCTACTCCGTACTGTGCTGTCATGCTGATTCATTGGATTAGAAACTTGCTGAGCATCGAGCAGAGCGGGAGCAACAATGGGAGCAGCTGCAACAGCTGCAGGCGATGCGCGAAGAGCAAGCCAAGCAATTTGAGGAGTGGAGGAAACACATGGAGCAGTTCCGTCAGTCATCGGGGGACGAGAAGCCGCCACGCCTTGTCTGAATGGACTTAATCTATGCATATTTTTATCTCTTGTACCCTGTACTGACTGTCTCGATCTCAACTATGTGTCGGCATACTGTATTTGTTCTGTGGTCGACATTCGCTCACTTGTTTGTCCGAAACTAGTAATATGTAACACCACCTTCCACGTGCTGGCTTACTGCGGCGCATGTTTGCCTTTTCGTCTGCACGCCTGTCGATGTCATCTAAGGCTCACGTTCAGTCTTTCAGACTTCGTCCCCCAACTGATGTTAACATGGTGCTCTTTCGAAGCATGGGAACCAGTGGTTATCGTGTCTATAAGCACAGAGGCTTGTTCTTCGCTAAATTCAGCTGTTGCGATTCATATCCACGAGGCCTTGGTGTGGAAGTGCTGCACGAACTCTTCCACGGTACAGATGAATCGGACTTCCTGGAATAGCTGGGGGAAAAGCGGTCTTGGCTTGATCAACTAGAAGAATGTCGAGTCTCAAATATCGAAGTCGAAGGTCCACTTCGGATACGCGGATCGAGCGTCGATACGGATGGTGGGGCTCCGTTCTTCTGTCTGGACCGTATCCCCTCCCAAGATGTCTTCCTTCAAGCAATCGCAACCAACAATTACGGCTACTGTGCCCCTACCGCGGAGTTTGCGGAGGAATACGCATTTGGATTTGCTCCCCCTCCTGTTGTCGATGGAGAAACCCTCTCTCGGTACACGTCCCTTGTGGGCGAGAAGCCCTCCTCCAAAATCCACGAGCTTCTCGATACCGCTCTCGAACCGATCCCACGAGAGTAGATCCGAATTCGCATGTTGGAGATGCTCATCGGCAGTGGTTTAGCGAAGCTGAACAAAGTGCTCCTCCAAGAACTTCACCTCGTCCGGAAATTGGAACCGGAAATTGGAAGAGATACCACTCATTACTACCGGTGTGCTATTCATGATGCTCATATGGGCACTATGGCCCATGCATCTCCGCTGTTTTCCGACTTACGGACGATCTTTCCCTCACATGCAGTTCCAGGGTCCTGGGGATGTCTTTTGGCTTCGACACAACATATGCGCGATCCTATCGACACACCTCGACGATGATGACAACCTTCGTGCTGGGGTCGTCAGGTAACTTGATTGCATGGCGAAGAGGAAAGAGGGATCGAGACATGTGTATGGCATTCTCTTCTCTGGTTTCCACTGTGTCACGGTGCGCCTCAATGGGGGGAGCGAGGAGGCCATTCATACGGTGGCGCCACCCTTTCTTCCCTCTTGGTACGCGGAGTCCCAGTTCACACCGCGTATTACCGCTCTCGCTCGGTTGAGCCATCTGGAAGACGAGGAAATTATGGACAAACTTGTCAATCCGATTAGCTCCTCAACGCACCGGACTGGCGCATTAAGTTTGCGCGCATATCTCCTCGTACCTTTATAGCATCAAGGAACGCACTGCGAGATGTCTTTGTTGGCCCATTTCTGATTACATCCATCTCGTACACAGACACCAAGTTATCCATCCTACCGTCCATGCCTCTCACATGCGCAATCTGAACTTCTGTCGCTTGGGAGAGTCCGTCGGATCCGCCTCTGCGATTGGGGATAGACGTGGGGTCACATCAACGACGACTATCTCAACCACCCCGACATGGTCGAGAGAGACAACCTGAAGCCCAGAGACGGCCAGAGTAAAGGTTTCGAACGAGCATGGCGATTATCCAACGCGAGGGCTAGGACTAGCAGTATGTTTCTGCTGCTATCGGGCCATTCCCATGCGTAGGATGAACGGAGAGTCGGATGGCGATGGAGGGAGTGACGATTTTCTTGATCTCTTCATACGGTGAACCCTTAGGTGAGTATGTCTTCACATGTCCCAGTGCAGACTGAGTGCGACAATGGCGCCAATCTCCTCAAAACGGCAGAGCGGCGACGGGTAGGGTATATAGGTGCATTATGATCTATCCCGCAGGCTGCAATGCATCAGGGACCATATCCACGCAATGGAGAAACTTAGCACGGTACACCCAAGAATTAGAGGAAACCGACTCTGAATGTCATGGGACGCAATGTAACACTTTGTCGCGGAGAAATGCACTGGCAATTTGAGAATGTCGATAGACAGACTAGACTCGAAGGTACATGCTTCTGATCTGAGCGCTCATTGTCTATGTGTCCCGTCTATTTGTTGTTCTGATTGTTAGGTCTTTCCGGAGCACATCATCCCATAAGTGTAACAGATTCTCTGCCCATATCCGTTATCTTCTGGCTCTGTGCCGCTGAGCTGGCCTCCTTCTGTTCGGTGCATGCGGTGCGTTATCCAATAGGCGTATTTGCGGAAGGAGCGTCAGGGCCAGACCACATTTCGAGAAACAGAAAGGACATGCCGTAAAAATACTGCACTTCGGAATATTCGCTAACGGACGGAAATGGATGGGCTTGAGGATAGCGCATGGCTTGCGAGCGCGAGACGCGTCACTTGACCGCGGGACGCGGTCTCGTGCTGCGGCTGGCAGACGCGTCGCGCTCCGCTCGAGAGTTTCATGTTCTCTTCCATTGGTCATCTGAAATGCATCCATGCTTATCACTCTATTATCATCGAGCCTTTCAGGGACGCGAAAGTATGGATTGTTCAGCCTTGCCAGCGTGCGGCGGATTTTGTGCTCCGTTCTGTGCTATGTGCTCGCCCATCCTCCGGACGCGAAGCAGGATCGAGATCGACGGTATCCGCCGTGGCTGACAAGGCGGTTCGAAGTCTGTCGCCCGGGTATAAAGTTCATTTGCTGGCCTCGAGGGATCGCCGCCGTCCTCCTTCACCCTCAGCATGCACGTCCTGCTCGGCCTTGGCGCGCTGCTCGCATCTGCTCGGCTCACCTTTGCTGGTATACCTGATAAAATCCAAGGTGTCAACCTTGGAGGATGGTACGTGTTTTGTTACGTTGTATCGTCGCGTGCATGAAAGTCCTGTCGCTTCAATAGGTTGGTCTTGGAACCATGGATGTTACCCGCCGGTGAGGCATGTGACAAACGGTGCGATGGAGTTTGAGCTGACTCGGGCACTGGCCCATAGAATGGGAGGCGATGGGCGGGCAGCAATGTGACGATTGTTCACAGTGCATCGGCTCAGAATTGTGGGTCTATATCCATCCCTCCTGGCATAAGATGTCTCATGTCACGTATTGCCGTGTAGTAAATTTGCCGAGGCTTATCCAAATACTGTCGACGAGCAGTTTGCTAAGCATTGGTATGAGCAGAACGTCTTTTATCCTTCAGTTAATTGATATGACATATGGATAGGTCGACTTGGTTCACTCAAGACGACGTCAACCAAATTGCTAGCTTAGATCTCAATGTCGTCCGGATACCGGTACGCGCATATCCCAAGTTTTGCCGCTAATACGATCGTTGACGGTTGTCGAAGCTCGGTTATTGGATCGTAGAGCCACTCGTAGATCGGACGACCGAACACTATCCACGGGGCGGCATCAAGTTCCTGGTGCGTGGACTCAGGCAGACACCGTTACTTGCCCAATCCATGCTGACGAACACCTTGAAAACATAGCAAAGCGGGCTGCAAATGCTCAAGAATGCTGGAATTCAAGCCATCCTCGACCATCATGCCCTCCCAGGCGTCCAAACTCCGAGTCAGTCATTCACGGGAAAGTAAGTACACACTAGGGTCGATCTTATAGAATTTGTTGCTCATCTACAATAGCTGCACTACCGATGTTGAGTTCTATGTGAATCCAGATTGTATCAGCACTCTTCTCCTTTCTGATACACGAATAGACGGACTACAACTATCACCGCGCCCTCGTCTGGACTGCGGTTATGACCTCCCTCGCTCACTTGGACCCCAACTTCGGCTCTGTGTTCGCCATCGAGGCCGTCAACGAGCCTATCATGGATGCGGCTCAGACTCCCGGCTATGGAGACTGTGCGTCTTGATTTCATCTAAGCCTGTGCCACTCTGACTGTGCGTCCATCAGTCCAAAAGAACTTCGTGCAGACGGTGCGTGCGGTGGAGCTCATCCTTGGCATTCCCGTGCCTGGTCTTCAGCTCGACGCCAAAGTCACCACCTCGAATTTCACCTCTGCAATCACATCGGTTACCGAAAGCAACGTCTTCAACTCGGAGGTCACAGCTGCACTGTTGGACGCCGTTCCTATCCTCATAGAGCTTGGGACGGAGCTAGCGGTACCTGAAATATTCGACTTCGACCTTGCTGCAGCTCCTGTGCACAATTCACGCGAGCCGCTTGTCACAACGTGAGATGTAGTGGAGGGCAGCTATAGGGCGGCGCTGACCGTATGATTCCAGCTTCATGGACGTGAATTGGCAGAACGACAATCCTCCTAACCCAGCTGATGCCGCAATCGGCCCCCAGGGCTACGACAATCATCTCTACTACAGGTAAGCGACTAATCTTGATTTACTAAGACATGAATAACTCACATTTCGGTAGCTTCGGAGTAAGCATTAGTCCCCGTTTACCTGGGCAGTGCAATAACAAATCTTTCAGGGGGTCGCTGATCCCAATCCGACCGCTTACTTGACGAGCATCTGCAGTAGGTGTTCTTCGCACCGTCACTAGCGCGCCATCCGATTGAACGCCTGCTCGTAGACCTCCAACGTGTCCAGGCTGATGCCGCTCTTGGCGATAGTCCGCTCTGGTTCGGCGAATGGGGCCTGCCAACCCAATTCAATGCAACCGACGACTTCCTCTTTGAGTGGGCGGATGCTCAGAAGCTTGCATATAGTCAAGGCAGGGGCTGGATCGTACGTCATGCACTATTTGGTTGTACTTCATCTGAGATGGAATTGTGCAGTTCTGGAACTTCAAAGTTGAGATCTCGGAATTGGCGGGGGATCTGGCGAGACAATGGTATGTGCTAACACGATCGGGCGATGTCAGGACTGACTGGCTGCTTGTACGTTATCTTCAGGTCGTACTTTGAGGGAGTCAAGCTCGGCTTCCTCACGCAGAACCCGTCGCAAGTGAACAATGCAAGTGTCTGCGCACCGTATGTCACGACATCTTAACGTGAAGGTTTCTTTTACTCTGGGGTCCTTCGGTGCTCATCGATTGGCTGTCATTATCGTACATCCTCGAGACATGTGAGGTTCAGAGCCTGCCGGGAGGCTACTAACGTAAGATGGAGTCTTCCACTGTATCGAATGAAGTCTGGTCTCCGATACGATACCTCTGACCGTGATGTATATACCACTACTTCTCATTCTTCGCCAGGGCGAGAATGCCGCTGTTCTCGATGGCTGTGAAGGCGGCATCTGGCTCTCCTGCCTTCTCTGCCTGGGCGATAGGAGGAAGCCCGGACGAGCCAAGCGAGCCGGCAATACGCATGGCTTTCGCAACAGCCTCCACCTGTAATAGCATATTCAGCTCACGTGCATTGAATACTCGAAGCTGAGGATGGAAAGACGTACCGGCGCGGCGACGCTCGAGGAGAAGTGCGCGAAAAGCTTGGCGATCGGTCTGCACTGAAGTGTCAGGACATCCCGTCTTATTCTCAGGTCTATTTGGCCACATACTCGGCGAGCCCCTCAGTAAGCCCCCTATCCGGATGATCGGCATTAAGTAGCATTCCGGGCCTGAAGATTATTGTATCCTGGTAACCCAGCTTGGCAAGGCCCAGCTCTGTCAAACCCTTGCTCCTGTTTCCAAAAGAGTGAAACTCAGTGAGAGTATGTGCGTCATTGTCACTTACCTCGGGTACAGGAACCAGGAGTTCGGATTCGCGCCGGCAGACTTGATACAGCGACAGTCAATGAGCCTGCAGCTCATGCCGCCTTCCAATACTCACAGACAGGTACACAACACGCTGCTCATGCGCCGGATCGTCATCTTTTGCTAGACGTGCCGCATTAAGGACGTATCTAGGCAACCAGTAAGGTCCTGTGTCAGTGAGCTAATGAGAGGTAACTATGACGACATACTCCCTATCAATCTTCTCGAAAGCGGCAGCACTACCGGCTGCTTTGCGGGTGGTCCCAAGGCTGACGGATGGAGTTAGCACAATGGGCATGTACAGTAAGCACTGCGGCGGGTCTAGCGCAGCCACTACGTACGTGATGAAAACGACGTCCCACTTGCCATCTTTAAGGCCGGCCTCCTCCAGATTCTCGAAGTTGACGGTCTTCTGTTCGAGTTTCTCTTGTCCGGCAGGGATCCGATCAGACGGAGTGACTTTGCGTCCATATTCTCCAATACGTGTGTATTGCGGGGATTCGAGCAGCTCCCGTAAGAGATGCTTGCCCGTCGCGCCTGTGGCGCCGATAAGGAGAGCGGAACGACCTGTTGAGCACCAGTCAAGTTGGGTTTGGAGCCACACAAGCTATCGCACATGCAGCTAATCGCACTTACCAGACATATTGGTTTAGAACAAACTTAACAGTCCGAGACGATGATGGAAGTTACTACGTAGTGAGGTACAGGATCCAAGTTTAATAGACGCGGGCGGAAGAGTCTGACGTATGCGTGCGGCCGATCGTTCGCCCATGGGAACCGCCGGCCGAGTTCTTTCGGAAGTCTACGCACGATCAAAGTCTTCGAGCCGCTGTCACGAATACTTCATGAACCATACAAAAAAGTGATTTCGACTTCACAGAAAGACAAAGATGTACCGATGGATGGCGGTATTGCAGCAGCCTGATCCCTTTGCTCGCCAAAGGCCCTCCCACCTGGTACTATCAGTGGCCCAGTTCTGCAATCGCAACGGATATGCAACTTCGTGCATTGCACTCTATTCTGCCCCGCCAAAAATTCCCAATCTTTTTCCATTGATTTTATGTAGCAATCTTATTATACCTGCGAAACCATGTCTGTATAACTCCAACAACGCGTGAATAAAAAAGAAAAATCGCAATTCAAGCTTTGTGTATGAACCAAATACAGCCTCGGCTTCTTGCACACACTACTGTACCCTTTAAGAATGAACCAGAAGTTATTGGTCATGTATCTGTGGACCTCTAGACTAATTCTCCGGCACACAATATGCACTAGTGAATGTTTTGGGAGCTATTTTCTACGGAAGCTCCTCTCCAGCGTGACAGACGCGCAAATACTGGCGCTTCGGTCTGTGCCAAACTGTGCCAAACCTAGCGTGTAGGCGCCAGTGACCGCGGCCTGCGTACGCTCGGAAAAACATTGCATATCTGTTGCGATGACCAACGACCTTGTCCCACTCTCATCTCTCGCACCGGATGTCGACTTAAAAATCTGTAGCAAGTAGTTTCGAAAATTGCACATCGATTTATCAAATTTCCGAAAAGGCCTAGACAGGTCATTCTCGAACAGCGTACCGAAGACTGAAAAAGTTGCAGAAGTGGGCCACTGATGGTAGTGGCCGTTCAATTTCTCGGATCATGGCGCCATATTAGCGTCCATTCGGTCACGAAGCTTGCATTTCTCCCTGGAACGAAGCTTGTACATTTCCAAACATCTCAACCTACCTGACACTCTACTCCCCTTCATTGTACATCAACCTAATTTATCTGACACAGTTGTGGCTGTTATTGCCTTTCTTTTCCCTCGAGCCCCGGTCCAGGAAGACGGGCACTAGTTTCGTCCACAGACACTTCACTACTGAAAGCTAGAACTCATGAGGAAAATTCCCGTCGACACGACATCAGACTGTATCTGGTTTTGCGAGCATGCTGGCACAATATAGGTCAGCGTAGGAAATGCCGCTGCGTGGGCGTCTGGAAGTTTCTGTGAAGCGATGCTGCAGGTGCGCCGCAAGATCCTCCGAAGCTTGAAAATGACGGTGTATAGAGCAGGCCCAGCCCCCGAATGGGCATATATGCGGCACGGAGAGCTTGATCTTCACGAAGGCATCTTCTGGCATGCGACGATCCGTCTCAACCCGAAGCCCACAGCACATTCGCCTGCGAATCGCTACAGGATCGATGAGATCTCCACCGTCGTTGTCAGTTGAAGGCCTGTGGTCGGCACTTCTCTGGATTTTCAGGAAAGGTGTCTGTACCTAACCCATAAGCACGCCTGTCGCAAAGTCTCCTGCTGGCAACGCCAGCACTTGAGTTCATCTCAGCGTCACGCCAGGTATAAAAGATCTGTCACAAGTGGGCAAGGAAGGGTTCTGTCAGCGACAGACAGCGCTTCCTCAAATGCGTGAGATGACGATGTTAAACATGTACCGTGTGGCGTGCGCTAACCATGCGACATAATCTAGTATAAGTATGATCGCGGAACCAGTATTCACTCGAGAAATGTGGTTAGTCCGTTTCGTTCTGAGATACAGATCAGTGACGACCAACCATCCCATGTATTGTGATTACTCACAGAAAGGTCAATCAGCGGAGGATCTCGCTTCCGTGAACTCGTCTTGCAACTCGCAGACCAATCACCCATTGCTTGATACTTGGCGACCTTGGCCGAAATACGCGCCTTCATGTTCTGCCATCTACGCAGAGCATCGCCCGCGCCTTCAATCAAGTCGCATTCTCGTAGCCAGATGTCATCCTCATGACCGTACCCTGTCCACCGGACGAGATATTGTGACGGCCCATCGCCATACGGCTTCTCCGCCACGATATGCGACACCTCGTATTCCGGGTTTGGGTCACTGGAGTCGGGGTCAACAGGGGGAGGACAACGCAGCGCGGGTCGACGGAGTCCCTCTGGTGACAGCCAATGATCGGGCAAGGCCGCCGTAGGCGGTTGTTTCCTGGGTACGTATTCCCGCCTTGCGACCTTCATCTTCTTTCCAGAGATATCCGGATGTCGCGCGCGCGAATACTTCTCGACTTCACATAATGCGTGCTCCATGTCGACCATGGTTAACCCTGCGGGTACACTATCGCATAGTCGGGGAAGATCGCCCGGAGGAATGCCCAGTCGGGAGAAGTGATACCACTGCGTCGAATGCAGGTACTTGAAAGCTTCGTACTCCCGTCCTTGGATTGTGGGTCCGAAGATCTTCCGGATACACATTATTGCTCCCGGTCCGAGTGCAACCCAGTTATTCTCATCCCATCTGAAGTGCGGCATCATGTTGAGATCAAGAAGCAACCTGGGAAGGGACCCTACATGTCAGCGACTCGTCAGATAACGATGGCTGCCATGCGGTAGACGCACTGTAACGCAGTGAAGTCTCCCATACTAGGATAGAGGCAGAGATAACCGTGAGCATCTCTGAGATACTCGAACTGTCTCAGTCGAGAGGGCAGCTTCTCTTCCATCATCATTTCTATCAGACGCAGATGATTAGCAGCGTTCGTTATTGCACCAAGTTTGGGCGCGGGCATAATATACGCGCTGCCGTAGACCGCGCTGCTGGCTGAGAGTAATATCCTTTCATATGTCTGCAAATGAAAATTTTTCCAGGTAACGTCGCCTAGTCGTTTTTTCAGCAGCTCCCAGGTCTCAATCTTGCAGAACGACCTGAAGAGGATGACGCGGAAGCACATCTCGTTGAGCTCTTGGCTCCCTTCCATGATGACGTGCTGCAAGATATACTGTGTCGTGCGGTCGTACACACGAAACACGTTGGCAAACGGGTATGTCGACATAATGGGGTCCGTGGTCCATGGATCCGAATCGCCGGCCAAACGACGCTGGTGCACGAGATGACGTTCGGTGACATATGTGAAGAAGGTGTCAAGTACAGGTGATGGGCGGAATTGTTTTCCAGCGATGACCACGGATTTCGGGGGAGGAACGCGTTTTGACCGCCAAAATGAAAAATTCGAATTGGTTTGACGCCGACGCGATTTGGGAGATAAGGAAGGAGAAGGGGTGCTGTGCCGGCGCGCGCGTCGTTGTGTATTGGGAGTTGCCGGAGGATCTTGTCGCGTACGGACCATTTAGGAGGCCACTTCGATCGGTTTGAGGTGTACGAGATTCGAAGGATGTGTAGGCAGAAATTTTGCACTTCCGCCTCACATCGCGCTGCATTCTTACCATCACATGATCTCGCTAAAGAGGGCATTGACAAAACGAAAGAATTCATGGCTGGCCAAGTCCTACCTGCTCCGACATCTATTGTGTGAAGTTGCACATAACAAGCTCACTGGGCAGGACTCAGTGGAGTGATTGACCAGACTCCTCTACCTGCTGTGGCAGACAGCTACAACAGGGGGAGGGCCCTGGTCAATAGCTCCAGTGAGCTTTACCTGGATGCTCCACTGGTCAACATGTGTGTATCTTTCTGAATATGTGATGCATTGTCAAGCTAGCTTATGCATAGATGAAGTGATAAGAAGAGTCGTCACAGCAAAGACCATATCTGGACCCTGTGGACCCACACATTTTGACAGTCAGTGACTCATGGCCAGTCATCTATATGTCAATCCTTATTTACCATATCCCCTCTTGTTAATGCCACTTGGTGCAGCATAGAAGTTCTTATTGACTCGATCTGTGAATGTCCTTACAGATTGTTCCCAGACTGCCTTGGATTGTATTGATTCATGACAAACCTTTTTGCCAGGCTTCTCTGTCTGCTCTAACCAAAGGTCCGAGCAACACTTCGGGGGCTACCGGACACGTCTCTAGGACAGCGACCCAGGGATACTGACCATGCGACAGATGGGAACAGACTGATCATCAGAGATCCGACGCCCGAGCCTCATACGCAGCGCTGTGAGTATAAGGTTCTTTCTCGGCGAAGCACCGACGCTATAACTGCCGTTCTTCTTCACAGAACCCTGGGAAGTGCTCCGGCCATCATGGAAGTTGAGGTGCGGATGTATGGAGGCCTCATTCATACGGATTCACGGTGACGATTCCTCGGGGCCGCCTTCCTCGCTCCTAGCCGCTGTATACGCCTCGCTCTCTTTGTCGCAGCGGTACCTTGCGCGAGATGAAGGCGCCATCAGTATGTGAGTCGCTCATTCGCACTACAAGATGCAATGTATGACCGAACACGCTCCTGCATACATGTAATTTTGATCCCAACAAACGATGGTCTTTGTTCGACATTAAGGGGAACAACAATGTGTCATTTAGACTTTATCACTCGCTCCTAGATCCCATGGTAACTCATGCCGACCGTCAATCTGTTGGAGGCACGAATAGCGTCGCTGCTTGTCGTATTCAATTCAGGGCGTCCTACTGCACGCATCACGGAAGAACAGCAATATATCATGTACACGCGACTGTCGCATCCTTCATTCTCCAGAAAAGAAGTCGGGTATTAGGTGATCTATCATCCCTCCCAGCTCGTGCATTCGGTCTCAGTGCCACTCCCCTGCAGGCCCCATGCCATCTAACGCAGGCACCTCTCTCAAGTCCGTCATATGCCGTGATCGTCCCATTTTCTCGCTCTCAGCGGTCGGACATCCCATGCGGCAATCGACAGCGCATACAACCTCCTGTCGTCCTTTATAGCAAAAATGACGAAACTAACCCAAGGATATATTCGATACAGCATGTCTCTCGACCTACAATCCACGCCGTTCTGGATCCTAACAGCACATGGCATCCGATCTGTTTGATATTTTATACCTGTCCCGCGATGATGTCGATCCCAGTCGCACGCTTGTCCACATAATCCGGCACGCGGGGATCGAGCTTGCCCTGTGCCTCCGCTGTCAAGGTGTTCCGGTCAGCAACGGTTGCATGCAAAATACGGGCATGGATAACATACGCGTGGCAGACCAGAAATAGATGACGAGACCGAGGAGGACGACTGCGAAGGCCACGAAGTAGAGCCAGAACACGTGGTAGTGCTGGCCTGGTGTCAGCCGGCAGACGACGCACGTGGGAAAGAAAGACGCACGAAGAGGAAGAGCCCGAAGAGCAGGCCGTAGAAGTCGCTCGAGAGCAAGCTGAGGTTGTAGTACGCGGACGAGGCCATGCGGTACAGGATCGGCGCGACGGTGTACAGGATGAACATCGCCGCCGTGTACGCGACCAGCAGGCCAACTGCAGAATCCAAGCGTCACCTGGTCAGGTCCGAAGAGCTACGAGAAAGGGGGACGCACTGGTCGCGCCGTTCCAGCTCGCGGTGCGCATGCCGTTGTGCTCGAGCCCCGCGGCCTGGATGCCGTTGATGAGAACGCCCCACATGCCGAGCTGGCCGACAACCTCGTACAGCGGCGAGCGGCGCACGAAAAACTCCTCCGTCGCGTTTGCTGTTCGTGGGCCAGGGTCAGTTTTGTTAGGGGAGGGAGAGGGGGGGACGCACTGAAGCCGTAGAGCGTCGCGCCGACGAGCATGAAGACGTCGCCCTTTGCGCGCGAGAGGGCGGGCCAGTCCTTGTCTGTCAGCTCGTCGGAGGCGACGAGCATGCCTAGACCGCCGACACAAATGAACACCCCCTGTATGTGGATGACGGTGAGTAATGGGTGGTTGGAGTGGCGAGGTCAAGGTGGGACATACAAGAAGCTGTGTCCAGTGGTAGCGTGGGCGCAGATAGACCCAGGAGAAGAAAATGCAGACGGGGATGGCCCATGCGTCGAGTAGCATGCAGGAGAGGAGTGTCGTATACTCGTATGCCTTGACGGCGAGGAAGTTTCCTTCTACGTCACAGGCAGCTAGGATGAAGTCTGGATCGGAAAACACGATGAATAGACTAGATCTGAAATAGGTCAAGTGTAGTGCACTCACACTTCCACCCATCCCGCACCACCATCTTTCCCCACCCCTTGATACCATCTGCCCTGGCTGTCAAACCTTGTCCGACAATTCTGTGGCGGATGGTACGCACATTGGTACATCGTGTATGGAGTGTAGATCACACATAAAGAGAAGTATCTGCATGGACATCAGCCGCCGCGTCGCGCACGCACCCTGGTGAACAGAGCACGTACAGGAACCACGTCTGCGTCGTAGGGAGAGACCAGTTTCGGTTGACAAGCTCGGTGGTCGTGACGTTCGTGCAGGTGATGCAAAGCGAGACGAGCTGCCCGGCGAGGAGCGATAAGATGAAGCGCTTCGTCCAGATGCTGCAGAAGCGCCTCCGCAGGCTCGCGAGAAAGCCGGAGAAGGAGGAGTAGTCCAGGGGCGGCCGCTGCGAGGCCGGGGCGGCACCTTGCCGGTATTCGACGTCGGGTGCTTCGTCGATGTAGTCCTGCTTGGTGATGGAGGGCGAGGGGGAGGACATGGCCACGGCGCGAGTGATGCGGGCGAGCAAGGCAGGCGGGGCGGCTTTCTTATGGACCGGAGACGGCTGAGCAAAGGCTAGGGTCGTGTTCTGACAGCGACAGGCCTTACGAGAGGGATGAGCCAGGGGGTGGGCCAGCAGGAGCTAGCCTCGGACGGCTATCTGCTCTCGAGGAGTGCGCCATGCAAATTTGCCGCCCTAGCCATTCGCGGGCAGAAAACAATGTGCGATCGCCATCACAGGCACGATCGCTGCCGCTTTGGGATCGTTCGACGCCACCACTCCTGCTCTTGCTTGGATTCAACATCACCCGGCTCGAGCATGGCGTCCAAGCCGGACATCGGCAATGAGCGTGACGTATCGCTAGCGCTGTGGTCCACATGTTGGCACCAGCTTCGTTGAATGGCCGTCCATGTGTAGTTTCGAGATTGCTCTCTGGGCATACCAACGTGTCTGAAGGTCGGGAAGATATACACTCATTGTATATAGCGACTGATGACACAACCAGCAGCAATATTCTCTACGCCGTTGACGGATTTTCCAGAAATCTGGTCGCGGAAGGGGCTCTAGATATATATTATACTTACTACTACTTGCGGTAGATAAGGTATTACATGTGAGTGCGCCCACACAAATCCGCTCAAGCGGGGGAAGCAGTCGCATCGAGGCCAACGTCAGTGGCGAAGAGTGGCGTAGGACGGATGTCGGTGCGTCCGGATGTCTATGCTGGGAGAGGTTTCGCCAGCATACCCTCCACAACCTGTATGGCAGCCACGTCCTGCGCCGGCTCACTGTTCCTCCGATTCGGGAACAACGTCCTGATATCGGTCAAGAGTGATCCCTCGAATGGCTCTTGTCTCGCGCCGAGGGAGCCGGATTGTGAGCTCTGGTTCGGCGGAGATGATGGCTTTACGACAGGCTCGGGCTTGTTACGGGAAATTATAGCCATCATGTCTTCCGCATGCTGGGAAAGGCCAGACCACTTCGGATCTCTGGACGCAGCACCGTGCGCGAGACATTGTAGCGATTCCAGGTTGAGGCGAATTGCTGTAATCAACGAGTCTTCGGATGCTGATGCAGCCTCTCGCGCATTTATCTTGGTATATCTCCACGATGGCGGATGTGTGTCACAGGTTGCGCCACCGATAGGGATGGCCGCTTCATGAACGGCCCCAATGGGCATCATTCTGGTACTTGGAGGACGTTCCAGGAGGACATGGCCGGCCGACTCGTGCGCTTGAGAGATAGCTTCAAGTTGTGCTAGATACCATTGACTGGTACGAGAAGCCTTGACTTTCATGAGCATCCGGCGAATTTCTTTCACATCTCCAGCCACACCTCTGAGGGCGAACGACTGGAGGAGGTGGAGGACCATGGCGTTCATGAACTTTCCCTCGGAGAGCTCCTTATACAGCTCAAAATATTCCGGCACCCAATCCCAGAGGACCCAATGTATGAACGATCTGGCGACTGTTTCATAGTAAAGCAATGGAAGGCCTTCTTGTAAATGAGCCGCGACGTTCACGGCGTGCATGGCGTGTAGAGGGTGATGTTGTATTATCAATGATGCAGCTAGATCTAGAGTCTGAGCGCCCTTCAGCACCGGTAGCAAATTGTGTCCCCGGGGATCGTTCTCGATGAGTCGCACAAGTTCTGGAGCGTGCGATTTCCTGGGTGGCGCAGGGGGCATGTCGCCAATGATGGAGTGGAAATCTCTGGCCCACAACCCGGCGTCGCTCAGGCCAACGTTGGATTGCGAGGATCCAGGGGGCAGCTGTAACAGTAAATCTTTGCTGATGGGATCTGGTGTTCTCCTGACCTCTTCCTCCGTGAACAGCTGTAGAATGTCCTCTTGAGTATCTGCGAATTTCCCTCGGATGGCCGTAATGATGAGCCAGTGCAGCACTGCCTTGGTAAGACGGCCATTAAGTTCCAGAAACAGTGAAACCGCGATCGTGATGTAATCCCAATGTTGATGATAAGTGAGGCATTGAACGACATGTCTCCACTGTAGCAGATGCAGGCCGCCAGTAAGGCGGTGAGCCAATGTAAGGGCGTGCAGAACATGAAGGGGGTAATCCTTGGTCAGCCACAAGGCCATCGATGTCAACAGGGGCTCCCTCAGCATTGCTAGCAAGAGGTTCGCTTGAGGGTGCATCTTGACGAGCTTAAGCATCTCCGGGACGTGTGATTTGCTGGGAGCAGCGAACCGCGTGGTATCAATGATCGAGACAAATGCTTGGGCAGCCTTCCGCCGGACAAGGTAATCCGAAGCGGACAAATAAGGGGATGTCTCAAGTTGAGTAACGGGAGTAATGACTTTTATTGCCTCGATCGCGACACCCCTGGCAGTGATATGTCGTGGGTGGCACCATTGACGGGTCCGAGGGTCTGGGGGCGAAAAGAAAGTAGCGACGGTGGGCACCGGCCGATATGTGTGTACGAGTCGAGCGCAGGTGGGGTGCAACTTCCCAGGAGGTAACAAGATAGACCTGGTGGCCATACACTGCGCGACGAAAGAATTTGAAGTTACCGCTACGTCGATCCGCATCAGTCTGGCTCGTGCTCATACGGCATAAACAGCTCACTCCTACTCGGAGACTGGTGCCCAGCTCACAAACTTGCTCCCTCCGTCTTCGGCTATGCACAATGGTTGTTCCAGTGCCAACAACGCGCCAATGCAGACCGTACAGCGTCCGCGCTAAGAGAAGCTAGCTGAACACAGGAAAACCAGAGTGGTCGGTTGCTAGTCCGGCCCGAAGCCACGGGTAGATCGGCGTGTCTGTGCAGCAACTGTGCAGCGACACAGATTGACAGAGTTGCTGCAATACCACTGCACTACTGTCCCTTCAGTCCGCCCGGACAAGCAGCCAGAGAGTCAGAAGCAATTTTCGGACGACTGTGAGGTAGCGTGGGCTGTCCAGAATGATTACACCGAGCATAAACGACATGTGCGACGAATCGTATCATTACTAGAGTCGGAGTTCTAATATTTGAAGCAAGGCTAATGTGACTTCCTCACCAGACTATTGAGCGTTAAAGCCTGTCTGAACTTCGCTCTTGCCAATCCGCAGCTATGGCCAGCGCAGGCGACGAAAACGGTGAGCCCACCCTTCCGTCCCATTTCTTCGTCCTTTTATGCCCTTCCAGAGGCAGGGTAGAGTCGAGAACCAGCACAGATGACTGTCATCCCGGGGCCGTTCCTTTTTGTTTGCAGCAGCAGAAACGACGAGTTCGTGGTGCCCCATCTTGCCCCCATTTTTCTAGCTAGCTAGCGTATATGCGAACCCGTTACCTCCTGCCTGCTCCAGGGATGCAGACGAGACTGCCCCGCATTGCCCGCGCCGGGCTGTACTGACCCGCCCAGCACGCACACGCATACTCACTCGGCCCTCGTTTTTTCCAGACCGCTACGGCAGCCGATACCACCCCCCGCGGCACGACGACCGTGGTGGCTACGGCCGCGAGCACCGCCACCGCGACGACCGGGACAGGGAACGCTACGACCGCCGCCATGCTGAGCGCGACCCCCACAGGGAGCACCATGGCGAGAGGGACAGATCTGAGCGAGATCGCGAACGGTACAGCCGCAGGCCAGAATACGAACAACGCCCGCCCCGTCGCTCGCACCACGATGACGACCGCCGGGGGGAGCAGCGCCGCCCGCCCCCAGAGGACGACCTTGCCCCCATGGGAGGATTCGGACGCCGGCCCCCGCGGGACGAGGTGGACGGCGAAGAGAGGAAGGGGCGAGGAAGACGTCGTGACAGGGACGGACTGGGCACCCCGGAAAGGAGGTCGCCGACGCCGCCCGATGCCACGCCGCTCTCGCAGCGGAAGAGGAAGGCGAGTGGATGGGACGTGCATGCCCCGGGCTACGAGCAGTATACCGCCATGCAGGCCAAGCAGACTGGTGCGTTCTATCTGTGACGCGTGATTCTATCGTTTCACTGAACACCTGTGGACCTGCAGGCCTGTTCAACCTCCCCGGTGCAAACCGCACGCAGATCCCGCCAATCCTCGCTATCCCTGGCTTGCCGCCTCCTTTGCCCGTGCAGAGCTTCGGCATGGGCATTGGCGGCAACCCGAACCTGTCGCGGCAGTCTCGTAGACTGTACATTGGCAGTATCACTCCAGACATCAATGAACAGAACCTCGCCGATTTCTTCAACGGCAAGATGAAGGAAATGAACATCGGCACAGGAGCCCCTGGCAACCCTGTCCTTGCCGTGCAATGCAATTACGAGAAGAACTATGCGTTCGTCGAGGTGAGTCTCATGAGATGTAGTCCGTGTGCTATGTTCATCCATGTGATTGCGTAGTTCCGCAGCGCAGAAGATGCCACAGCTGCCATGGCGTTTGACGGCATTATCTTCCTTAATGGGCCTTTGAAGATTCGCCGCCCGAAGGATTACGGTGGCCCTGAGGCCATTGCACCCATGATGCACGTGCCTGGAGTGGTTTCTACGAACGTTCCAGACTCTATGAACAAGATTTTCGTCGGAGGACTCCCCACTTATCTCAACGAAGAACAAGTTATGGAGCTCCTGAAGAGTTTCGGGGATCTGAAGGCGTTCAACCTTGTCCGCGAGAATGGGAACGGACCGTCAAAGGTATGCCATCGCGCCTTGTCTGAATTTCACTTTTTTGATACCATCTTCTCGCAGGGTTTTGCGTTCTTTGAATATGTCGACCCTAGTGTGACGGACGTAGCGATCCAGTCACTCAGTGGCATGGAATTAGGCGACAAATATCTGGTCGTCCAGCGGGCGTCCGTGGGCGCGAAGCCCGGTCAATCACCTGTGCCAGAAATGTACGGAAGCCCGGCTCCGATTCCCCGGCCAATTATGCCTGCTACGGACATCGACAACATGCAAGCGCGCATCCTGCTCATGTTGAACATGGTTGTCCCGGAGGAATTACAGGACGACCAGGAGTATGCGGACATCTACGAGGATATCACGGAGGAGTGCGGCCGGTACGGCGCCGTGGAGGACCTGCGCATCCCGCGACCGGTCAAGCGCGACAAGGCGAAGTGGGGCGAGAACGGTATGGACAGTGCGCGCGCGGCACAGCTTGCCGACGAGGCTGCCGGCGTGGGTCGTGTGTATGTCAAGTACCAGAACCATCATGGCGCATCATCTGCGTTGAAGGCTCTGGCGGGACGCAGCTTTGCGGGGCGGAGTATCATTGCAACGCTGCTCAACGACGACAGCCAGACGACACCCCCCCTCAACCTTATCTTCGCGCCGCAGCCCGAGGCTCCCCCGCCGTTGCCCAAAGACTAAGGCGATGTACATTTGGATTGTATCTGGATGTGGGAATATGTGGGTAAGATGTATGGATGCTGTCCGATATTGTTGGCTCGGTGCACCGGCTGCAGTGTTCTCCTATTGCGATTGTATCTCGATACGTCCGTTGCGACAGGCAATAAAGTGATGTTTAGCCGATGGCGTGACCGCAGATCTGGGCTGGAGATGTGCATAGGTTATATGACAGAAGCTTCGAGGCGCGAACGTAAAGTCAGAGGAGAATCTCGGAGGATGTTGAGTAGTCCGCCCACGGTATGCTTCAGCAACAACGTCGCGGCAAGATGCCGCAAACAATTGTTTCTTATTTCAGCCTTGCTACCACCTGCACTCCAAGCGCAACGAGCCCGCCCGGACAACCCACGTCCATGCTTCCTGCTGTGGTACTTTTCTCTCGCGCAAACAACGCACGCTGTCTCGACTTGGTGCGATACTCGGAGCTGGCTGTCTGTCAAGGACGTTGCCGTCACGTACGAGCACGAGCACCTCGCTAGACAAAGCAGATGCTCCGGACGGTTTGACTGGTCGGCGCTGCGCATCCCCCGCGGGGTGGCGCGGCAACGCACGACGGGGCTGCTGGATTTCTCGATTAGAGCGATGGTGATGCCCACCGCTGATTGACATGGACAACCTCGCACGGGTCGCATGGACATCTCGGCCCTCAGGGCAACTCTACAGCGGAGCGCCGGCACAGGGACCGGTGACAAAGAGGGAATGGTACGGATGGCAATGGTGCGGTGTATAAAACGCGGAGATGGTTTCCAGAAATATTTGCAGCCCAAGTGCGACAGGGGCCCTCCCCCCCGTGAAAGCAGTACTGGGCTCCCGAACACGACACCTACCTTCGCATTCACATCCGCAGAACCACACCCCTTCCGCGCCCGCTGATCAGGTGCGATCTCGGGCAAAGCGAGCAGATTTAAAGGCTCGCGAAAATTCCTGCGTTCCCCGCCTGCGTCCCGTCTCTTGACTAGCATAGAACGCAAGCCCTCAGCAATGCCGTGGCCTTTCTCATCGAGCTCCTGGAAGGACGTCGCGCTCCACAAGCGCGCACACCGCGACGAGGCTGTTGCTGTGGCACGTGCTGCTGATAACGGGTCTCCGAGTTCTTCGGAGCCGCTCGAAAATCAGGCTTATCTACGCGCAACGGGTGCGTGCTATATACTGGATATGGTCGGGGCACATTAACAATCCATGTGCAGCACCGGAAATTGTGAAGCAGATAGGAAGCGGCGAATGGACCGCGTCACAGGTCTTGGAGGCCTACATCGAGCGCGCAGTGCTCGCTCAAAATATAACAAATTGCCTCACCGAGGGTGAGCCCTGAGACATCTATAGTGTTTCGAAAAACATTTGGACGTGCCTGGGATACTTCAGTGATGTTCGAAGCTGCCCGCCAGACAGCACAGGAACTCGATGCGGAATTCGCTGCCACTAAAAAGCTTCGTGGACCTCTGCACGGTGTTCCAATCAGTTTCAAAGATATTTGTACGGGGATTGCCAAGTTTTGGACCATTGAGCTGATGAAATTCGTCACATGTCCTGACAATTATAGATGACATCAAGGGGTACGATACTACCATGGGCTTCACCACCTATGCAGACCAACCCGCCTCTGAAGACGCACACGTAGGTCGTCCCTGCAATCTCTGAGCAACATCCACATGGACGTTTTGCACCGCTGTGTAGCTCGTCCGCCTGGTCCGCGAAGCAGGCGGGGTTATACTGGCGAAGACCAATATCCCGCAGACGATGATGTTCTTCGAGTGTAATAACCCGGTATGGGGCCGAACACTTAACCCGCACAGCGTGGGCTATACATGTGGTGGAAGTTCTGGAGGAGATGCGGCGTTGCTTGCTATGGACGGCTGTGCCCTCGGATTGGGAAGCGACATCGGCGGCTCCTTGAGGTACGGCCATCCGGCTGTTCGTACCGTGCCAGTCCTACTGAGATTTACTGCATACAGGATCCCGGCTTCATTCTGTGGCGTATACGGATTCAAGCCTGGCTGGATGAGAGCAGGTGATGGCGGCGTCAGGAGTCAGTTCCACAGCTCCATCGCTCTCTGTATCATGCCATGTCGTTGACATCTAATTGTGCTTAGACTGCTGGGCTGGGTTCGAGGCTCTTCACGGAACCGTAGGACCTATGGGACGGTATGTTCCTGGAGTTCTGCCTCCACCTGTTCCTTGATAGTCGTGCATTTTATCCATTTTGACCTTTGACCTTAATACGTCGCTCAGCTCCGTGGATGATTTGGAGCTTGCTTGCCGTCTCATGTTCGGTGTCCGAGACAAAGTGGCGTTCAATCCGGCACCGATACCCTTCCGGGAAGTCAAGCTGCCGCAGAAATTACGCTTTGGATACTACCTGTCGGGTATAGATCAGCTTCTTCTGCTTCCCAATACAGAGCCGCTTATTTCCGCCATAGATGGACTAATCAAGCCATCCCCCGCATGCCAGCGCGCAGTCCGGGAAACGATCGAAGCTCTTCGCCGCGAAGGTCATGAATGCGTAGAGATCAAAGTGCCTGACCGTAAGCGAAACACAATCCCTGACACGGATACCTCGTTGAACTTACTGCTAGTGCACACCTAGCTGCGAAAGGCATGGAGTTATTTGCGGCGTTAACCTCCGCAGACGGATACAAGACGCTTACAGAACCTATAGGCGCAGATCCTACGGTAAAGATTTCCGCTGACATTAGCTCAATGTCACTGAGTTGGCTGTAGGAAGCGGGTCTTTACTTCATACTGCTGGGCCCGAAATTGTTCGGTAGGTGCTTGAGAGTTTATCGTGGTGTCCGACCGGCTGCTAAACACCTGTGACACTAGACTGGATGCGAGCGATGTTGAGAAGGGCTGCCCAGATCGTGTACAACGACGACATGTTTGGCCGCGTGATGAGCGCGGCGCGCAAGAAGAGTGTATACGAGTATTGGAAGTGGACTGACGACCGCGATCAGTATTGCAAGCTTTTCTATCGTGAGGTGGGTCAGCGCGATCCGTTACTTCACAAACCTAGACTACAAGGCTTCTCAGGTTTGGAACAAGCATGAACTTGATGGTATTATAGCGCCTGTGCAGGCAATCCCAGCCCTGCCGAACGAGTATGTTCCACTCTGCTGACGTGCGAGCCTGCCTAATTCTGGCGCGATATTTAGCACGTGCAAATTTCTCTCTTTACTGGCGGGCCCAACGATTTTATACAACGCCGTAGACAGCCCGGTGGGGACCGTTCCAGTCATACGTGTCGACCCTGCCCTCGACACACATACTACGGAATGGTCCGACAGGAAGGCCAGTGACGGTCATGGCTCGCGTGTGTACGAGCGAATGCTTTACGAGCAGGGCATGACTAGCAAGTTCAAGAATGGCTACTACGACGCGAAGAAGATGGAGGGTATCCCCGTGGGCGTGCAGGTCGTGGGACGGCAGTGGGAGGACGAGAAGGTGCTAGCAATGATGCGCGTTGTGGATGATGCACTTGGCGAGCGGGGCTTTGGGCCCTTGAGCTGGAAGGGGCAGAGGAAGGATCCATGATGTGACGCTTCGTAGACAATCTCGCTACACTCTTGGAGGTTCATTTCCATTATTGGTACATATTGCATAGTGCGTAAGAACGGGGGTAATGTACATCGGACGGGTATCTTGTAGCTCGGATTTAGTGAACGTCCTGCCCCGCCCGGCGATCCGCCTTTCGTTGCTCCATCTAGGACGCCATGAGATGCCAGTACGAAGCCGGCGAGATGGAATGCCACACACCCATTCCTTCTTACAATTACGGTATGCACGGAAGAAGTCCATGCATTTGTCTCGGTCGTAGTCGTTCCGGTCCATACATGCCAGTGAAGCTTTCGATGCTTCAGTACAGGGACTTGATAAGACGGCGGTCGATGATCAGTAGCAAGACGCTGGTATATGAGGTCGTAAAGCTTACTCGACAAACTTTGCCACAGCACGGTCTTTCTGCATTTCCACTTGAGAAAAACAAACGCACACAGGATCTTGGCAGACTCACTGTGAAGTGCTGTCGGTAATCCTGCGGTTTAGCAACGTCCTGCGGATCGGGCAGGGCTGCTTGAGGAACTTCAGTGAGGCTGTCGCGTCGAACCGCCATACTTTTCATTCAAATGGAATGATACAAAAGTGTGTATATCTCCTGATCACGCCGTCCTGGGCCCAGAGGTAGCTTGCTCGTCGAAGGAGACCTAGATCGAGTGCAGGAGACGTCCTGGCAAACTGGCGCTTCACGGAGTCTTCACACCCACGTGGCAGCGTTTAGTACGAGACGCCCGCGGCTGGAGGAAAGCACTGAGCAGCGCAGCTTGGACGGTCCAGTACTTTGACTACTTGAGTGTCTTATCACACTATCCTACCTTCGTTTACCCTTTCATTGCTTTGGATACCGCGTCAAAGATGCCAACAGAGCTGCCCTATGCTGCGGATGCCGAGGTGTCGCTGCAGTACGACGAACTCGAGGTACGCCCGCCCGAGCACCGCATCCCGGCTCAGATCCCGTGTTAACACCCCGGGGCGTCATCCAGGTCTTACGCCTGCAATATCAGAAGGAACTCGCGCAGTCGCATGTAACTGTACAAACAAAATTCAACTACGCGTGGGGGCTTGTGAAGAGCCCGTTGCGCGAGCACCAGGTCGAGGGCGTACGTTTGCTTCAAGGTGGGTGCGCCAGCTTCTGACTTTATCTTCGTCTTTTGTCAAATGTGAGCGCACGCTCATACGCTCCATTTTCGCAACAGAGATCTACCGGGCGGAACCTACCAGGAGAAGGGAATGCCTGTATTACCTGGGACTGGGTCACTACAAAATGGGCAACTACGAGGAGGCTAGCAGGTTCAACTGTACGTCCAGTGCTTTCGCTGTCCTGATAGAGGGCTGAACATTTACACTTTGACTCTCTTCAACGTGCACAGCGCTGCTCCTCGAGAAGGAGCCAACAAACCTGCAGGCACAGAGCCTCGGCCACCTCATCGACGAGCGCGTGAAGCGAGGTTCGTCCATTCTCCCTATATCCTGCTGCCCTCACTGAGACAGCCCGACGTGCAGAAGGCTACATTGGCATGGCCCTTGTCGGCGGTGCGGCTGCAATTGGCACGCTCCTCCTCGCAGGCGTCATACGGCGAGCGACCCGCAAATAGTTCCTTGCGCCATCTGACAGGTTGCGCTTCCACTTTGCTCGCCCTTCGACGCCTTGCACGACCCATTACGACCCGTTGACATGGATGATACAATATGGGCCCACAATTCTCCATTCATGTGCAATGAATCATTTTGTATTGTTCCATCCCTGCTGCACTCATCAACTGATGACATCACCCTCGGATTGTCCATTTCATCGATATTGTATATTTAGTCCTAGTATGACATGATCTGCTGTATGGTGCAATCATCCCGACCATTCAGATCTGTCTCGGCGGTTGGTCACGCGTCGATCCCAAGGTCGATTTGATGTTTTATCCACATGCAATCGAGCCGTATTCCCCCTCTCGCAAGGCGGCCAGCAAACCGACCGCGATTGGGAATGTGGCAGCAAATCCTCCTTATCACGGCTTTTACAAATGGAACAGCACACCCAGGGAATATATAACATACGAATCGCATTGAGACTCCCTATCTCGCAACATGCAACGTGCGCCCTCTAAAAAGCAGATTAGACGACATTAAGAACCGTCCATTGCATTGAAGTCGAGCAGCTAATCAAAGGACACGACACTTTTTGTTCTGTCTATGATGTGCGCACAATTTACGACGAGAACGAGGCGACGTGGTCCTCAACGATCTTCTTGATCTTGGCCTCGATCTCGGGGGTGATGTTGCCCGTAGAGATCTCCTTGAGAAGTTCACCCTGGGTCGCGGTGAGGTGCTGGCGGAACTCAGCCTCCCAGCGAGTGATCTGGTCAACGGGAATGGGGTCGAGCTGGGGGTATATGCGTCAAACTATGGGGAAATTGTACGCAGGAAGGCAGACGTACAAGACCGTTCACACCGGCGTAGATAATGGGGACCTGGATCTCCATTGCAAGGGGCTGGTACTGGCCCTGCTCTGTAGCGAATGGTTAACGCCGATCATTCTACCAAATGTCGAAATGCTACGTACTGAGGAGCTCAGTGAGACGAGCACCACGAGAGAGCAGGAAGCGAGTGGACGCATCGAGATCGGAACCGAACTGAGCGAAGGCCGCGACTTCACGGTATTGCGCAAGGTAGAGCTTGAGCGAACCAGCGAACTTCTTCATGATCTTGCTGTGGGTGGCACACGCGTCAATTTCGGGCGCTTCATGAGAAAGCGCAGTGAACATACGTCTGGGCCGCGGAACCGACACGGGACACGGAAAGACCAACGTTGATGGCGGGACGCACACCACGGAAGAAGAGCTCAGCCTCCAAGAAGATCTGACCGTCGGTGATGGAAATGACCTGCAAAGAGTGCGAATGAGTGTTAGCGGAGATAGATAGGCGGAATTAAGGAGCCGTACGTTGGTAGGAATGTAAGCGGACACATCACCACCCTGAGTCTCAATGATGGGGAGAGCAGTGAGGGATCCTCCACCGAACTTCTCGTTCATCTTCGCAGCACGCTCGAGGAGACGAGAGTGCAGGTAGAAGACATCACCGGGGTAAGCCTCACGACCCGGGGGACGACGGAGCAGCAGCGACATCTGACGGTACGCGACGGCCTGCTTGGACAAATCATCGTAGATGATTAGGGCTGCAAAGATGCCCCTTGTCAAGTCTCCCATATTTGAACAGGTCATGATATTTGAGACGTACCGTGCTTGGCGTTGTCACGGAACCATTCACCCATGGCACAGCCAGAGAAAGGAGCGAGGTACTGCAGGGGAGCGGCCTCCGAGGCAGTAGCCGCAACGATGATGGTGTACTTCATCGCGTCATTCTCCTCAAGAGTCTTGACAAGCTGAGCGACGGTAGAACGCTTCTGGCCGACAGCGACGTAGACACAGTAGAGCTTCTTCTCCTCGTCATTACCATCGTTCCACCGCTTCTGGTTAAGGATCGTGTCGATGGCGACAGCAGTCTTACCAGTCTGACGGTCACCGATGATAAGCTCACGCTGGCCACGACCAATGGGCACCATAGCGTCGATGGGCTTAATACCAGTCATCATGGGCTGGTTGACCGAGCGACGGGGCAGAATACCGGGGGCCTTCAGGGCCGCACGGCGGCGCTCAGAGGCCTTGATGGGGCCCTTGCCATCGATGGGGTTACCGAGGGCGTCGACGACACGACCAAGCAGCTCAGGACCAACGGGGACGTCGACAATCTGGCCAGTACGCTTGACGGTGTCGCCCTCCTTGATCTGACGATCATTACCGAAGATGGAGACACCAACGTTGTCGGCCTCCAAGTTGAGACACATGCCGCGGACGCCGGAGGAGAATTCCACCATCTCCTCGGCTGCGCGACGATACACGGTTGTTGAGCGCATGTGGGAGCGGGAGGGCGCGTCTGAACGTACCCTGAACGTTTTTCAGACCCCACACACGTGCGATACCGTCACCGACGCCTGGGAACGAGCGCGTTCAGTCGGATCGCTCGACTGTGCGAGAACTGGCGGGAACTCACTCAAGACGCGGCCAGTCTCTTCGACATTCGCGCTCAAAGAAGTGCCAGCAATGCGGGACTCGAGGATGGTGGATACTTCGGATGCCGCTACGCGTGACGTGTCACGGAGTCAAACATACGACACGGACGTGCAGCAATGGGGAAAACGAGTCTATGAGGCCCCAGACTTGCAAAGAGCCAGAGCGGGCGGCGTGCACGTACCAGGCTTGGCCGTCGCATATGAGCGAGAAACGGCGGGGATGACACCGGTCGCGCTCTGTGTTGCACAGGGCGACTTTTGGTCAGAAAAATCGCGCAGAGCGTGCAAAAAAAGGGCAAGACAAACCCGGGGAGCAGCGGCCAGCGCAGCGCGGCGGACGGAGTTTCTGAGCGCGACTCTGTGCATGGGGGCAAGAGGAAAGAGAGGGAGATGCGTCGTTCAGTCGGCAGGGGAGAATCCGGAAGCCAAAGTTTCCGTTACATAAGTCATTTCAGGCGCCGCCCCAATCTTCCCACCCTCGCCCAGCCGTCCGATAGGCCGACCGACCCTCGTCCTCGTCGTCGCCGACGCCGTTCCCGATGGCGAGCATATCCAGATGTGAGTCCTCACCCACCGCGCCCGGCGACGTACTGACGCAGAGTGTATAGTGGCGGCATCGTTCCGCGCCGCGAGCCGTGCGCTGCACACGCAACCCGTGTCGCCACCCAGCACCCCCGCCGCCCTCTCCCTCATCCGGTCCCAGCCGTCCCAGTACGTCGTCGCCTCCGTCGCCGGCCGCAAGTACCTTCTCGCCCCCCGCGATCTCCTCACCGTGCCCCGCCTCCGCGAGGTCCGCGTCGGCGATGTTCTCAAGCTCTCCGAGATCCACGAGGTCGGCTCGCGCGAGTACACCATCCGCGGCAACCCGCTCGTCCCGCCAGAGCGCGTCCGCGTCGAAGCGACTGTTGTCGAGCACACCAAGGGCCAGATGGAGGTCATCTTCAAGAAGAAGCGAAGAAAGGGCTACCAGAGGACGATTAAGCATAAGCAGACGTACACACGTCTCCGCATTGGCCCCATTGAGGTTGTAGACCAGCCAGAGTACCAATCATCATAGCATCGCGAAAAACATACAGGACTTCATACTGAGCTACGAAACATTTTGGGCGGGTCGCGACGCACTAGCTATTCAGATCTCCCCTTCCTCAGGTGTCTCCGCCCGTGGGGGAGGCTCCTGCCTTGGCGGCTCCTCTGGTGGGAAGTCGGGCGGTACGCTGTACCTTGCACGCTAGAGGGATCCATGTTAAAAAAAGTACAGATGACTGAAAATCTATGGATTTTACCTTCTCAGCTCTCTCGTCGTAATTCTTGTCCTCGTAGACCGTGCGGTCTCTCTTTTCGCGCGGGTCTTCTCGGTACGCCGACGCGCTCCTCTCCCGCTCTTCTTTGAACGGCGGAGCATCGAGCGGGGGGAATCCGGGCTCCTCCCAGTCCCTCCTGTGAAAGTCCTCACGGTCGCCCCGCGAGCCCCTTCGATCACGTCGGTGGTCATCCCTCTCATACTCCCGATGCCTCGAGGAACGGTACGCATAGTCGCGATCCTTCTCCCGCTCCTTCTCTCGTCCGTGGTATGCCTTGTCCTTCGGGTGGTCGCGCTCGCGGGCGTAATCCCGCGACGAGCGGTGTCCGTGGCTGTCAGCGTCGTCGTACCCGCGGCCATGCCGCCTCTCCCTGTCTTGATGCGCGTCCTTCTCCACATCCTTCGACCGGTCGCGGAGGTCGCGATCTCTGTCGCGCTCACGATCGCGGTCGCGGTCGCCTCTATCACGAGAGCGTGCACGATCTACGTCGCGGGAGTCTTTGGTGGGCTCTTTGCGCCTGCGGCTCGTCGTAGAGCCTCCATCTTCGGATGCTTCCCGCTCACGCAGGCGTTCCTAGAAGCGTCATGAGCTTGCTATCTTCAGCGACTAGTGTTGCAGTACATACCTTTTGCCGCTTCACAAACTTAGCAAAAGCTGCCTTTCTACCCTCTTCGTCCTCCAGCGCTTTGTACTCCGGCAGATCTTGAATGAGCGGTACCGCCTGGACAGATTTCAGCGGACAAATCGTGATAATGATAGAGTACTCGCCTCCTCGAACGATAAATTGACGTCCAGCGGCTCTGGAAGCTTCCTGAGAGCATAACGCAGGTCATCCTGCAGGTGGCGCAGTCGCCGTTCCGCACGACGCTTCTCATCAGCCTGGTGCTTCAGAGCCTGCTCGTGTAGCTAGTCATAGAGACGTAAATGAGGTGGGACGTGAGGTATAATGAAAATCGCTCACCGTTTGGTAGGCGTCGTGAAGGTCCTCCGCGCTGAGGCTCTTGATCTCTTCATCGCTGTCTTCCCCAACAATCTCCAAGAATTCTTCTTCCGTCGTGTCCGGCGTGACCTTAAACGGCTTCGGACCCTCCTCCTTCGCGCCCCCGTCCATCGCGTCGCCTCCATCCGGGACGCTCTCTTGCAGCTTCTGGTTGTGCCTCTTGATTACACCTTCGACGAGAGCGATCTTCGCATCGAGCTTCTGGTCAAGCGTGTCGATGGTATCCCAGAAAAGCTCAAGCGGATTCGAGCCGGGATTGCCGAGCATGTTGAGGTAGCGCTCGTCGTTGGCAAAGGTCGGGTATACCTGCTTCCACTTGGTGCGCGCCCTGATCTGGCCGGACTCGATGAGGCCCTGAAGGAGCGTCTGAAGCACCCGCGACTATTAATAACGCCATGTCGATGGACTGCAGGAGATGCGACCCACCCTGAACGCCTCACGCGCCTTGCGCTCCTTCCGCGTCTTCTCCACCTGCGTGCGCCGCATCTGCTCCTCGAACTCGCGCTCCTTGACACGACTGTAGTCCTCGAAGGCGAGCAAGATGTCGAGCGTCGGCAGCTTTTGCAGTTCCGGGTCCTCCTTCCACTCGTCCGACTCGAGCACCATCTGGTGCGCCTGGCGCCAACGCGTCACGACGTCGACATCGAGACGCTTGAACAGCGCGACAACCTTAGAGATACTGCGGGCGCGGGCGGCACGGCTTTCTTGCTGAAAATCGTAAACGAGTGTCAGTTTTAATGTACAAGGTAGATACCAAGCTCGGGAGGAAGATCAAGGGGCGCACCACTTCACGTTGCTTGAGTTCGGTGACATATTCCTCGAAGATGAGACGCCGCTCAGCCTCGATTTTAGCCTGCTGCCAGATGGGATGCTGAGCGAAGAGCTTATCTGCAGTTGCAAATGTAGTATAGTGGAAGACGTTGGGGTTGCCCTTGAGCATGTTCCGAATGGCAGGACGCAGCTTGGACAGGCGAGCGTCCCGCTCTTCTTGCTCTTTCGCCTTGAGTCCATCAACATACTGTGAACAGTGTCAGATGTACCATCGATAGAACTAACTGATGCAGGCAAACCTTCTGCCACGCAGCCTTTTTCTCCGCAAGAGTGTTCAAAGCCTTGTACAGCGGATCTGTAATGATAGCCCTCATAGTCTGATCCCAGGTCCAATGCCCATCAACACCTGCTTTTCTCAAAAGATGCATGAATGCTTTCTCTCCCTCCTCTACGGTCGCGAAGCCATTGTGCGGAATAACTGGATCATCGGGCAGGGTCGGCCTAGCGGGAAGGACGCTTGCCGGCTGGAACGGCAGTGGACCAGTGTGATGCCCGACAGTCATGTCGCTGTTGCCATTTGGCTGCTGGGAACCGGGTGCGGATGAGGATTGATCAGTGCCTCCCAGAGGGACATGAGCACCTTGAGTAGGGAGGTTCCCTCCTGACGTGAAACTGGGCGCCGGGCCGCGACTTGATCTGCGGGAGGTGAGCCGATGCGAGTATGAAGAGTATACGAGTACGCACACGAGGGCCGAACCTGTTGTCCCAGCCTTTGCCTCCTTCTCGACCTTTTCAAGAAGCAGCAGCAGCTCGTCAGGCATGTCCCATTTCGATTCTTTCGACTCGGTCTGAGGAGAATGTGTCAAGCGGCTGCATAGCTTAATCTCTATGAAAACGTACATTGTAGTAGTACTTCCTGCCTCCAGAGAAGTACTCCTTCCATTTCGTCTGATTCAATGCACGCTGGACGCAATCTGTCAGTGTATTGACAAGGTGTGGCTCGGTCCTCATCTTACTTCAAACGGAGTCTTCAGATCTATATGAGAAAATAAGTATCTGCTGTGGCATACATCAAAGCCTGGACATACCATCTGGCTTCTCCCAGACACTCTCTCGAGTCCCAGTATTGAACCAATACGTACGACCTTCCGGATTCCGGTGTTCGGTCTTGTACAAGCCATTAGATAAATTTCAGATAATCGAACGGATACACCTGACACATACCCAGACGTTCATCTGTCTTAACAAGGAGGAGAGACGAGCACCGCAGGAATGACCGCAGTAGACAGCACAGGACGCTCTCAAGAAGTAATGTCAGTGAGTAAGTAGCCCAGCGAGGAAGGAACAATTAATTATGAGCTGATAAGTTCGGTTATTTCCCCTAACCCTAACCCCACATCTGGGTACCGGGCCGCCGGAGCCCGGAGAGTGGCGAACAGCAAGTATCGCTCTGAGTTCTGACCGTCAAGGGCTGCCACCTCGCAGCTATGCTTGATCGCACAGGAGTCTATAAGCACACCCTGGGTCAATTCTCTGCGCATTTCCTTTGACTTGAAGTGGAGAAATGGCCATGCATCAGGCTTACTACTAATTCTTTGAATGCAGTTGTGTAAGTCCTCGCACCAGGGGACCAGTGCTAGACGTACGCCATCACATTGCAGAAGATATACTGTACCAGCAGACAGGATCGCAATGCCTGGACTCGACATGGACGAGCCCAGGCATGGAAATCCTGTCCACTGCTCGAATTATTGACATCTTCTGTCACCCTCCAGTGGAAAATGACAGTCAGCCAGCATTGCACGAGGATATAAACCTCTCAGGTCTCGCTAGACATTCTCAAGCACTCTTTCGCTTCTACATGCATCTGCCTACTCTTTTATACACTCTTTACACATTCATTTTGTTCCTTTCTGCCATGCATCTTGCCTCGCACCGTCCTCGCACCACCCGTGACCTGTACTCGCTCGCAGGTGTCGACCCCGACAAGGATATCTTCACTCAGTTCCCTGTCAGGCACTCCCGTGGCCGCAGGGATGCGGTCACCTCGGACGGCATCTTCGCCTGTCAGCCAGAGATGGCTAGGGCTCCTCGCGATCGTGAAATGCTCTACGGCACAGACATGCAGTACCTTCTCGACAACGTCCCGCAGTCGATGAAGAAGGACTCCGTCATCGCCAGTCCGCGCAACACGTCGTTCGCTTCTCATAATGTAGCTGCTCCAGTCGCTCGCGTCACTAAGGCTCCTGTTCATGCCGAAGGCCCTCGCTCCCGCCTTATTCTCGACCTGGATGGCCCGCCCGCTACCCTGGCATACCTCGACTCCGAGGACAACTTCAAAGACGCCGAAGAGCCCATTGTCGACCACGGTTCTCCCAAAGGATCTGTGCGTGTCGAACGGTCGGTCTTGCCGCCTGTGGCCGCCGCTCCCCTGGTTACGATTCTAGCATCCCCTAAGGCAGCGAACAGCACTGTCGCTGTGGCCCATACTAGGGCCCAGCGCGCCCGCTCCGGCACGGTCGTGGCTGCCCGACCGCTCGTGTCGAAGACGGCTAGTGCTCGCAGTACTCCCAGCTTGGTCAAAGCGGCGGGTGGATCACCTTTGGCTCCTACCCGCGCCGGCTACCTCTCAAGGGCTGGCTCGCTGACACTCGACCCTGACGCAAAGTTATTCTCCGAGGTTGTCCGCATGAACACCGGGGTCAATAGCACTTCGCCTCCTCGCCCTGGTCAAGTTCACAGCCCCCCGGTCAGCCGGTCAGCCTCCCCACCTGTCAGCCCCACTGCTGCTGTGGTCTCTAAGCCTATGAAAGCCCTGGGCTCTACGCCTCCTGGACCTCGGCGTAGCCGCGCCGGCACTGTCGCTGGCGGCCAGCCCCTCCTTATGAGGACTGGCCTTGGCGCTCGCGCCCCTCCCAGCTCGACCACGGACGGCACGCCTAAGACTGGTCGCCCAGCTGGTGCCAGTCAGCCGACGCACTCTACTCGTGATGGCACCGCCTCGCCTCCTACTCGCAGCAAGCTGACCCGATGTGACACCACTTCCTCGCGCGATCTCAGCAACAAACGGCCTGTGTTTCGAGTAGTGAACCCGGATGTACAGGGTAGGTGTTCTGTCTTGATATATCGATAGCAAATTGGCTGACATATACTAGCGTCCGGGACCTCACTTTCAGCCACGTTGCGCAAGAGTCGTGCAAGGGTGTGTTTCTTTTGTGCATGGTTCTGGACAGTTGCTGACATACAATGTAACTTTTAGAGTGGATCCGTCGCGGTCTCCGAGAAGGAAAACATCGCGGTGAAGCCTGTGTCCAAGGCTACAGATGGCGAGGCCTCACGCGAACCCGAAGCACCGTCTTTCGCGCGCCACACGCGTACCTCCGCCGCCCGCGTCATCGAGGAGAAGCACCAGGCGACAGGTCCCTCTCCTCTGCGCTTCAGTATCGACCCCGAAGAGCCCAGCCCTGCAGTTGCGCCGTTCCTGGTCTCTGCGGATACTCGCCCAGCGGAAAAATCTCTCAGTGCAACACAGGTCGCCGCCCACGAGAAGAAGAGGACCGAGATTCATTCTTCGCGTCCTCCGACTATTCCCCTGCCCCCGATCCCAGAGCTCCACCCGACCATCCTGCTCAATACCACCTCACACCAGCGCCGGCGTGGTCGCCGCCCAACTGTCTCGGCCGCCTCACCCTCGGGCTTCAGTGACGATGCAAGCGCCGACAAGCTCGCCCCTGTTCTTGAAGAAGCCGAAGCATCCTCCGCCAAGACCTCCGACGATATTCTCACCAGCGACGATCTTATGGACGAGCTGAACACATCCGAGTGCTTCTTTGGGTCACCTGACTTATCGGAGGCGTATGCGGCATATGCGTTCGCGTCTTTCGTCGAGCCGGAATATCGCGACGATGAGCCATTTGAGCTCGCATATCTCCGTGAGGAATCCGACCTTGCATATCTGACCGATGCGCCGAACGTTTCCGAAACGGCGATCTCTTCGGTACCTACGAACTGCTCGAACACGCGTATTCCTGATATCGTCGTTACCGACGAGGATGTGAAGTCGAAGCCACAAGGTAAGGCTTGTGATTCCACACAACAGAGCAGGAACTGATCTTGTTGAAGGCACGACCCAAGGGAGCGCGGAGGCGGAACCTGCAGAGGTCAGTATCATCGTCAGTGTCTCCAGTGCCATGCTGATCTTGTCCTGTTCTACCAGAAAAAGGACTTCCTCCAGGTGCCTATTCCCGGGAAAGCCTCCACGAGTGGTCATCATAGCCACACAACGATCGCCGATCGTGGGGTCTCCTCAACTGCAGTCACTTCGAGCGACACACGACCTCTGAGTCGCCGCACTGCGCTCATCTACGACCACCAGATGGGTGCTCTCAGGCCCAAGCAGGCCGAGCCCGGCAGTCCCCTCGCGGAGTCTGCAGATGCATTCCGCAACGCCCAGGCGCTGCCCATCCAATACACCCCGGACGGGTATATCTTCTACGAGCTGCACGTGGTGTCGCACGGTCCGGACTCTCTTCCTGAGATCCAGTTCGGCCGTCGCTCTTCCAAGTCGACGGGCCTGAAGCATTATATCACGACCGACGGCGACCTGATTCGGATCTCCGAGAAGCCAAACCTCATCCCCGTTCAACGGGAGTGCGTCGAGCCGGATTTCCCCGTCTCGCTGATGCACCAGATCGACCTCTCGTCTTCGCCCTCGCTCGTGCCCACGCGCCCTGGGTTCTTTGCTCGCCTCTTCGGCGTCCTATTCAAGTCGCGCACCATGCGCGCGCCGCAGCCTCCGTCTGGTTCCTCATGGGACCACGACCTTGAGCGCGGTATCCAGAGTGAGGACACGATCCACAATGCTGCGAAGTCCGGTGGTTTCGTCGGCTGGATGCGTGGCCTCTGGAGTAACATGACTGGCTTGTAATAATGACCGCACTCGTAGCATAGTTTCCTTTCCTCTCCTCTCTCTCTCTTATCTCCTCTTCTTTCTATAAGTTGCTTCGGGTCCTGGCAAGAAGCGAGTGCACGCGCTTTCTTGACTCGTCCGAGGTGACTTTATACCCCTTTTTCTCTTTTGCATCTACTATATAACAGCTTACATTACGATACATGTCTCACGATACCCGTCTCGTCTTTTCTCTCTATGTCTAGTCATGATCCCACCATCTTACGATACCCGTCTCCCCTGCCCACCCTTCTTTGTATAAGTCGTTTCGGGTCTTGGCAAGAAGCGAGTGCACGCGCTCTCTTGACTCGTCCAAGTGGCTTTATACCCTTTACTCTCTTTGTGACCGCTGATGACCTTACGATATCTGCCTCGTCTTAGTTCCTCTCATGTCTCATCTCACGTCTCATCATGTATCGAACAGGGCACAGTCAGTATTTTAGGGGATCTAGACTCTGCATGCGTACAATGTATACCTACATCTTTATATCATTGATTTCTTCATATGAACATCCTGCGCAGAGCACGAACGATGCACGTTGCGACCCGATTCAGAATCTATCTCTATCCGAACGTATGCTCCGCGAAGACGCGCCCGTCATCTTCTCACTGCCATGGAACGAGCCCGCGTTCCCGAGCGTGCCGCGGCTACCGCGGTGCAAACTGTGGTTGCTCGGCGCTCGTAGATGCACCTGCGGCGACATGGGGGACCGCGAGCCCATCGGCGAACCTGGGTCACCGCTGCCGCCATAGCCGAATGGCGGCTGGCGCGGGAGCAGGACGGGCTGCACGGGCTCGGTGTAGCGCACGTCGAGCTCTTCAAGGACGGTCTTGAGAAAGCGCATGAACGCGGTACGGCGCACCCAGCGCCCGCCCCAATCTTGCCAGTTTGGCCGGTGCTCCATCGATACCAGCAGGTGAATGGCATTTTGGTATTCCATCTTGTCGATGTGAACCGAGACTTGCGACCATTCGCGGCTATTCTGCTGCACGTAGTCGCACAAGCGTTGGCGCAGGTTCTCGATGATTTCCAGGGGCGTGTCGAACGCGATCATGAGATTCGTTGATTCCCACCTGAATGGGAGAACATTGAATGAAGCCTTCGAAGTTGACAAACCATGTTATCACTTACATGGAACTGCTACGGCGCAGGTTGTGCACAATCTTGGCACTTGAGAGTAGAGCGTTCGGTGCGATCATCTCTTGCCCATCAACACGACGGAACGTAGTCGAGAATAACCCAAATTCTCGGACAAACAGGACCTGCAACCACATCGTCAATATTTGTGAGCCAGCGCGATAAGTCAAGTAGACCGACCTGGTCATCAATCATTACAAGATCGCCGACGTCAAACACATGCGTGGAGAAGATGAAGATCAACTGCGATTGATGAATTAAATGGTAGTCAAGTGTGATAGTGCCAAAGGCTGCCTTACCGATTCGAATATCAATTGCGCCGAGTGACCAAAGATGAATGAGAAGCCAAGGATGATCGACGACATGGGTACGAGCGATGCGAGTGTATCGTTCCGATCGAAAATGAGGAGGCAGATGAAGATGAAGACGATCAACACGGCACCCAGCATTACCCAGTCGAGTTTGGCTACAGCAGAACCGACATCCTATTAGCAAAGACAGGTAAGGCTTCTTGCTCGCGAATGATTACTAGAGATCGCACCTTGAGACTCGCGGTCAGAGCCTTTCGTTCCCTGTATATGCGCCTTACGGCTTCACGCATCTCTCTTTTAGAAATGTCACCATTACCATCCTTATCAAAAATAGCGAACGCAGTGTGCTACAGCCATCGCGTCAGTGAGCCATAGTCGCGCAGAATGGTCCATGGAGACCCACCGCGTCAGCCGTCGACCGGAAGTACGGATAGAAATCTGTGAGCTGCGGCGGTTAACTCGGTTCTCTCCTAACTGTACGCGCCGAATATAGCCACTAACCCTGGACAACGAGGTGCTCTCTTGGCGGATAGACATCGCTCAGTTGGCTAAATAGCTTCCGTGCAATCCGGCCCGCCGAATGCACGCCTCCAAACTCGCCTTCGCGGTGTAGCTTTGAGCTCTTCAACGCAACCTGGCCAATCGCGCCACCGAGCTGGTCGACGATGACCGACGTCATATTCCTGCTCTTCCGCCGTATGTTCGTCTTCACCTTCGCGCCCACAGTCTTCTCCTTCCCATGCTTATGTTCGTGCGCATGTTTCTCTCCGTGTCCGGCCTCGCGATCGGGCGACGCCGTGTACAACCGCACAGTCTTGCCGTGACCCTTCTCGTGCTTGCACTCGCCGTTCTCCTGTACGGGGGACCCGCTCCCGGACGATCCCGCCTCCTGGCTGTGGTTGGGCAGGCGCCCACGGCCCCAGCCGCCCATTCCAAGCATGTCCATGGATGCGCGATATCCGCGTCGTTGTGGGCCCGAGTACGGGCCCCTCCTGGTTGCCGCTGGGTGTGCGGTCGAGAGTCGCTCGATCGCAAGCAGCCCGAGGCGGTTCTCGGCGATGCGGTCGGCGAGGGCCTTGCGATGAAAATTAATGGCGACATAGCGGAGGAAGATCTTCTCGGCGAGGAGCAGGAGCCCCAGTGCGAACGCAGCCTGAGGACGACGCGTCAATGACTTGGACGCGACTCTGAGGGGGAGGAAGACGCGTATCCCACGCTCGTCATCCCATTTGGGCATCTGGGACTCGGTCTAGCATCATAGACGCTGATACACCACCTTCCTCACCACTTCAAGCCTGGCACCCTGGCAATGAGACGAAGCTGAAACCCACCTGCATAATTCGGTTGATGACTGTCCAATACGATCCAGATGGCTTGTACGCCTCCCGGATCCCCGAGAGGGCTATCCACATCCAGGTGATGTCCAGAGCAAGTTTGAACCATCCTTTCACAGCAGCGACCAACTGGATGCCCCGTGGATTCTCAGTTCCTTCGGATGATGGCAGCCACCTGTACGTACCTCAATCGTCACTTTCAGCCGTTCGACCTGGTATCCCATTGTGCGAAGGAGGAAGATGACGAGATGCGGGAGCGCGTCGACCAGTAGGTAGGTTGCGATACCAGTGGCCCAAGTAACGGACAGCCATAGCGACCAGACGCGAACTTCCGTACGTACCTCGCTCCCATCGACGCGTAGTTGGAAGACCAAGAGGGGCGTGATGAAGATGCCGGCACCAACAACACCGATAATGAGGACCCGCAAGGGCTTTGCGAGCTTCATGAAGGAGTACCACAAGAGGTGGCCTCTCTTCAGCTTGAGCGGGGTATCCGAGGACTGCTTGTGTTGGCTGTGGGTCTCGTCGTCCGCCTCCCAATCGAATTCGTCCGAAAAGTCTTCCGTTGCGGTGTCCGAGTCGCAGTCATCGTGGTCCTGTGGTTGCACATCTGGATTAACCAGTTGCTCGCGATCGTCACTTCCGACGGTGTGGGACGTGGAGGTAAGGTCCTGTGCCGCATTCTCGAGCTCCTTTTCCTTCACTTCCCCGAATGACGGGAGTGGGACTTCTTCGGGCGGTGTCGGCGAGCGTGCAGTAGGCATGCCTCAGCTGCCGCGGGTATGAAACTACAACAAAGTCAGGAGTATAACACAAGTCTAGCACAGTACAGAGTAAAATCGAAACAGATCAGTGGCGGGACGGAGGACGCTTCGAGGACGACTTGAAAGCTCGCATTGACAAGCCCGCCCGCGAGGTCCCGCCTAAATCAAAAGCACTTCAAAGTGGCTCGCCGCGAGCGCCCGCAGTGTGAGAGTCGCAAGTCACGTGTGTGTAGAATATTTGGCGAGAATTCTCCTTAGTTCTTTCAGTGATCACTTCGCGATGTGTACAATCTCGACGGATGGCCAACAAATTGCTGTCCTGTGCCAGTGGAGCAAGACCGGCTTTCTGTGTCGTAATCCGCGATATCCCATCAACGTTGAGCTCGCTTACAAGTGACGTCACTGCGTGGGCGTTCAAAATTTCCGGTGGACGAATGTTAGACGCTGTTAGACGTCGTCACAAGGCAACGCCTAGCAACGCGCGCTGCTGGGCATTTTGAGGGGCATGAATTGAGCACACTGGTAACCATGCTCCATACTATCTTACACCACTAATCAGACAGGTAGCTCCACCTCTTGTGCTAACGTTCTCCATTCACCGGGAGTTATCGCACTTTCCAGTTCCGTCGATATGTCAAAAGATGCTGACTCTGACCGTCGCGACTTTCCTGCGCTCATGCCGTCTCCCGAGCAAGCGCAGGATGGCTTTCCGTCCCTCCTATAGCTGTCTTCCAATACTCGGCGCCCTAGCATGCAATATTTAGCACAACGCATTCAGCATAACTTCAGCCGCAGAGGGCGATATAGCCCACCTTGAAGTGCTTGACTCTTCTGGCCTTGACCCTCCTAGACACCCACTCCTGCGAAGTTGCCCCCGTATACCAGTTCTTCTCCGGTGTCTTCGAAACAGCTTCCGCTATGACCTGGCTTCCCTCTAGCGGGCGGAGCACCACTGCATCGTTTGGCCTCGTGAAGTACCCGAGGGAGTGGCGCTCGAACTGGCACTGGTCCTTTGGTGGAGGGCTGCGATCCTACTAGTCAAGAATCGACCCGTACGGATCATCTACGCCGAGCACTCACATGACACGGTGGATGTTGGATCGAAGGATGCCTGCACTGAAAATGGCCAGTGTATCTCCTATATTGCAGACAGCATGTCCTGGGAGCGGCTGCGCGGATATCAGCAACAATCGTCGCACTCGCAGAGGTTTCGTCTTACCTTGACGTAGAGCCAGCTATCAGACCCTGGCATCAAGACCTGCAGGCCTCCCAGTCGGTTATGCAATAATGTCTGGCACCTCATAAGTTTCGTTGCATCCACGCAGCATACGTATGGTCCGCACCAAAGATCCGAAATCTGTGTGCGCCGACAGATACATTCTTGCCTCAGAGACCTGCGGCTGCGGCATGACCTTGATAAACTTCGAGATATCGCCACTTTGTGCCTCCGGTGTGTGCAGGCCTGCGAGAGAGCCCTCCGGCAGGCCTAGCTTCTCGTCGAATACGTTGAACAAGGTGAAGTTCACCTCGATGGCCTTGCGCGTGAACGGGCGAATGACGCTCTCCACATATGCGTAAACAGATTCCGGGTACGTGCGATGCACGACGGCGGGCCATGCTAGGATGTCGTCCTTGGAGATGCTAATGAACTCGGTTGTGTCGCGCGTGCCCTTGTCGTCGACGGCGTTTTTGCCCGCAGCTTTGTATCTGTGCGAGCAGCTAAGTATGACTCAGACGCGCTCAATCAGGAAAGCTTACCCAAAGGATCCTCCGTCGTCGCCTTGCTCGTACTTCATCTTCTCATCGAGTGGGAGGTTCAACGTCTCTATACCCATGTCAAACATGCCGTTGGCTTCCTCGTCTGCGCCATGGTTCTTCAGGCTGCATTAGGCATAGTGCCATCGTTACCTGTGATGGACGAGTAGTCATTCATGCATTTGCTATACTCACTACCAAAAACCAAGCTCAGTAGCCGCCTTCCACAGCCTATCCTTCTCGTTGTTGTCCCCAGCCTTGATGAGCGCATAGTCAATGACGAGCAACGGCGCAGTAGGCACGTCGTCGGGAAAGGGCGGATAGACAGTGAGTCCTGGCATCGCTGTAACTACTGGGAACGAACTGACGGAGCTCCGCTTTTGGGTCGTACTTATAGCATGGACGGTTCGTCTGTCCCCCTGATTCTGACCGGGTGCTCTCAGCCTGATATCAGGTGCGTCCTCAAGAATCAACAATTCCGAAGCCACTCCTGCCCATATATACAAGCCCTATATCCTCTCCGAGTGCACTATTGCCTGGCTTGCCCTTAATTGCCCTCGTGATTCCCGGCCCATGTCCAGCAAGGGTCCCGAGGCCATGATGAAAGCTTAAGACTGACAGCTTCCAAGCCAGTATACCCTGTGAACCCAATTCCGACGTTATCAGGATATCATTGTTGAGCGAGCACTGAGGGGATAGGCTATACATTAGTCTGTCCCATGTTGAAGTCCTCATCATATCGACGGTAATTAGAATACATTGCACACAGTGAAAGGCGAACGAGCAGGTTTGAATAATAGGCACGGACTGGTATGTTCCATCACTGTGCGGACAATCCTGGATGCTGGAAAGTTCCCACTCCACTTTCTCGCCGCTTATCAGTTGGTGTTTACTGCCGGCCGAACAAAGAGCGCGTCTGTTTCTGTTCCTCTTGCCTGGGCCTTCCACGCTTCGGGGCTCTGTCCACATATCACCATGAGGTTTCTGACTCGAGCAGCTGATGTCGGAGACGCACCTTGTAATTCTTCGCTCTGGTCGAACTGATTCTTCTGGCAACCCAATCCTTCGATGTCGTACTAGTATCCCAGTTCTTCTCCGGGTTCTTGGCGATTTCTTGAGATATGAGCTGGCTCCCTTCGACCGGCCGAAGAATCACGCTATCTTCTGGTCTCGTGAAATACACCAAAGAGTGCCGCTCGTACTTCTTCTGCTCGCTCGGCGGTGGACTGGGCAACTTGTGAGAAGGCGGGGACCGGGATCAGGCTTTGATTAAGCACTTACACAACACGATGGATGTTTGAGCGCAAAATCCCCGCACTGAAGATGGTCAGAGCGTCTCCTACGTTGCAAACCGCGTGTCCCGGGAGTGGCTGCATCATAGATCAGCGCCATATGGATCCTTCATGCAGCTGCCGTTACCTTTACGTAAAGCCACTCATCTGTCACCGGCATCCGGACTTGCAGACCCCCGAGTCTGTTATGCAAGAACGACTGGCTCCTCGTTAGCACGAGCTAATGGTGAGCGAAGAAGGGCTCACTAGAGACCCATAATCCGTGTGGCCTGGGAGCAGCAACTTTGCCTCCGAGGAGACGTATGCTTCCGGCGCCGTCCTGATGAACCGTGATGCAGACGCACTGTGGGCATCCGATCGATGCACGCCTGCGAGCGTTCCCTCTGGCAGGCCAAGCTTATCATTCAATGCGTTGATCAGCGTCGTGTTGACCTCCACTGCCTTGCGTATGAACGGCCCGATAGTGGATGTCATGCGAGCATTCACAGTCTCTGGATACGTGCGGCGCGCGACGGCGGGCCAGGCGAACACGTCGTCCTTGGCGATATTCAAGAACTCGTTCGCGTCGCGCGTGCCCTTTTCGTCGATCGTACTTGCGCCAGCAGCTTTGTATCTGACAACAGTGGTAGTCAGTTGTGCGATTGGGCTGTCGAGACTGCAGAGTTCACCCAAAGGATAATCCGCCATCGCCCTGCTCGAATTTCATCTTCTCCTGGAGGGGAAGACGCATTGTCTCCAAGCCCATGTCGAACATACCATCTACCTCCTCGTCCGCTCCATGGTTCTTCAGGCTGTTAGACGGTTCAGGGAATCGCTCATGCGTGTGCGAGGGCAGCTGCTCCTCTGCTACTCACTACCAGAAGCCGAGCTCTCTAGCTGCCTTGAACAGCCTGTCCTTCTCATGCTCGTCGCCAGCTGTGATCAGCGCATAATCGATGATCAGGAGTGGCGCTGTGGGCACGTCTTCCGGGAACGGAGGATATACGGTGAGACCAGGCATTGCTGCGAATGGGCACAGACGGGTCCCCGCGGCGCCTTGCCCTATACTTATAGTATCCGAAGTCAGGAGTCAACGTGCTCCGAGATTAGCACCAGCACTCCTCTTGATTTCCGAAACAAGCATGCGACCTTCGGAATGTGATGATACAGCTCTCAGGGCAGATCTAAATACGTATCAAGGGCCATGTGACGGAAATGTTCGGATGCCTACTACATCAGGAAAAAATAACTTATCTACCAGTGCTACAGGGTACTACATAGGGCTACCATAGGACCGAGTAGCCCTGGTAGATAAGTCTTTTTTTCCTGATGTTAGCTTAGTACGCGTCGCTGTGACATGGTCTTGCAATACTCTGGCTTGAGTCAGTTGAACTGGTTGATGTGCTGCATTACCTCCGGACGCTTGTAATTGTGCCAAGCGGGGTCGCTTCCGCTCCAGTGCGTGCTAGTGGGATTTTCTGCTATCAATCTGACATCGTGCTTGATTGCGCAAAATACCGAGTCCCTTCTGTCATATCATTTGTGGCCACCGTGCTATAAACACTTTTTGTGGGCACAACCGCCACATGCTTTTGCAAGAACATCTCGTAGATCGTCGTATGTTGCAGGATGGAGCTCACCCGCTTATTTAGAATCGAAAGTGAGAACTATTCAAAGATTCCGAATAAATTCACTATAATATGAGTTTAATTAAAAATGACTTTATAACGCCCATTTAGCTCAGCGGCAGAGCGCGCCGCTCGTAAAGCTTACGTAATCAACGTAATCAGGACACGGTGAGGTCGGTTGTTCAATCCAGCCAATGGGCAGAGGTTTTTGACGAAGTCGAAAGTGCGAACTTTTGCCTCTCGGCGTGTGAGTTGCATAGGCGTTCATTTCCATTTTGAGCAAGCAATGTGGCGTGGGAACGAATGTGGCTGACGCGCTTCGCGGCGTCGCGTGCACGACTCGCCACAGTAGCGGGGCAGAGCACCAAGCTATATGCAACCGGATACTTTGACAAGTCGCAGGGACATGAATATAATGACGGTCAAATATTAGTATGATATTTTGATCAATCATGTGAGATGTCAATATCATCGCACACCGAGTGGTGGCAGATGTAAGTACGGATGTCTATGGACCGTACGGTGATATGCAAGACGGTTTGCCGGTATACCTCGGTATACTTATCCATACTGTACGTACTTTTGAGTGCATGCAATACAGGGTCTTGCCTAATTCCATGTTGTGCGCTAGGTGTTCGAGGGATGTACTTGCAGGATACCTTATATTTGGCCGACACTCGAACAATGATGCTGGCCTGCAGCCTGAGTCAGTACATAGCTCTGGGACATGCACATGTGTTAGCAGGTTGTCCCGAGCTGCCTATGTGTGGTGCTACGGGGTCACTCAAAGCGCCTTCTAGGATGTCTGTGCACAGTGCCAGAGTGTCCAAGAGGGCTTTGGCCTCATGAGATGTCTGTGCAGAATACTGGTACACTCGAGGGGATCTTAACGCATTCACTTCCATCCGACGGATAACTCCACATACGCCGTATATATACTCTCGGTCGCGCTGCGCTGGCCTTCTCGGGAGGAGGACCACGCCTAACGCTGATCAGAGATCGTCGTCCTACAGTTCACGCTGAACTTTCAGATAATGCTCAACTTTACACTGTTGACAGCATAGAGGACATGCGTCCACAAGAGATCATGATGTTGGCGGTGTGCCACACAGGCACAACTATTGAAATTGAGAGAGGTTGTCCATGCGGTAGGGCAATGATCTAAACAATAGTACCGCTATACGGCGAGGCAATAGAGCAGACTAGACTGAACCACCACCTGTCTAAAGTCTAATGCGAGTTGTACGCTCTGCACCTCCAAGGCGATGTGTGGGCCTAAGAGCTGCGGCGCGCTCCGTCTCCACCATGCTCATCCTTGAACGCCGTCCATACATCTTCCGTCGCAGCGAGTATGCGCTGCTTCACAGAGCCAACGCTATCAAGGGCAGGGCGGACGTCCAATGAGAAGACAGGCGAGCCATCCGGTTCCGGCGGTGCCGAATAGTAGTCAATAACATAACGCACTTCTTCGCCCGTCTGTCGCCGACGCACTATCCAATCATGTCGATCAAACGGCGGTTCGGTGCTGTATGCCATGTGGTGAGGATCACAGAATGAATACGGGGAGGTTCAACGCTCACTTGAATCGCGAAGGCAGGAGCCAGCCGGCAAAGAGCCAGAAGCGCGCTTTTGGTGAGAGTTCGCCCGGACGACCCCTGAACCGCGCGAGCTGCGGGTCCTCTGTCCTAGTCACGCAATGTGTCAACATTTCGCGGCCGGACACTTCAGCGGAGTGCTTACGGGTTCTCCTTGCGCTCCCATTTCACGATCTCGTTCCATGCCTGCTCATTCAGGAAGTTGTGGATCTGAACCATGGTTTCGACGTGTTCTTCAGGCGTTTCCCATCCTTTCCTTGCTAGCGCGTTGTGAAATTGCTGCGGCGATGGATATTCCCATTTTCGCTCGTCATCGCGGGGGATGGAGGAGGTCTCGCGTTCAGTGGGGAGCGCGGCTGACTGCGAAGCGGTAGGCGCCTGGGACAGCGTAGGCATTTGGTTCAGGGGGTTCAGGGCGTCGGATTCGTGACTAATGGGGCACTCGGCGGGGGGTTGGGCGGTGCGCGAGGATGAACGGGAGTCGTGCGGGACAGGACATTGTGCGGGGGACTTTGAGCTGCTCGCCACTGGCCGAGACTGAGGCTCGTGCATGGGGCAGCCCGCCGGCGGCGACGACGACGGTGCGGCAGATGCTTGGGAGGTAGCCTGGCCCATAGCTGAAGACTTTTCGGAGCGGGGGACAGCAGGAGGAGGGGGCAAGCGGAACGCAAGCAGAGCCCTTGCGGCAAAGAAAACAGATGTGCAGCGCTCCGGCGTCCAAGACGCGTTCCGGACATTTCCGTCTGATCGCAATGCCATCCCCCAAAAGGGAAAGTCATGCTGTCGTTCGTTCCGCGAACTCTCGAGACCCTGATGCCGAGTTCACCCATCGAAACAGACCAGGACAATGACGCATGGTCGCAAACCGTGAACTGATGTGTATATACTCTCTAGATGTAGCACAAAAAGCCCTTGTAACAGATGCTTTGACAATTAGGTGGAGTTTATCCTACTAAGCAACTCTAAGCAAGTCCTGCTTCAGACGCTAGCGAGTAGAACGCAGAATGCTGTTTGGCCAGCAAAGCTTGCGGTGACTCGAATTCAATCACCTAAGAGCGTGAGAAAATAGATCAGTAACGGCGTAGCAGAAGAGACAAAAGGGCAGCGCATACCCTGCCCGCATCTAGCACCAAAACTCTGTCGGACTCTAGAATCGTGTTAATGCGGTGCCTACGCGAGGAAAAATCTAAGTCAGGTTTCAGACAGGTAGCCAAAAGTATATACGCACGCAATCGTTAACATCGTTACGTCCTTGAACAAAGGACCATGAATGATCTCTTGCACGGCTCGGTCAGTCTCGAGATCAACTGCAGAGGTAGCTGTGGACATATGTCAGCATATGCCAGATCACAACCTGTAGAATTCCTGACCTTCGTCGAGGACAAGAATCTTCGACTGCACGATCGGTCAGCAGAAATACTACAGCCATGACTTTACTAAATGCGAACTTTGCGTAAGAGTGCCCGGGCGAAGCATAAAAGCTGACGCTGGCCCGAGGACATGGACGAACCGCCCTCTCGCACAGGAGCGTCAAGTCCTTCTGGGAGTGATGTGATAAAGTCTTTCAAGCGAGCCTTAGAAGGGCGTATAGTTATGAACCCAGCCACCTGCTCAGAGAAAATGATTACATACTTGTTCCAATGCAGTCCAGATATCACTGTCATCATGTGCTCCAGTTGGATCAATGTTGTCGCGTATGGAGCCCTCAAAGAGATCTGGGGTCTGCGGCACGATAGATATGGCAGATCGTACTTTTTCGGGGTCAGGACGAAGTGCACAACGAGCGAATAAGGCAACTCACAGTCATGTAAACCTATCTTGGTGATGTCGACCCCATCAATGTATATAGTACCCGCTGCGGGCTCTATGATTCGGAATAGTGCAACAAGAAGCTATACAATGGAGTTACCGGTGAACTATCGTGATCAAGTAAGAGCGAAACGGACAGATGATTTCCCAGACCCTGTTCTTCCGCAAATGCCGATCTTTTCTCTGTGATTCTGAAAAGACAGGTACTGTCAGCTATGGTATACAGGTCGTGCAATAGGCAGCTGCCTACAATCTTTATGTTGATGTCCTTAAGGACCAAATCAAGCTCTGGACGATAGCGTGCCGAATAGTCCCTTTAACATGAATCAGTCAGCTGTTCGTTACTAGTAAGGCTAGCTCACGTGCCTGAATTCGATCTCGCCCTTCGATGGCCAGCCCACCGGGACTGCACCAGGGACCTCAGCAGGTGCTTCAGACGGTAGTTGTATGTAATGCAAGATACGCTCGACGCTGACAATGTTCTGCTCGACCTCGCTGGCAGAGCGGACTAGCCAGTTCTAGATGTTTGAAAGTTAGTGGCGCAACCAAGTTCACGACTCTGGATACAAACCAGCGATCCAGTCGTGTTCAATGCATATGAGAGCACGAAGCCGACCAAAGCAGCATCAACGCCCGTCTTAATGAGCGCCACCAGAGCGAAGATCGCAGCGAGGAATATAATGGTCGAGCCGACAAATTCAAGACGGACTGCGAGCCATCGATTCGCAGCGATACTGATAATGGACAGTCACGACATATACCAGGGGCGCTACTCAAAAACGCACCTCGGGAGGTAGCAGACTTGATTGCGGTCGACACGCCGCTCGTTGTTGGCAATGAAAATGCTCTCCTGATGGAAAGCACGGATCGTCGACAACCCATTCAAAGACTCGGAAAACCATGCGAAGATGGGCGAACGGGAGACGGCATCGAGACGCTTCAACTCTCGTGAGGTGGCCAGATAGTATCTGCAGTCGGCGTTAGCACAAAGTGGGCGTGAGCAGCAGCATCCTTACACCATGACACGAAGGTAGAACCACGCTAGGGGCGGCACCGCAATGAGCTAACACAAGCTTGAGCGATAAGGAGGCAGAGCAATTATGAGGATGACTCACGAAGAGCGGGAAGCTATAACCAATAACGACGATAATGATAGCTGTCGCGCACAGCGTCCTAACAGAGTTTTGCACTACCTGTTTGTATATACCTCAGTCATAATCCGCTGGAGTAAGGCGAACATGCATACTCGTGCGAGAATTTGATCGATGACATAGGTATCACGCGAGAACAAGTTGAGGACACTATCGCCAGCAGTTAGCAATCATCGGATGAGAAACTAGGGGATACTAACCGGCCAGTCGGCGTGAGCTCGAAAAAGCTGAGAGGCGCGCGCATCACAGCATAGAGCATCTATGCACCCACGGTCAACACCACTTACCACCGCGACACCGCCTGGATAAAGCATACCGAATCGTGCAAGTGCTTCGCACTACGTATTGAGCACAACACCCAAATCAGCACCGCCGCAATTGCCCCAAGGATCGTCGACGAGAGCGAGAACAGCCCATAGTTCAACAGGTACCTGAACGCGCCTGCATTGCTACCGACCTCCCTGTTATGCTCGCCCCACGCGCGCAGCGTGTTGTTCCCCGCGAGCATCGCGATCTGCTGGGCGATGCACGCGACGACGAACGTTGCGAAGCCGGCCTTGGATGCTGCCTCGATGTACTGCTTGTAAACGTCGCGCTTCACGCGGCCCTGCTCGATGTGCTCCTTCGTCGGCCCGTCCGAGACGGTATGCATCGGCAGGCTGTTCACGAGCCGCGCTTTTCCGTAGCTGCGCCGCCGGACGAGCTTCTTGTCGAGGCTCTCCAGCTTCTCTTCGGTGAGGACTTGTGAGCTGACCATGGTTGTCTCGCTCTCGGATGAGGGCGTGGTGCTGTTGACGGCTGTGAACGGTGTCGAAATGCCTGATGACGTAGGGAGTGTGCCGTGGCCCTTGCTGCAATCTTATGAGTTTCAGCGGGGGTAGACTCAACGCGTGCGACTCACATCAACTTATGCAACTCGGTCTTGTTGTTGTTCACGAGTTCCTGGTATGAACCGCATTCCAAAATAGCGCCGCGACGGATGTAAGCTATCTGGTCGAACTGCTTCAGGAAGTGTATACTATTCGTGACAACAATCCGAGCTTTTGTTGCGAGAATGCCGCTCGGGCCGATGGCATGGTCTGATTGGGAGTGTCAACAAATTTCAAAACGAAGGTAACCGTATTCGTACCGAACACATGTCGAGCAACATGCGAATCCAACGCAGCAAGGACATCATCGAGCAAGATTCTAAGTCGCACGTCATTATCTGCCGCTCAATAACACAGGGAAGAACCCACAAATCAGCTCTGGCATATACCGCCCTTGCAAGGGCAACGCGGGCACGTTGTCCTCCACTGAGCTATCGTGGTGTGTCAGGTAGACGTCGTCATCATATTGCACAACACCCACTGTGATGCCTTTCTCGCCGACTTCAGTCAAATCTCCATCGGCCAGCAATGCAAGATCCGGTCGTAGGGCACAAGCTGGAGTAGCCGCATATGTTAGCTTGTGGAGTGGGAAGTTCCGATTGGAGCGCCATACCATCAAGGACAAGGTTATAGAAGGCCTCATCATATGCATGTGAGAACAAGATATTGTCCCTGATCGTTGCGCTCATAATCCTATCGAGCTTATCAGCGCGTCGAAGACATTTGGATCACTCATAATGACATACCAGGGGTTCTGAGGCGCATAAGAGATCGTGCCGGACACCTTCACCACACCATCCATGCGTCTCATCTCACCAATGATAGCTGACAGCAGGCTCGACTACATGCATCCTTAGTACACGCGGCAATGCGACATAACATGCACATACCTTGCCTGCTCCAACACGTCCCAAGACACCGACCAACTCGCCCTTCCGCACAGTTAAGTTGATGTCGTCCAGCGTAGGCGAGACGGCATCCTTTGTCCAGGCAAACTCGCCGTGTTGAATCGATACCACCTATCATCGGCTCCAGCAGGGGCACTCGCGCTGCAGCTGTGGGACATACCTCATCGCCAATATCAAGCTTGACGTCCTCGTTCAGCTCGCGCGCATCCGGCTGCAGCTCATCCGCGGCGAGGAAGGCAGAGAGCCGCTTGACAGACACGAGCGCTTCAATAATGTTCGAGGTGACCATACTGAACTGTTGTCGGAGTCAGCACATTGCGTCTTCAAGAACCGTGACGAGCACCAACCATGTTGAGAGGGAATTGCAGGAGCATAAAGAGCGAGATCGCGGGGAAGATGATATCGGCCGTAAGTGGCTTTGTTGAGACCACCGAAGCCACTGCGAAGGAACTGAACGCGACAACGACTTGTTGGATTTGTCTCAGCTTCCGAAGGCCAACAGCCTGATGGTAATGGCAACTCACGAGGAATCCCGCTCCACAGTGCAGTGTTCAGGGACTATCATGGATAGCCATCAGAAAAGACTCAACAAATCAAGTGAACGAGACTGACAGTGACAATGCCGATCTTGCGCAGCATCTTCAGCTCCTGCTCGTTGCGCACTTGCAGGATCCACCGCATGAACGCATTCTCCCACGCATACAGCTTGATACTGTGCATGTTCTCAACGTCAGCGTCCACACGACTTGAGGAGAAACCGTACCTCCTGATGTTCGCAAGGAGATCGCTCATCAGCCGCGTACGCTTGTCCCTGTTTTTCATCTGCGCCTCCTGCATGTTCTTCAGCATCCGCGCGATGACGGTGTTCAGGGGAATGGACACGATCATGACGGCGACGCCGACAAAGGCAGGCCACCCGAGGATGTCATAGAGTGATATGAACGCCAGCAAGATCTGCAGAAGGCTTCCCTGAACATATTGAAACAAAGCCTCAGCCACCTATGGGCGTACCTGGAAAGGGCCAGAGATGGAGATGAGGCCGTATGTGCAGAGATCTTGTAGACGTGTCGCATCGACCGACATCAGGTTGACGATGTCACCAGAGGCGCTCTCGCGCCCGTCACTCGAGAGAACCAAAGCCTTCTGGTAGATGACCGTCACGAGCCCGGCTCGCACACGCATGCCCGTCTCGAAGCAGTGTTGAAAATACTACAGAGTCACATGAGCCAAACTTCACTAGCATCTCGGGGATGGAGGCTCTACCTGATGCAGGATAACCGTCTGAACGCAGGACGCGATGAACATGATGACGGCAATTGCGAAGCCTTCAAAAGGGCTTGGAGTGGCGCCACCGCTGTATCGCGCACTCTGGTATTCAGATATGTAGGCGAGAAGCCAGCGGAGCAGCTGAGGCTGGAGGAAGGCGAGACAGTCCTGGACGATTTTAAGGAAGGCCGCGAAGGCGTATGGGCCGCCATACGCAAGGAACAGCGCTGTCCAGAGAGATGAACTGCGATCGACGAAGCAAATATCAATGTCATAGTAGTGATGGGGGGAGGGTAATTGCTCACTGCTTGCTCAAAGCCCTCTGCAGCTTGCGACCGAGGTTCGCCGCCTCGTCTTGTGGCACAAGAGACGGCAGATCCTTCTCCGTGATGTACTGCTTCGCACCCTTTGTCATCAGATCCGACATCCAGCTGAAGGTCCACACGCTGAAGATGTTCGCTGTGAGGAGCGGGCTTTCGACATGGTCTTTGACATGGCTTTCTGGGCGATTTTCTGGAGAGAACTCCGAGCCGAGACATTCCAAGAAAAACGCAGCAAGACCGAGCACTGCAACCACACCCTTCAAAATTGTGACTACGAGGAGGCTCGACGGTGCGGACGTAAGCGCCGTGCGGCCCCAAACGAGTAAAGCAAGAACATAAGTCGGCCAAAAGAGGAGAAGCAGGGTCGAAGACGTTCGGGTTCGATAATGATTTAGCCACGTCAAGAACGGCGTGATGAACAGCGCCACCACTTCTAGGACATAGTAAGGGACGAACGCGACCGGTCTTTTGGTGACCAGCACGAAGACGAGATTAGCACAGCTCGTCGCGCACGCGAGTGATAGGCATGCCTGCGAAATCAAAGAATTCAAAATCAATCTTGCACGTGCAGCCTGCGCAGAACACAGCACGCACCACTTTCGCTCGCAGAATCCAGAGACTCTTGCGGGATCTGTGGCGCTTCTCCACGCCGTTGAGTTCCCAGCAGACGGACCCGGCGATGAGGATGGTCACAATCAGCAGGGACGAGAGAAGGGGGCCTTCCTCGAAGCATGGCGTGAGGTCGAAGTCGCGTATCGGGGAGACGGGGCCCCAGCCCTCGGAGCTGCGACAGCGAGCAAAGGTCGCCATTGGCAGCGACGACGTGGAAACCGAGCACGCACGATACGCAAGCTATGGCGACTTGCGTTGGCGCTCTGCTCCCGGTCTTGTCAGCATTTGACAAAATCTCTCCCTCGGACGGGACGCCCATCCAAGCGCCCAATGCGTCATGCCCCTCCGGCCCGCCTTCCGCCAGCTGTGGCATCCCCCGCAGTCTCAGCTTTATTGGAAGTACCCCCACGAACGGCTCCACATGACTCGTCGCATCTCACAGCTGAGCGTACATTGCGGAGACCCGGGTTCACGGCCTGGAGCTGCTATTGTCTTCGAACCATGTATCGGCTGCTTTTTGATCAGCGTCTTGGTGAGACGCTTGAGTCGGGGGCTCTTGGTCAGAAGACGCCTGAATCAGGCCGCCTGATTGCCCACTTCGCGATTCAATAAACTTTGGATTCAGCCTTACCCGTCAGCATCGGTCCAAGGTTGCCACAGTCTACGTCCGCACATCTACCCAGGAGATTAGGGCCTTGCTACTAATCACATCGCGAAGTGCTCCCTGTTGAGCAACAGCATGTCCTTGAGCGTCGCGTGGACAATCCTCTGGGCGGGACTGGCACTGGTTCTGTGGAGAAAGTATGCGAAATCGAGTCGCAGTGCTATTCCAAGATTCCCCCTCCCCCCGGGTCCCAAGCCTCTACCACTTATTGGGAATGTTCTGGATGTACCAAAGACGCTACCATGGAGAACGTACGCTGACTGGAGGAAGTCGTACGGTATGCAATTACTCCTGTCGTCAACACACATACTTCTTCTGAATCCTCCACAGGCGACATCATTCGCATGAGCGTGTTTGGCCAGACGGTCATCATTCTCAACTCTCTTGACGCTGTTGTAGATCTTTTTGAAAAAAGATCGTCGAACTATTCAGATAGGTTACAAGCTGAAATGCCCATGTTGTGAGCCTCGTATTCCTCAAGCTTTATGATTCTCTGACAATCGTAGGATGGGTTGGGAGTGGGATTTTGGACTTATGGAATACGGACAGTGGTGGCGACGACACCGACGCGCCTTCCACCAATTCTTCAACCAGACCGCAGTCCGAGAATACCAGCCACAGGTTCAAGCAGCTTCCCGCAGCTTCCTCAGACAGCTGTATCATGACCCGCAAGATTTTGCACGGCACATACGCTAGTAAGCGCGATGTATAGTCAGTCTCCTTGCACGGTTGACAAAGCCACATCGCAGCGTATTCGGCGGTAGCATTATGTCGACGGTCTACGGCATCGAGATAGCGGAGAATGACGACCCATACATTACATGTGCTGAGAGGGCAGTGAAAGGCGCTGCAGAGGGATTTACGCCGGGCGCATTCTGGGTTGACTTCCTGCCCTTTCTGAAATATGTTCCAGCATGGGTGCCTGGTGCTGAATTCCAGAGGAAAGCGGCCGGGTGGAAAGTCGATGCGCTAGCTCTGAAAGATGTGCCATGGGACCAGACTGTGGTGCGTACAGGATACTGGCCTGCGGATTCATTCTTTACCCCACTTCGAATTATCACTCAGATGGACGGCCCGTATATGCCGGTTGCTGCCAAGCTGATGGAACGCTTTGCTCATATGAGCGGTCAAGCTCGAGCCGAGGAAGAGGAGATCGCGAAGAACGTGGCTGGAGTGGCATATGGCGGTATTGTCCCTATACGTCTGATACTTATACCACTCGCTGATTCTCAATGATATGCGCAGCCGGTGCTGACACTGTAAGTGTTCCGATTACAGTGCAGCTGTTATCACAATCTGATCATCCACGCAGACCGTCTCCACCTTACATTCCTTCCTCCTCGCCATGACGCTGTATCCTGAAGTACAAAGACGAGCACAGGAGGAACTGGCGAGAGTGGTCGGTTCGGGCAGGCTACCTGAATTCTCAGACCGTGCCGAACTCACATACATCAATGCTATATGCAAGGAATGCATGAGATGGCAGCCGGTAACTCCGCTGGGCCTTGCACATGCGAGTATCTTGGATGACGAATACAACGGTTTCCTTATCCCCGGAGGCTCCGTCCTCATGCAGAACACGTGGTCGGTCCTGGTGCACTCGCTACCGTCTTGCCTCATTGACACCTGTAATATAGGGGAATATTGCACGACCCAGACAGGTATCCTGAGCCCGAAGAGTTTAAGCCCGAGCGATATCTCAGGGATGGCAAAATTAACCCCGATGTCTTGAACCCTACAACAGTTTCATTCGGCGTTGGGCGAAGGTGCGTATTGACTAGCCGTCACTTAGCTGGTTCATATTGACGGTGTTGGCTGGTCCTTAGGATCTGTCCTGGGAGATATTTCAGCGACATATCCCTTTTCATCAATGTAGCATGTGTTCTTCACGTATTCGATATTACCCCCGTTCTCGACGAGCATGGTAACCCAAGTATTCCAGAAATCAAGATGACAACGGGGTTCTTGTCGTGAGTCGGCCTTCCCATGATGTCCCACACGTCGCGCTGAGTCAGGTACGAAGGCACCCAGTTCCGTTCGAATGTGATATCAAGCCTCGATCCAAGCTGGCGGTGTCACTCATACTTGGAGATGGATGAGATGAGTGAGCATCCCTGAGCGGCAAAGCTATGTTCGTAGTTCATGAAATGAACGTCGTTTTCGAATGCACTGACCCACTGATTGTTCAAGCAGGTCGGACGTGTATCACAGGCTGCGGTCGCATACAGGCTCTTGTCTCTGTCCGGCTGATTTCAGCATGCGGTGTGAACATATTTGGTACCATCTGTTACTCGCGCACATCCTTTCGGTGCTATTTCGAAGGGTCCGATCTTCCGATATGCGCAGCGCATTAAGTTTTGACAGCCTAAATCAGGTATTATGACACTGCAGCGACGTTGTGGAGGTGTTATCCCCTCCACAGCCTCGAGGTGTCATAACCTCGAATCACATGTCGATCGAGTCCTGATTAAGGTGTGGCGAGACGCGTCGAGACTTCTTGCAAGGAGCACCTGATCAATGTCCCCCTTGCGAGTCAAAGTGAACCCAGATCCACTTACACGAGGTACACGGCGTCAAGAATAGTACAACTTTGCCACGACCAATGTCCGCACCCTGACTGGAGGGATCGAGGGCTAACTACTTCTAACACATGCAGAACGATGATACCGTCTGGTAGACAGTAGCATGTTTCTGAGCATTCTTTGGACAATCCTCTGGGCGGGACTGGCCCTGACGTTGTGGCGAAGGTATCTGAAGTCAAGTCGCAGTTCGATTTCGACACTTCCCCTTCCTCCTGGACCCAAGCCTCTCCCGCTCGTTGGAAACATTCTAGATGTACCGACGACTCTGCCATGGAGAACATATGCCGAATGGGCGAAGACTTATGGTTTGAACTTCGTCTGTTGTTGTATACATGTACCTTCACTCATAAATGAACCGTAGGCGACATCATCCATATGCGATCCTTCGGCCAAACCATTATCATCCTTAACTCGTACAGCACTGTCATCGACCTTTTCGAGAAGCGATCATCGAACTACTCAAACAGATTACAGACCGAGATGCCCATATTGTGCGTATAGTCTTCTATCAACTTTCATAATCTCTAATGTTCGCAGAATGGGTTGGGGATGGGATTTTGCAATCATGGAATACGGACAACGATGGCGGAGACACCGACGGGCCTTTCATCAGTTCTTCAATCAGAGCGCAGTTCGAGAATATGAGCCACAGGTCAAAGCAGCTTCCCGTAGGTTCCTCAGACACTTGTATTCTGAGCCACGTGATTTCGCGAATCACATACGCGAGTGAGTGTGACGCCCGACCACTCACAAATTTGACATAAACATATTGCAGCCTTTTCGGCTCTAGTATCATGTCAGTGGTCTATGGCATCCAAACTGCGGACAAGGAAGACTCATACATCCTGAGAGCCGAACGGGCAGGACAAGGCGCAGCAGAGGCATTTACGCCGGGGACGTTCTGGATCGACTTCCTGCCTTTCTTGAAATACATCCCGGCATGGGTGCCTGGTGCAGAATTCCAGAGGAAAGCAGCCAAGTGGAAGGTTGACACACTCGCTATGAGAGACTTACCATGGGCCAACACCGTGGTGAGCACAGACATATGATCAAACGGGAATAATCATTGATTCCAGCTTCCCTTACCCCAGAGAGATGGCCCGTATATGCCGATCGCTGCGAAATTGTTGGAGCGCACGTCTTGTCTCAACGACAAGATGCGTGTCGAGGAAGAGGAAATTGCAAAGAATGTGACCGCAATGGCATATGCGGGTACGCGCGATCTCGTGTATCTAACATTTGCAATGTCTTCTAATATTCAACGGCGTATACAGCTGGTTCTGACACCGTACGTCCTCTCTTTGCAGGTTAACCATCATGTATTGATGCGCCAGGCAGACCGTCTCCACTTTGCAGTCGTTTTTCCTTGCCATGACCCTGTATCCCGAAGTGCAAAGGCGAGCACATGAGGAACTAGCGAGAATAGTCGGACCAAGCAGACTACCTGGATTTTCGGACCGCGCCGATCTCTTATATATCAATGCCCTGTGCAAAGAGTGCATGAGATGGCAGCCAGTCACTCCATTGGGCCTTGCTCACACCAGTATTTCGGATGATGAATATAACGGTTTCCTTATTCCTGGAGGCTCTGTCATCATGCAGAACACGTGGCTAGTCCCGCTGCACTCACTGGCTGCATATCTTACTGAGACTTTGAATGCAGGGGGATACTGCATGATCCTAAGAGGTATCCTGAACCCGAAGAGTTCAGGCCAGAGCGATATCTCAGGGACGGTCAAGTAAACACCGACGTCTTGGACCCTACACTGGTCGCATTTGGTGCTGGTCGAAGGTGCGTGACATCCAGGTGCGACTCGATTGACATTGAGCGTGTTGGCTGGCGCTCAGAATCTGTCCTGGAAGACATTTCAGCGATATGTCTCTTTTCATCAATGTCGCATGTATTCTCCACGTATTCGACATAACACCCGTCCTTGACGCTCGGGGAGACCCAAGGACGCCTGAACCTGAGATGACAACAGGCTTCTTATCGTAAGCCAGTCTTCTCACTCTAATTAATTGCGATAATGAGCTGTATCACGAAGGCACCCAGTTCCATTCGAATGCGACATCAAGCCTCGATCGAAGATGGCAATCTCACTGATACTGGCTGAATAATGTTACATAGCGTCAGCAACGAAATCTTGTCTCCGCAATTACCAAGAGGAATTCCACTCTCGAACAGCTTTCAAACTTACCGATCGCACGTCATGCGAGCTGCTACCCATACCTTGTGTGCTGCAACATGCGTGCGTCCCTGGGTACTCTGCCCGACCCGTTACGATGCGCGATTTGAACTTGCTCACTCGGTATTGGCTGTTCCTAATGACGCAATATCAGTATTCCCAGTGCCGTTATCATGGTTAGAGTTTCGATGCTCTCATTCTGAACTTCTGGTCAAGCTGGAGATGTCTGGTCTCTTCGCGAAAACAGGTTATCCCTAACAGGGATACTGCGGCTGACCTATGACCTGAATGCCATGAACTATCTCCGCATGGTGATTATAGGCCGTAGAGCTTGTTAAATCGCTGACGGAATATTGAACATGGCGATGAGCTTTGCTATAGCGCTGAGCATTGCGTGGTTCTATCCTCTATCTGGACTCGCACTAGTGGTATTGTACAAGTTTGCAAAGTCCTGTCAAAGTTATATTTCGGCGCTTCCCCTTCCCCCTGGACTAAAACCTTCATCACTCATGGGAAATGTACTGAATGCGCCTTCTGCACTAGCCTGGAAAACCTATGCTCAATAGGGAAAGACATTCGGTATTATTTACTTCCTCCTGCATTCCTCACTATCTGCTGAAGCATAGGCGATTGAGGCGATGTCATTCACATGTGGGTCTTCGGTCAGACGATCATTATTTTGAATAGTCATGCTATTGTGATCGACCTTCTTCAGAAGCGCCCATCGAACAACTCGGACGGGCTGCAAACCGAAATGCCTAAATTGTGTATTCTAACTTCTCTACTCTTCCAAGCGCCTGATCATTGTTGTAGGATGGGACTTGGATGGGACTTGGATGGGACTTTGGTCTCATGGAATATGGCAATGGTGGAGACGGCACCGGCGAGTGTTCCCGGCCCCCAGTACTTCGACCATCACGCAATCCGAGAGTATGGACCACAAGTTCAGCTAGCTTCCCATATCTTCTTCGAGCGGCTATATTACGAACCGAAGGATTTCGTGCAGCACATACGCTAGCACTGCGTATCGCCGGTTCGAGTCTCAATTGGAAGAGAATTCTTGATAAGTGCATTTTTTCGACAATGTAGTACTGCTTCTTGCTTAAATGGTGCTTAGTGTCAAGTAAAAATATGACGCGCGAATGAAAGGTACCGAAAGACCTCAGGATACAGCGTCGTCCAGCAGGCCCAGGGAACCGAGCCGGGTAATCTACGTATCCTCCTGGTGTCAAACATGCGCGCTCAGAGAAGGGCGCCTAGATACTCACGTGCCGCACTGAGAGACTTCTAGTGCATCTCCAGCGCGTCGCGTTCATCCGCGCCGTCTGACCCAGAGTCTTGAGAGGTCCAAAACATCTCTAGTACATTCTCCAGTCAGGCTATGCTTTATGTTTAATCCACCTGCTATTACAAGGACATAGCTCGCAACAACTGGCCGCTCACCGGTTTCGCATACCGAGCTAGAATCCGTTCATAGCGGGACTGCATACTCGAAGCGCGTGGTATAAGCAACTACATGGCGCTCCCCGTGGTCAAGGGACACTACACAATCTTAGGTAGGCGGTTCTCTGCTGATCCGGATCCACGGAGGTCACTTATCGGGTCCATTATGTCGCCACATGCGAGTGCCCCAAAATTCTGGCTTATGAAACTGCAACCAGGTTCTCCATCTCAGTCTGCGTCACGCGTCCCTACATCCCAACTACAGTATCAAAGGGTTCTTGGATAGCACGCGCCAGTCACCACGTGAGTGACGGTGTCAGAAATCTACGCATCCTCGGTGCTACTACTTATATTACCCATATGTCGTGAACGGTCTTTCCAAGCAGCGGAATGTCTCTCAGTATTTCTTCGGTACCTCTTCTGGTCGGACTGGCAATTGCTTTACTGTGGAAGTATGTCAAGAACACAGGCAGTCAGTATCGCGACCTGGCACTCCCCCCTGGCCCCAAGCGATTGCCACTCATAGGGAACGTTCTCGACGTGCCTACAGAGCAACACTGGAAGACCTACGCTGAATGGACTCAGAAGTATGGTGTGTATACTCGCTAATAAGTTGTATATGTCACGATCATCAACTGGCTGAAACCGCAGGCGATGTCATATATCTGCAAGTCTTCGGCCAATCGATCATCGTCCTCAACTCGGTCAAAGCTGTCGTTGAGCTGTTCGAGAAGCGATCTGTCAATAACTCTGACAGGCCGCACAGCGAGATGGTTGCCTTGTGAGTCATCCTTCATTGCTTTGTAGCATCTTCTGAGTACCACAGGATGGGTTTCGACTGGGCCATGGGATCGTTGAGATATGGGCAGTGGTGGCGAAGACACAGGCGGGCATTCCATCAATACTTTAATCAGAATGAAGTTCCAGCCTACGAGCCCCGGCTTCACGATGCGGCACGCAGGCTGCTGAGGCGCCTACTCAGGGAGCCGGAGGACTTCCTATTCCACATCCGCTAGTAAGAGTCTTCGTGTTCAACTCTCGGCTTCTCACAAAATGTGTATCGTAGCGTCTTCGGAGCCATCTTTCTTTCCGTCGTATATGGCATCGAAGCCGCAGAGGGTGAGGACGAGCACATTGCGACCGCAGAGAGGGCGCTGCATGGTGTTGAGGAGGCCTTCAACCCAGGCTCATTCTGGGTTGACTTCTTGCCGTTCCTGAAATATGTTCCAGCATGGATGCCCGGCGCCGTATTCCAGAAGAAGGCAGCTGAATGGAGAGTGGACTGTGTCGCAATGAAGCGGAAGCCTTGGCAGAACGTTGTGGTGAGTGTGTCGTGTCGCTCAAACAGCCTAATCAGCCTTTCACCACCCCCACAGAAAGATGGTGAATACGCGCCTGTAGCAGCCAAACTCGCAGAGCGATTGTCTCACTTGGAGGGCGAAGAGTATGCCCAAGAGGAGGAAGTAGCACAGAACGTCGCCGGCATAGCTTACGGAGGTGCGTAAGCTTCGTTACTCGGGTCTACATATATTCGTCGAGCTAAGATGGTACACAGCTGGTGCAGATACTGTAAGGCGAATCCAGGACTACCTGTACTGTGATAACTAAATTCTCTCTCAACGTCAGAGTGTCTCAACTCTGCAATGTTTCTTCCAAGCTATGATCCTCTTCCCCAAAGTACAGAAGCTAGCACAAGAGGAGTTAGCAAGGGTGGTTGGCCCTTTGAGACTGCCCCAGTTCTCGGACCGGGAATCACTCCCGTATATCAGAGCGATATGCAAGGAGTGTCTACGATGGCAACCGGTCGTTCCACTCGGACTTGCCCATCAGAGCATTACAGACGATAAATACAGAGGATATTTCATTCCTGGGAGCACTATACTGATACAGAATACATGGTCAGCCCCTCGTTGAATTGTGCAAATTGGGTAGCTGACTTCATGAACTGCGGTTCCAGGGGTATTTTGCACAATCCGGAGGAGTATCCCGAACCAGACGAGTTTAGGCCGGAGCGATTCCTGAAAGATGGCAAGTGGAACCCTGACGTTATGGACCCTGGTGTCATTGCATTCGGCGCGGGGCGAAGGTATGCCTATCGTAGTTCGTCATCCAGTGCGAAGCATTCGCTCAAGCTGGACACTATTATAGGATCTGTCCGGGCAGGTATCTCAGCGAACTGACGCTCTTTATCACCATAGCGTGTGTTCTCCATACGTTCGACATTACGCCGGCCCTTGATCTCCAGGGAAAACCGATCATACGTGAGATCAAGATGACTTCAGGAGTTGTATCGTAAGTCGAAGGATTTAGGCTCACAACCCTTACGCTGAGGGTGCTTGACAGGCACCCGGAGCCCTTTGAGTGCAATGTTAAACCGCGGTCGAGCCTGGCGGAGTCGCTCATCCTAGAATAGATGGCGGTCGAACTACGTCGGATTGAAATATAGGCTCAGATTGTCTTATCACATACTGCGACATCTATGAATGTACATGTACCTTGCGAGCATTATCTATTTCTCACTCTCCTTGTACTTTCGTTTGCCAGAGATGCCGGCTCACTTTGTGAGATGGGAAACTGATACATTTGTGCGCGACATCTATGAGATTATTCAACCAGGCAAATGTCCACTAGCGGAAGCTATTACTAGGTCGCACCCTCCATACTGTCACTGGGATCAGCTTTCTTCGCATTGCGTGGAAGATCCGTGTCTTCCGTCAAAACAAACTTCCAGCTAGGACTGTATTCCCATGTTCCAGGACCTACATCTTGGTCTACCCGCATTTTCAACACATACCCTATAGCCCCCTCTTCGTCCTCAGAGGTCCGAGTTGGCGCGCATTACTCAAGTATGTTCCTGATTGGATGCCTGATGCGGGATTTCAGAGGAAGGCAGTCGAATGGAAACGGAATGCTATAGCTATGAGAAACATTCCATGGCAGGACGTTCCGGTAGACGCTCAGTTGCGGCTTTCCGAATTTGCTCATGATATGCCATGTACACTACAATGGTCACTTCTCATACTCCGATAGTGGTTAACATGTTAGAGCGAATTTCGCACCTCAATGGCGAAGCCCATGCCGAGGAAGAACTGATAGCACAGAATGTCGCTGGTACTACATACGCAGGTCCGTGCCGTAGTTGCCGCGAGAGATATCCTTCTGATTATGTACGTCCACAGCCGGAACTGACACTGTCAGCACTTTGTATGATCTTCAGCGCTCGAAATCTGAAAGATTGCTTATGTAGACTGCCTCGACACTATACACTTTCTTCCTGGCTATGTTGCTATATCCCGAAGTCCAGAAACGTGCACAAGAGGAGCTGGCAACCGTGGTTGGGGCGGACAGACTGCCCGCATTCACAGACAAGAGTCGTCTTACGTATATCGAGGCGGTACGCAAGGAATGTCTGCGTTGGCAGTCTGCCGTACCTCTTGGTCTAGCATACAAGAGCATCGCCGATGACGAGTATAAAGGCCATTTCATTCTCGGACCCTCCATCGTGATGCAGAACAATGGTAAGTCCTTATATGCGTCACCCATCAGCGGCACCACTCATTTCGACGCTTGTGGTGATGTTAGGGCTATCTTACAAGACCGGGAGGAGCACCCTGAACCCGAAAAATTCAAACCAGAGCGTTTTATCAAGGATGGGAAGATAAATACGGGCGTTATGGACCCTGCAGTCGTCGCGTTTGATGCAGGACGGAGGTGCGTATTGCATTAGACACGGACCGAGTCTGATCCACTGAGAAGGCCTGCAATTTCCCAGGATTTGCCCAGGCAGATACTTCGCCGAACTGTCACTCTTCATCAACGTCACATGTGTCCTTCATATCTTCGATATTACTCCGGCTCTAGATACTCAGGGCAAGGAGGTGAAGGTCGAACCAAACATGACCTCGGGGTTCGTGACGTAGGTTTAAATCTGTTCTGTATGAATGAAGATAATTTACCAATCTGCCAGACATCCCGAACCATCCCCCTGTATCATCAAGCCACGCTCGAAGCTGACCGAGTCGCTGATTCTTAGCAAGAATTGGGAAAATTGAATACCTTGCCACACTCCTCTTGATTGTCGATTTGTAGCTATACATACATGCACTTCTCACTATGTCGATACATTTATTCTGAAGCAGCTAGAACAAGGACATTGAAGTGCGCGCTCGACGTGTTTGGCAGATAATGCTCTTTCAAATACTTTGCCACATCACGCAAGACATCCGTGCACTCTCCCCTGTCGACTGGACCTTTGCGGCCTCCATTCAGTTCGACTAGCCTGGAAGACCCTGTGCGCGAAGGATCCGACAGCGACGCGAAACATGTGTAGTGTAGATCCATCTCTTCCTCCACGGAGGGTACAGCAGACTGGCCTGAGACTACAGCCTCTGCATGTATTTTGGCGAAGGGGGGACTCGCCTCGAGTAGCTTGGCACGCTGTTGAGGCGTTTTGCCTAGAAATACGCTGGATCATGAGTGACCGATTGATTGTTTCATGAGAAGGTGAAGGACCTCGGCATTCAGCTATGAATGTTGCCAGAGGACTCTCCGGCATGGTCTCTACATCTGACTAGGGTAGGTGAGAATACCTTCCTCATCCTATGAAATTAACTAGGCCTTACATTTGCAAATCCATGCAGAATCGCCATCGTCCCACAAGCATGATGGATCTGCCGGGTGCGCCACGTTTAGCAAATCGCGGTTTATCCTTATTCTGTCAAATGCACCGTCTGCGGCATCCAGATGACAGAAGGGTCGATCGGATGTTGTCCTTCCTTCGTGACACGTTCGTCTTCCTCTTCACGCCGCTCTTGCAGCCACTGGTTGTTTGGGAAGAGAACAACGACAAATTTGACAGGCTGGGGGATCAATGAGAGAAGCTATTCAATGCACAACGCACAAAATAGATCAGATCGTATCGTGAGCATGTCGGTAGTTCGCAAGTAACACGCGTACATCCTCATCAAGCCCATAAACGTCATGGAATCGCGCTTTCGACGTGTCCACGCCGGCCGCTGTGGCCCACTACATTCGATCCGGAGAGAGCATAGTTCATGAATACTATCCTGTGGCATATTCAGATACTCACTTTAGTCATAACCTAAGGCATACCACCGGGATGTGCCCATTGAATGTGACAGGAACATGTGCCGAGTTTCAGATCACTTACATCAGGATTGCTCTCCAGCATAATCCAACCAGTCGACGGAAGGTCTGGCATGGTTGAGGTATATGAATGTCAAAGTAAGCTTGGACAGACGAGCAGCAGCCTCCTGCAAAGTGAGGAAGGCTAAGCTTGTAAGGGTAACAGTTAACTTGTACGCGTAAGCCTGCTTAAGCGCTTCAGCCAGCAGGATGATGCAGACGAGTCACGATTCACGAAGCTTACAGCCAAGACCTTCGTGACCGAAAGTACTGTTCAAGTCCCTTTACGTGACAGTGTGTTCACGGGATATACGATGTGATAACTGTACAGAAATTCCTATGCGCTGCTCCCTCCTTCTGTGATCACAATTTCCTTCGCATTCAGTGCTCTGGGGGCGCAAGTGCCAGCATGCTGAAATGCATGCTCGAAGTATTCGCGACGTAGTTCTCCTTCACGTACTTGGCAACATCGCGGAGCAGATCCGTGCACTCTCCTCGGTCCACTGGAGCTACCCGGCGGCCGTCTAGCTCGAGTAGCCTCTCGGAGTCTGACGTGAGGCCCTCTTCCCGGGGAGGGTTAGGCGCTTGGACGAAGCACGTGAAGTGCAAATTCGTATCCTGCTCAATCGAGGGCGCTGCAGTCTGGCCAGCGGATGCGGCTTCAGCATGGATGTTAGCGAAGAGTGGGGTCGTTTCGAGCAGTTTGGCACGCTCTTCGGGTGACTTGTCTGCACGGAATGGGTGAGAGAAGGGGTCCCCATAGCATATAAGCTGTGTCACCTCTGCACTCATCAACGAACCTCGCAAGGGCACTGTGAGGCGCCAAAGTCACGTCGGACTGCACATCGATCAATACTGATCTGACTCGTGAGGAAATTGCACTTACGTTCACCAGTGCATGCAGGAGTGCTATGGTGCCGCATGCGTTCTCGATCTGAGCGACAAGTCCATAACTCAAGGTATCGTAGCAGCCACATATAGTAGCGTACCGTTTGCTTGATCCAGAATACCGTAGGGTCAATCGGATGCTGCCCTTCGCTCACGATGCGTGCATCTTCCTCCTTGCGCTTCTCCTCCAGCCGTTCGGTGATTGGGAAGAGCAATATGACGGCTTTCGCAGGCTGAGGAATCAGGGAGAGGAGCTTTGTACTGTAGGTCAGCCATTCTATCATATAAAGATCGGTTGATCCAGAACACACCGTGTCATCAAGTCCATATACGTCATGGAACTGAGACTGCGATTTGACGAGCCCAGCCGCGTTTGCCCACTGCACATTTCGCAGTTACTCTCATGTCCGTTTATGGGGTATATCATTCACTATTCACCTGGTTCAGCACCTGTAAGACACAGTGAGATTGCGTTCATCGGACTCCAGTAAGGATGCACGGCGCACTGGCACCGCGAACACAGGTGTTACGCACATCGGGATTGCTCTCGATCGGAATCCAGCGACTCGAAGTATGTTCGGACATGTTGAGTATGAGTAACGAGGAAGACTTGTTTACGGCTCAGGTGGTGGAAACTCCCAAAATCCTGTGATAGTTGGTGGAGTCTGCACGCGCGCCTGGCGTCTATATACATAATCTCCGCGCTTACGCGTACACGCGTCTGTGGCTGTGGCCCTTCGAGTTAACTTGCTCCGGAATCCCACCAAGTCTTTAAGTTCTTGTGGTCATAAGCTGGATTTGGCGAAATCGACGCAGGAGAACTGATGATAGTTATAGATATAGAATGACTTCTGCTTTGAATGCCGACAGCGACCGTCGCGGGCGCCATACTAATCATTGGCGACACTGCAGAGATCTGATTAATCCCCTGCCTGGGCTGTTGACTTCCGACGACATACCCAAGCCCTCTGGCCATTCTTGAATTGAGAATGGCACGGCTGATTATTCTAGTGGACAGGGGCAGCTGGTCTCTGAATGCTCGATATAGCGATCCTTATCTGCAACTGTCTAGGGGCTGTGCCCGTCACTGAATATTCCAAACGAAGATCGTTCAGCGCATACACTGGTTCGGGAAAGACCGAACAGCTATTTGTTTCCTCATGTCTACAACATATATGATGGTATCCAACCTGTACTTACAAGCCTGTGCGACACCGAGGTCCGAACACAATAACTATCATGCATCGCCAACAGCTGCTGGTACCCTCCAAATATAGAACCAGCATTGCTTTAGTTCTTCGTCCTGGTGGGCAGTGTGGGCGGCACAATGGTCATGAGCGCATATAGCGCGAACAGTGGCAACGTGTGCCCCGCAATTCCCCTTGCATTAGGCATGTCGAACATTGGTATCTTCATGGCACTTGTCGATGCTTGGCAATATGCCGCCTTCTGGGTGAGTGTTACATTCATCGCGCCTACTTGTGTCACCCTCGGGCGCTCATTCATGATGATTCTGATAGACTCGTTTTACGCTGGGCTGGTTGTTCGAAAACGTCATTCTGCTCCGTATCCATGAGTTTTACAGAGGCAGAATTGCTTCACGCGACCCAAGACGCTTGTGCGAAACTGAAATCCCGAACGCGTACGAGGCATTTGTCAAGGAATATGCTATCCTCGCCGGATTCCCCGCTGCGGCAGTAACGTGAGCGAAGATGTCACCTCCAAACTACCCAAACTGACTTGTCACAGAGTGGTGTCTGTGATCCCCCAATCGAGTGTCGCCGTAGCGAGTAACGAGATCACCATGCCACTATGTCTCGGCACTGTGCTCTTCACCATTTTCAGTTCTTCCTCTGCGCTCTGCTACTATCACCATATGCTATTGGTCACAGACATACCGCGACGTAGAAGATGGCTCGAGGTGAGAACGTCAAACGCGGGCTGATCGCTGTCTAACATTCTGGCCAGAATATCCAGAAGGGGAAGCTCCTGTGCAAGCCCGAGCAAGTTCTGGCAGTTCCTGCTGCTGGAGTGGCGTGGTACGGTGACGCCAGTTCTAGTGCTACCCACCTGCTCACGATACCTTTATCAGGAGTTGGCTGCTGATGGTGGTATGCATGGTTTCTACCATGTATCCCGCACAACGATCAGGCGCTGCTGACGATCCCCATCGCCTGCTTGTGCGCTCGGTCATCCTCGTGGGCTTGTTTATGCTCGGCAGCTTGCACCTCGTGGCGTCTCTTCTGCTGCTCAGGAAGCTGTATGTGCCTCGGGTCAATCATCTCGCCTAGTTTTGCGGTCATACCTTCTATCGCGGTCTGCCAACACCTACGTGGGGAATTTGTCAGAATCTCCTAGAGTTCCCTCGGACATCATACTTGAGGCGTAGTTGGCACATCGACGGACTCCCAACTACTACATGATTCTCAGGATTTGTCAGCCACCAGCTCCTCGCCGTCAATAAATACTAGAGGCCCCTCGACTAGTAATGTGCATGACAAATTATCTTTCATTCCACACCTCAGATTTCGAATTCTTGCGCGAAGACGAATGCGTGTCGAGAACATCAGGCAATGTTGCGGGGCAAAACACACGTGAGGCGTGTCGCGACGCGTCGGTGGCTGGACGCGGGCATGGGGCTGAGCGCCCGTGTCCGAAAGAGGCAAGGGTCACACGGCCAGATTTTTGTAAGCGCCTGTCAGCAGTGCCAATCCCGGGGCTCTCTCGACCGTCAATTGCTTCAGTCCCTCGCCATGCTACCTCGTCATCTCCGCGCCGCCGTCCTGACGCCAGCCACTCCTGCTAACATCCGCGCCTTGCTCACCGCCCGCACCTCCCTGCGCACCGCCGCCCTCCGCCCGCTCGCCGCCCTTCCGCCCCGCCCTGCACAGGCAGCCGCGTTTCATGCCTCTTCACGAAGACAGAATGAGTTGCCGAAGTCGCCATTCCAGACGTTTGTTGATGTGCTGAAGGAGGAACTGCGCAAGAACCGCGAGCTCCAGGACAATGTCAAGCAGCTGCAGGGCGACGTTGACAAATTCCAGGATTCCGAGGCCATGCGCAAGGCTCGTGCGGCGTACGAGCGAGCGAGAGTGCGTTCAGTTTTCTATTCATGTCTCCTATGTGCTCAGGGTTTACTTTGCCAGTTGACATCCAGCATAAAAGAGAACCCACGTCTGCGTGCTGCAGCCGAGGAGCTGCGTAAGGCGGGCGTCAAGGTTGGCGATGCTGTTTCTGAGGCGCTCAAGACAATGGAGGAGAGCGAGCTCGCACGAGCAGTATGTCTTCTGGTGCCTTAACCTCTACCCTGCTCACCTTCTGCAGATCTCGCGTGCGTCCGCGGCCGTGTCCTCGACGATTGCTACCACGACGGAGCCGATCCGCAAGACCGCCGCATACAAGGTGCTTGCGGAGACTGTCGTCGATGCTCTAGACGACAGTGGGAGTGCGAAGCACGGCGGGTTCGAGGAGAGGGAGGCGCGTCGGAAACGGAGACAGCTCCGGCTTGCGAAGGCGGGCAAGAACAGCATGACCGGCGGCAGTGTGCGGGTCTCAGCCGATCCTCAGTGCGTCTTCGCCATATGTCTGTCTGTTTATGTCCAGAAGCGAACTTACCGATGTACAGAGCGGGCGAGGCGGTTGTACTGCACAAAGACGCCGAGAAGCAGGAGCGGTGGGCGCGGATGAAGGAGGCAAACCCCGTCTTCCGCGCATTCGCATCGCTGCGCGAGAAGATCGACGAGAGTGAGAATCCCGTCGTATCGACGCTGCGCGATGCCGCGCATACCGTAGGGCGTCTCTTCGATGAGAACGAGAACGCACAGGTGCAGCGGTACATGAAGGCCATGGACCCGACGTGGACCATGGAAGGCTTCGAACGCGAGCTCCGCGAGTACATTGTCCCCGAGGTCGTCGACGCATATCTGAGCGCGGACCAGGAGGCACTCAAGGCGTGGTGCGGCGAGGCAACGTACAATGTCCTCTGGGCGACGATGGAACAGTACCTGCGCCAGGGTCTCATCAGTGACAGCAGGGTGCTCGATATTCGGCAAGTTGACGTGCGTTGTCCTGCATTGCCCCATCCCTCTATCGCCCACTGAAATGTTTTTCCCGCACAGGTCTCGACAGGAAAGATCCTTGAAAACAATGTCCCCGTCTTCGTTATCACGTTCACCACACAGGAGCTGATGTTGTTCCGTAACCTGAAGTCGGGCGAGATCATCGTTGGTGCGGAGGACAAGGTTGACCAGTGCCACTATGCCGCGGTCGTCACGCGGGACGAGAACGAGCTCGACAACGAGCTCACTGGTGGCTGGAAAGTCATCGAGGTGCGCACCTGCCCATGATCCTTCTCCTCTCCGTTATCTATATGTTCTTCCCCTCAACAGATGGGCCGAAGATCCGCTCGCGCATACCTATAGACGATGAATCGACTCCACGACTACCAACCGCGACTACTGACTGCCGATCGCTAGCGCCAACGCCGGCACCCAGCCTCTGCAAAATACTACCATCTACGCACGCTCTTGGACTCACGCTTACGCTTTCACCACACACCTCCGCTCAGATATCAAGTAGTGTATATCATTATGTTATGTTCTAGCAATCTAGGCTCTGCTGTCGCTGCACGTAGGGTGTAGATATCGCTCGGGAAGGACGTGGATCCGCCACAGTAGTCCCTGAGGCTGACACCGAAAGGCCTGAACAATCCCAGCGGCCACCTCAAGACCTCCGAGAAATCACGGCGGTCATGGCCAATCCAATGACTCGTCCGGACAGCATATCTTGAAGAGCTCCTGCAGACGATCAATTGTCCGTTCGAACTTGGTCTTGAAGTCTTCAGGTATGTCCTCGATGTCTAAGTCTGGGTCCGTGCATTCCTCGAGTGTGAGCCCGAGCTCCTCAAGCTCCGCAGTGTCGCTAATCTCGGACTTGCGCCGTTTCTTGTATTTGGGTGGAGCGTACCCTATTGAGGGGTCAGACACTGATTCGCGTTCCAGGCTTGAGAAAGACGAAAAAAGGGTACGCACTTCGGATGACTTCTGTCAGCTCTGGCCAGTCTGGGCGGAAGGACGCTATCCAGAGCATCTTGATGTAGTCGTCGCGGTGGTCCGCCGCGTTCCCCGATTGAGCTCTTCACATGGTATGAGTGAATGAACATGTATCCTTATTGGCGCCCGTGTGGCCACTCGGGGACACTTACACATATTCGCTGGAACAGGCTTCCTGCGGCCAGTCTTCTGCAGGATATTCGGAGGACTCGTCGTGGTCTACGGGGTACACAAAGACCTCGACGCCGTCATCTCGTTGTTCCTGCTGCTCGATTGGTAGCGCAGGCGCAGGCTCATCCGCAGGGTTCCATTGCATGGACAGCGGAGATGGCCCATGCTCCGCACTGCGCCTTGGCCTAGTCTGTATGGCAGGCCGCCGGCGTAGGTGAAGTGGGATTGCGGGAATGATGTGGATTTCCCTTCGTGGACGCTGGCTGAAAGAGCTGCTGGACCGCAAGCCTGAGGGCGAGTTATTGATGACACGTACCATCGCGGTGGCAGTAGCCGGAAGTGGGGAATGTTATGCAGCTGCGCTGGCTGATCGCAGTGCTTATATACCGGGAAATTAATATTCGTGGCCTTGTGTAGGGCCACTCGCGGCTACAAAGCGGAGGTTCTTTAGCGTGTCACGGTTATGACAGAGAGAACCTTGTTCAGACGCGTCGACACCCGCACGCAGTGCGCATGGCAGGTTTCCAAGGAAAGGACGAAGCCTCGAACCACCGTACGACTGCTATGTTTGCCCATGGCGCGTTCCCGAACGACGTGAGACTTCACAACGATATATTGCGCATTCACCGCACTAGAGCATGCATCCGCCACCCTGGTGGTTTGACAGAATTCAAAACACGTATATGAACCAGAACTACCATCCAAATATCAGATCCGACACCTGGCCCAGCATCCCCTTGCTAGGAGACGGATTTGTGACCGCCGACGGTAAGATGCTCTGTCCAAGCTGCGCTACGTTTGTCTTCGGGCCACTGCCAGGCGTGGATGTTGTGCCGTGTCTACGGAAAGCAACAGTGGACGGCGCCAGCCTGAGCGGCGTGCCCACCGTCGGGGTGGTCGCTGCCAGAGGAGACGAACGACCGTGTGGCTCATCGACGTTCATCCGCGATGTCGCGAATCTGCTTTGGGGCGACGACGGCTCGGGGCCACCCGCCGGGGAAAGCTCGGCAGGGAATGCCCCGCGGACTACGGCAGCACCGAGCAGAGTCTCTGCTTGTGTAGGATCCTATTATCGCACAGCATGAGACATGCGGGATACCATCTGGCAAGATAGGATGTCTACGACGTACCGCCCACTTCGCGCCGACCATCCAACTCCCACCGAGCACCTCGCCGTTCTTGCGCACGGCGCGCATGGCTTCCGCAGGTTGCAGGAATCCAATGCGGAAACAGTTCATTATCTCCGTGTTCTGCTCAGGCTCCGTGGTCTCGCCAAGCGAGCGGAAGTATTCCGCGGTGAGACTGTACTTATCCGGTGGGTAGCCGAAGACAATAACATATAGCGGCTCAGAAGCCTCGGTTTGCTCCCGGGCTGGTTTGGGGGTAGAGGGCTGTGTAGAGCGGAAGAGGGACGTGCGGCTGGAAGACAGGTCGAAGGTAGCATTCTAGAAAGTAAAGTCAAAGACATGGTCAGCCCGTAAGAAACGAACGCACTCGAGGTCGGGAATCGGTATAGACTTCGTTGACAATGTCATTCACAGAGTTAGTAGGGGGAGCGTCTTCGTCAGCGAGGGGTTGTCTTTGCCTTTGTCTAGGGCACGACTTCAGGAAGCATTTCTCACCAGTTATACACATGCACGGACCTTGAGCTCTCAAACATGGAGTCCATGCCAAAATCGGCAGCAGCTCCTCCCGCAAGGACATGATTCAGCTTTGCTTTCGTCTGTACCATCGGCGCTTCTTCATGCCTTTGGCTACCTTGCGGCAGCGCCTATATACGGCATCAACACCTTGACCGTGGCACTTCAAAAGAAGTCTTACACTCGGTTGTGCAGACTGAGATGGAGATCAGACATTGCGTAAAGTAGAGCAGGCTGCAGATATGACTTGCCATGAGATATCCGGGCTGATAATGGCTCCTGGACTGCGATAGCGAGTCCCCCATGCTCATGGACAATGAGCTTCCCCCAAGTGTCGACCCACGCAACTTCGGGCTTTGTGCTGTTGATGCACTAGACATCCCTGCAACACTAAACGATGGCCCTGGATGCTGAGTGGGATGCGAGTGAGAGTGGGGGAAGGGCGGACGGCTCTCCTGTGATGCGGAGGGCGACGTCTGGAATGATGATGTGGAGAAACTAGAATACATGATTCAAAGCGGTAGCAAGTGCTTTTCTGGAGACAGAACAATTGATGGAAGCAACAAAGACTACCTCAGCTGGTGGCAATCGGAACGAGCAGAAAACGAACGCCAACCACACTTGCCATTTTGGGTAAACATCATGTGATAACAACACGTAAGTCTCGTGATTTGATCTCCTCTCATGGGCGCCTATTCAAAGTCTCGAAAAGTCTCGAGGTGGGAGGAACGACTTTGCTAGAGTCATCCTCTGCTTTTTTGGTACGTATTTGTATCTCCGGAGTCACATCGCAATCCGACAACACACAAAAGGCTCTTTCTGAGGCTGTAGCATCATCTTCCACACTATCTTCCACGACTTAACTGGTCGACACTGTATCCATAGCTTGCATCTACTCCCGGAAACGCCTATCATGTCTAACACAAAAGAGCAACTGTTCAACCCTATCGGTGATCTGGTGGAGAAGGTATCAGAGGATAAGAGAGAAGACGATGGGACTGTAGCCGACGAGGAGGACCGACCAGTGCAAGAGATCGAGTCGTTGTGTATGCGCTGCAGGGAGCAGGTACGATATCAATCAAGTCACATAATGGGTTAACGCTAATGAGACATCCATAGGGAATGACACGAATGATGCTCACATCGATTCCTTACTTCCGCGAAGTCATTATCATGTCTTTCAGGTGCGAGCACTGTGGTTTCTCCAACAACGAGATCCAGTCCGCGGGCATGATTCGGCGTATGTTTCACCTATCAATCAGATGTTCTTATCAGTCATTCTGACCGTGTTTTACAGCTGAGGGGATTGTGTGCACCATTCGTTGCCTTGGGCGGGAAGATCTTGACCGTCAGGTGGTCAAATCCGACACATGTACAGTCGAGATACCCGAATTCGAGCTCACCATACCCCCATTCCGCGGGCAGCTTACGACAGTCGAAGGTCTACTCCGCGATGTTATTGCTGACCTCGGCAGCGGCCAACCGCTTCGCCGCATCGAGAACGAGGCAGCATACAACAAAATCCAGGGGATCATCGACGCGTGCAAGGAAGTCCTCGCGGACGACGAGGACGAGAATGAGGACACGAATGGTACTGTTCTAAAGGCGTCGCAAAAAGATGCCCCGATGAAACCGTTCACGATCCGCCTTGATGACCCGGCAGGGAACTCGTTCATCGAGTTCCGCGGCAGCATGACGGACCCGCGATGGAATATGCGCACATACCATCGCACACGCGAGCAGAATATCGCTCTGGGTCTCGTTAACCCGGATGAGGAGTCCGAGTCGCCCAAAGCACCTGAGACAGAAGAGGCAGAAGCAGGTTTGGAGGGAGACGACGAGATCTACGTATTCCCGGGCACGTGCTCGAGTTGTGGCCATCCATCAGACACGAAGGTCAAGAAGACCAGTATCCCGTACTTCAAGGTACGCTTTATCTGGGCTTCTCCTGTCCCGCTGTGAATGATTGCTAACACCGTATCCCAGGAAATCCTCATCTACTCAACAAACTGCGAGAAGTGCGGCTACCGAGACAACGAGGTGAAATCAGGTTCAGCGATCTCCCCGCAGGGCAAGCGCATCACGCTGAAGGTCGAGGACCGCGAAGATCTCAGTCGCGACGTACTAAAGGTGTGCACTTATTATCTATGCGCTCTAATTCATTTCACCCATTATTCCACAACAGAGCGAGACGGGCGGTCTTGCCATCCCCGAGATCGACCTCGTGCTCCAGACAGGCACGCTCGGCGGGCGCTTCACCACTCTCGAGGGCATCCTCGATCAGATCTATGAGGAGCTCTCGACAAAGGTGTTTGCCTCTGGCGACTCGCGAAACCAAAACGACGCGTTCGATCACTTCCTCCGCAAGCTCAAGGCAGTGAAGAACGTCGAACACCCGTTCACGGTCATCCTCGACGACCCGCTTGCGAACTCATACCTCCAGAACCTCTATGCGCCGGATCCCGACCCGAACATGGAGATCGTCATGTACGACCGCACGTGGGAGCAGAATGAGGAGCTTGGCTTGAACGATATGAAGGTTGAGGGTTATGAGCAGGATGCGGCGAATGATGCTAATGCGGCAAAGCCTGATGCGAAGGCTGAGGAGGCGAAGGCATAGGACTAAAGTGTGAAGCGGGGACAGGATTTGCGTTGATGGAAGCTGATGATAATATACTGTACTCCATACTAGTATGCAACGCCCGAGTTGCCTGCACTGGTCCTGACTGTGGGCTATAGCCCTATCAGCTCACAAATGGTCTATGTAAGGCTATCCACGAGGGTAAGTGTAGCCGTGATCGTACTGCGTTCCTATGCTGTGCTTCATCTCAACGATGATCTATCATTTCCATGGACAGTGATCGCCCGATCGGCTATTGCTTAGCCTTCTCCAGAACACCGCAGGTGAGCGTGCAATATCTGCGGCATGAAAATAAAGATTATTCCTGAGGGCGACCTTTTGCGAGACCAGTGGCGCCGTCGATCAAGAATTGTTTAATTCTAACATCTACAGTTGCGGAGTGTTCTCATGTACGATCAAATAAATTTCGGAAATGCCTCGACGCACAGCAGTGTCTGGACATGAAGCAATCAGCTCTGTCGCCAAGACATCAAACTTCGGTGCGGGAGCTCTGATTCCGGATGACGAGAGCGCTCAGCTTCTGGACATATGGAGAACCCAGCTGTGCAGGTGATTGATCTCATAGACGATTCCGATAACACCCAACAACCGGATCGTCGAAAGCCCACCCTCCTCCGATATATAAGAAGTCTGCGCTCATGTGGATGATGCAGCGCGCTGTCCCTTAATATCCACTCCTCACGAGTTCCTAACGAATCGAGATGCCCGGCCTCACTACTATTCCCCCCTTCCCTGATGACGTCCCTACGTACCCCCTGATCACCGTCGACTATGACCTGATCAAGGCTGACGATCAAGCTGAGATCGACAAGCTTTGGAAGGCTGCCACCGAGCTTGGCTTCTGGTAGTAAGTGTCAGAACACAGGCACCGGTGATCACTCATAAGCAGTTGATGTTCAGTCTGAAGAACCATGGTCTCGATACGGAAGTGAATGCCATGTTTGACATGGGCGCCGAGACGATGAGACTCCCCCTGGAGGAGAAGATGAAGTTCGAACAGGGGGACGAAGGCGTGTACTTCGGGTTCGTACCAGCTTTGGAAGTCGATCGCATTGGGTCCTGAGATTCGCGCAGATACAAGGCCGCCGGAGTGAACGCGATTGACGAGAAGGGCACGTTGGATGCAACAGAGTTCCTTAACGTGTCCAAGGACGACGCGCTGGCGTGGCCTCAGGTTGCTCACCGCACATACCCCGCCCCTGCGCAGGACCGCATGGGTGACACCATCAAGCCGTTTGTGGAAAGGTCATTGGCGGTCAACGCCACATTACTGGCAGTGCTCGAGAAGAGGCTTGGCATACCGGAGGGCGAGCTCGCGAAACTGCACAGGCCAGAGAAACTCAGCGGATGCGTAGCGCGGATCTCGCGAGTGTCGCCGCAGAATGTTGTAGAAGAGGCGAAGAGAGTTCTGCAAGCTCATACTGACTTTGGGTCTCTGGTGAGTGAATTATGACGGAACAACCGGCGGGATCTGAGCTCTGCTAGACCCTCTTGCACAATCGTCTGGGAGGACTACAGGTCTTAGTGCCAGGAACTGACGACTGGCTATACGTGAAGGTGAAGAAATCCTGCGTGAGAATTGACGCACAAGTACTAATCTTGTGACGAAGCCTATGCCTGGTTATGCAATTTGCAACTTGGGCGACGCAATGGCCTATTTCAGCGGAGGGATTATGAGGTCAAACCTGCACCGTGTTGTGTAAGCCGTCGCCTACTCTCGGTACACATATGATTGACATCAGTTCGTACCGACAGCGCACCGCCGAAGGAGCAAGGCAAGTTCGAACGTTTCTCCCTTGTCTTCCTTCAGAGGCCAGAAGACACTGTCGTTCTTCGCGCTCTACCCGAGCTGAGCCCACTTATCGCTGAAGCTGTCGCCAAGACGCCGGAAAAGAACTGGGACACAGGAGTCACATCGAAGGAGTGGATGACCAGGCGGTTCAAAAACATTCGAATCAAGAACTACAAAGTAAGTTGCATCATTCTCAGGTACGGCAATGGCGCTGACAAGAACATCTTCGCAGGGCCCAGAGACGTGGAAGGCGAGTCGGGGAACGGAGACCGTTCTCTCTTGAGTAGACGATCCTGGATTTTTGTAACCTTACTTGACATGTATCAGCGTTGTACATTGAGCGTGTCGTTCTTCTAAACCGGGTCACGTCGTATTGTCTTCCTACCGGGATCCTGGGATTTGAAGCTGCAATAAGATATTGCAAAGAGAGACCGGTATTCGACAAAAGGCGAAGTCATACTTTTCCGAAATTATCAGACATGGGTATGCTCTAAGAGTCTCCTTTAGCGTAGGTTCACCCGTAGATATCCGCCAAAAGAGCTCGATGTATGATTATCGATGAACCATATAATCATAGTCATACCAGTGCAAGCGTGCTTGGACTCGCAAGCCTGCACAACCGCAAACTACAAGAAGAACGTGCGCCTGGTCGACTCCAGCTCCGGCTAGCCAAAACTTCGTCAATAGCTATTCAAGAGCCAAAGGGAAAGAATACGCACTTTCCACATCCACAAATATTCGTCTTGTGTGGGCGGTGTAACTTTCGACTTCGCGCCCCGCTTCCCTTCTGCCTCGGCAGTCTCATCCTCTTCGATCTGCTCACCCGTCATCTCAACATCCTTGTCCAGTGTTTCCTCACCCTCTCCTTCCGCGAAGTTGTCGAATTCGAGGGACTTGGTAGGCTCACCGAAGCTCTTGACAGCAGGCAGACCTTTGCGCAACGACCGTAACTTGAGCGTAAAGCGCGGACCAATTTCCTGCAGGGCGACTTTCTCAGTGGAACGGAACGCATACCTGGTTGACGATCGCACATGGCGCATGAGTGGGAAGTAGATCGATGGGCATAAGCAACATGCTCACCGATGTCGCCGGAAGAACAGGAAGTCACGCTGGTTGTGAAGTGTAACGACCTGTCTGCCCTGGAATTCTGGCATAGGAGGGAAGAGGGTCTGAAAGAGTCGGCCAACGGTGTGACCAAGGCGCGTGACGAAGCCGTTGAGGACGAGTTCGGGATAATGCGTCGTAGACCGCGCATGTCCCTGCCAAAAAATATGAGACTATAGAACACGGTGCAAAGACGGAAACTTACATGAATCTTTTTTGAGAGCTCGATCGACGAAAGTTTGAAAAACGCCGTAGGACCATTGGGAAGGTATATCATTGTGATGGCATCTAGAGGAGGGGAGGGAATCCTGCTTAGTCTCACAAACATGCAGAAAGAGATGTAAAACTGACTCAGTTTCTTTGTATTCTCATTCACGACTAACATATGGCTGTATCCTCGCCCCGCAGCCCAGCCTGCGATCTTGCCCATCTCGAAGCCGCGGCCTTTCGGCCGCCTGTGGAACTCCGCGCCCGGGAATATGCCTGCGATCTCTTCGCAGAATTCATACGATACGCGGGTTGCTTTTGGCGAAGTCGTGATAAGGACCTTCGGGGGTGCTGAAGGATCGAGTGCGCCGGAGAAGTATGCAGCAAAGGGATCGGAATCGATGTCGGCCGCGGACTCATCTTGTGGTTGTTGTGAAGGATCAATTTCTGACTGCTGCGCAACAGCAGAAGTGGAAGCTTCGGGCTGCACGGAGGAGGATGAGGGAGCGGCAGGGTTGGCGGTGAGGATGGACGGATCGTATTCCCGGGTATTATCCAGAGTACGGGGAACATTCTGGGCTTGCCGTCTCTGAAGTGATCGTCAATGTACAAGCTCATTGAGATAACCTATACTCGACAGACCTTCTTCAAGGCAGGATCATCTGCCTCTACCTTCGCCTGTGCTAGCCTTCTTTGCAGCTTGCCTTGCCGCTTTTCTTTCTTGAGTTTCCGAGCGATCTCCTCCCTCTTGACTTTGTTTTTAATTGTAGATGGCTCGAAACGACTGGGAGGCATCTTGGCGATATGATCAGGGATGAATAGAGGGTGAGTGAGGGAATCCAATGCGTCGAGGCGGTGGCAAACTTGAGCAGCCAGAAATCTAGTGAAGATCTCAGCCTGCCGCGGATTCCCACGGCCCATCCTCCGCTCGTCGTGACTGACCACGACCACGACACGTTCCATGGCTCCCTCTCACAGACCGCGGTTCCTACCACTATGTCTACTCCTCTGGCTTGCAGCTGTTGCTAATGGACTTCACTTCTATCTGGATACCAACGAGAAACGATGCTTTGTTGAAGAGTTGCCCACGGATACCATAGTGGAAGGTCGGTCCGCCACGTCTACGCGAAACTCGCTCATATTTAGCCCATGCCGGAGCAGGACACTACCGGGCACTGGAATGGTCCGAAAAGGAGCAGTCTTATGTTGAAAATCCTGAACTGGGAATCCTGGTCGAAGTCACAGTGCGTGGACATCCACATTATACTTACGCCCTGCTACTCACATCCCTCCTGTCACGTTATTCGAACAGGAGTTAGACACAGGACATAATGTCGTGCGCACCCGCGGCCCGCCTGACGGTCGTTTCACTTTCACCTCGCATGAAGCAGGTGATCACGCGATCTGCCTCTCTAGTGTGTACAGCCCAGGCTGGTTCGGCAGTACACACATCCGACTGCACCTCGATATCGTCGTCGGCGCGACAAAAGCGGACCCAGAACACGACCGTTCACACGTCAGCGAGCTCTCGTCAAGGCTGCGAGATCTCAACCAGAAGCTGGAGGACATTCGACGCGAGCAGCAGTATCAACGCGAACGCGAGGCGAACTTCCGCGACTTGAGTGAGGATACGAATTCGCGCGCTGTGTGGTATAGCATCGCACAAATCATCGTTCTAGTCCTCACGTGTGCGTGGCAACTGAGGCATCTAAAGGTGCGTATAATTATTGTGGTGGTAGCTGTTATTTCGCTAACAGCCATCCAGAGATTCTTTGAGGATAGGAAGATGCATTAGTAGTCATTTGCTCCTGCTATATATTGGATTGGGTAATTGTGGAACGTCTGTGGTCTATGTCAAACGTTCGAGCCGTGAGTTGCTCTCCATTGATCGGCGCGTTGTGACAAGGGGTGCCAGTCGCAATCTACCTAGGCTTTGATTGAAGCATTCAAGAGTCGTACTGTACCTGACCAGCGAGGTCAGATCAGTCTGCGGGTTCCTCAATCCTCCATAATATCTTCTTTCCGACAGTTCCTTCCGACACTCGCCTGATCGTCGCGCGTACTAACTGGCCCGCCTCTTCATCATCGAGCCCTCCTGGTATTGTCACAATCTCGTGGTCTGGCTCCTTTAGCTGCTCATCAAGCGACAGTCAGCAATTCGACGATCTCACATCTCCCCAACGACGTGATGCTCACTCTCAAGTTGATAATAGCCCGCATAAGCTCTTCTCTGTCTTTACGTCCATGCGTCTCATACCAGCGGCTCTGCCAGAACCCACGAACGACGAGACCCTTAAAGATCAGCGGCGACGCCGGAATACTGATCGGCTCGCGCGCCATTGCGCCGTAAGTGACTAGGTGTGCGTCCAGCCCTAGCACCTTCATCATCTTTGTGACGTTCTCCCCGCCGATGCAGTTGAGCATAAGCCGGACGGGCTGCATTGCGAGTGCAGGCGTCTATCAGGGTTTGCATGTAGCGGATTGAGGGGATTGCCCTACCGCGCCTTCGGTCCATTCCTTAACCTGCTTACTAAACTGCCGTCTCGCGACAAGATCATCGTATGTCAGGACATGCGTCGCCCCTAGGGCTTTCAGCCGCTTTTCAAGTTCCTCGAAGTCGTCCCTGTGGGGGATGTGCCATGTGAATCAACCAGTGATGCGGAAGGCCATATTGAGATATCATACCTGTTGCGTACGAGATTGATTGTATTTATACCTCGCCGTGCAGCGATCTGTATGACCGCTTGCCCCACCTGGCGGCACACGTTCAGTAGTGAGTGACGTGCTGTCCCGAGACCACTTGGGACGGACCGCACTGTTGGCACCTGAGAACGCATCTTAAGTGAGCTGATCAATGAATATGTCGGGAACAGCCGTACCGTTCTGTATAATCCAGTCTCCTTCCTTCAAGTCGACAAACTCACGCAGCATGTTGTACGCCGTCGGGGGGTTGACCTTGTATTCAATATGAGCAATATCCCAGGCGAGGCACGCGTCGAATAGTACTCACAGTGATCGTGGCTGCGCTGGCCTCGCTGACGTCGCCCTTAGGCAACTTGACCACATCCTCTGCGCGAACCGTACGCGCCGACACCCACGTCCCGGATTGTTGCTTCGCTACTACGATCCAGTCGCCCACACTCAAGCTTTGTACACCGTCTCCAACTGCCGTCACCTCGGCGAGGCCTTCGTTTCCCGGGACGAACAGGTCGCCGTCAGGGCTGAGTAACATGTCGGGGTCGGGCTGCACAGGATACGCGCCCTCGATGACATTGAGGTCAGACGGGTTGATGGGGGAGAGTCGGTAGCGTATGTTCACAGAGCCTGGTGAAGGCAGGGGAAGCGTCGGGAACGTATACGTGCGGAGGTTGATTGCCGGGTGGCCAACCTGGGTGTAGACGATGGCGCGGTTTGCGCGTGCAGCAGAGGACGTGGAGAACGATGCACTGCGTGCGGGATACTGTGCACAAGGCCGGAAGGCCGCTAGAGTGGAGAGATTTCTCCAGCTACGTATCATTTCGTGTAGTAAGTGACGACCAGAAAGAAACGAGCTTGAGCGGGAAGTAATAAGTCGAAAAGTGTGGTATTCGTGAGATTGTGTCTATGACGGCATCGTTGCCCCTAACCCTCTCCAGTTACAAGCTATCTAGTTCCAAGTTCAACCGTGTCGACGTCCCGCGTCGTCTACTTAACGGGGCGGAGGGAAATTGAGCGCCACCCATTGCATGACTGTTTACTGTCTGTCAGCCAAGAACAGCTCATTCAGCAATCGGGCAGTGTCTTCAGGGCCCGTTACAGCGTGTCCAATTGTACGAGGGTCCGAGTAGATCTCGTAGTCGTTTCCTCCCTGGTAGTCTGGATTAACCCTCGGTTTTCACAGCCAAACAATCAGCATCGTACCTTGTAAGTCTTGTCACCGAAGAAGTGGATCTCTTCGAATTGCTCGTCTTCGACGTGTCGTAGACAGTACGTCTTGTCCCATCCATTAGGGAAGATGTCGAAAGAGATTTTCCCGCCAACTGAGAACGTCAGGCCGTAGTCGGCGAACCTCTCCCGTAGTACCTTCACGAAAGCAGCACGGACGCCGTGTTCCTAACAGTAGGAGAGTTTAGCCGCTACAGAGCCTAGGCGAATGAATGCTCCACACACCTTGTCATATCTCTCGAACTCATGGCGCTCTGCAAGGCTGAGATGGAGTCAATTACGGTAGACTCGGACAGACGATTCAACCCTACGTGGCATTACGGCCGATGGGGCTCACATTGATCATGCCGTTGCGGAACTCGACGAATGTACCCCTAAGGAACATTCAACTGATGCATGAGAGTTAACTCGCAAATTATCATACCTCTTGATGGGGATATCTAGATCCGCAATATAGTGCAGGATGAAGTTCACAAGGACCTTATACCGCTCTTCTCCGATGAACTGGATGAACGACTGAGAAGGAAGCGCCTTGCCGAGCTTGTAGGCAGTGAGCCCATTCTCCGCGAACGTGTAATCGAAGTCGTCCACCACTACGAACACAAGACACAACGCACGATTATCCAGAGATCAGTCATGGATACGCCGTCGCGTCAGCTAATACACACACCCGTCGTGGTCGACCCCGGCACAGCCAGCTGCTCCGCGATCTTCACAAAGTCCGACCCTCCCACGACCCCAATCACGACCCGCTTGCGCAGCGCACGCAGGATCTCGACCATCTCCGCCGTCACTATCTGCTATGAGCTGGAGCGGTTGCGCGGGAGGGGAGTAGTGGCGCACATACCTGGCGCGGTAGCGTGAGGGTGTCATCGACGTCGAAGAGCACGAGCTTCTTAAGGGGACGGTCAGCAAACGCGGCAGAGACCATTGTCGGCAGGGCTTAAAGGAGGATAAGATGGTGGTGGCGAAAGACAGACAAACTCGCTTCACTGCTGCGTTCGGTGGCAAGGACCGCGATCGCAGGCCCGGGCCCACGTGTCGTTGGGACCTACGTGGACCGACTGCATTGGGTCCCACTGAATTCCGCCCACAATTGAACGTCGATGTGGTTAGACAGCGAGGCATCACAGGTGTGCTCATGATGGCAGCTGTCCTCGATAAAAAAACAGACTGCCGATGCTTTACAGCTACCAGGACATCGACAAGCGCAGCTGCTGTGATATTCTAAATCGTGTCAGATTCATTCTCGATACTGCCAGCATGAGCATCTGTACAGTGGGAAGATGACTCTGTTACTTTTACAGACTAGTCACCGACGCCGAAATGGGTCTTAGCATACACATATTACGGTGCCATAAACGCCTGAGGCTACAAGAGCCCGACAAGTCACGACGACCCGGCGGAGCAGCGCCGTCAACGTGGAAAGTATTTCCCCTGAAAAGGGTGAATCAAATTAATGCTCCTGGATATGGATGAGCCAAACTTGTAGTCCAAAGTGCAAGCGCGCACAGTAATCAGACCTCCTGTGCAATGTGCATAGGCTATACTCTTTGCAATTTTCGACCAGTGATCTCCAGCCGTTCAATGCTAGCAAATAAGACATAGAGCATACGACATCCCAAGAAAATTCAACAGCATACAACAAATCAATGTGGATCAGAACAAAACAAAAATGTTTATCATACAGTCTCTCGTGAACGTCATCCCTTCATGTCTCGAACATACTCGTATCAAACTCCGTATTGAGCAAGTAGATTGTTCCACGACGCCGTCGGATCGATTCCGTGCGGCTGCAGTGGGCTTTCAAGCGGCGAATGGCCGGGCACATACTGCCCCATCACCGGTGTGTGGTGGTACTCACTATACTGCATCCCACTGTGGTGCATCCCATTGAGGTCGAGAGTCATCTGCTGCTGCACATGGTTATAGTTGTAGTCCTGTTGCCACTGCATTGGCGTAGGCGGGAATTGTGGGTAATCGTAGTATTCAGGCGTTCCCTGTGACTGCTGGCCGTAGCCCTGTGACCCTTGGGCTTGCTGGCTGTAGCTCTGGGGCTGAGGGTAGCCCTGCCACTGTGGAGGCTCCTCGACCAATTGGTGCTGGTATACTGGTTCATTAGACGGTGGAGGAGGAACATGGGTCTGTGAAGCATGAGCTGTGGAAGTGTAGAAAGATTGCTCGGATACGGGGTCGCGCGGACTCGATGAGGCCTGCGACGAACTACCCTGAGGCGAGGAAGGCAGTGATGGAGACTTCCGTGTCACGAACTTAAGCCGCGTCTTCCCACCGAGCGCGGCAAGTTCTTCATCCTCTTGCTTCACGGTCGTGGTGTCCATATGCAGGTGTCCCGCCATGGGTGCAGACGCCCGCGATTGGTGCTGCGCGAGCGCCACGACTGCTCGCCCCTTCAGTTTTCGTAGAACAGGCTGCAGAAAATGTATTATAAGATACGGTGAGAAGTGATGTATGCGCCGTGACGAGACTCACCAGCACTTTCGCTGCTCGCACATTGTCCGACACTCCTTCAAACAGACTGCACGCTGATTCGAGGTGGGACACCGCGGAGGGAGCGAGCGCCATGCCGGGACATTTTGTCGCGATGGATCCGAGGACGATCTGATATAACGTAAGCCAGTGACAGAGAACCATATAAGTTGGGACGTACCGTGCACGAGAACACATGCGTAAACAGGAACCACATCCTCTCCGTTAAACCCGGTTGCTGCGAATGAAGGCTCTTGATCAAGCCCACGAATGCGCATGCACTGTTGTACGCCGCGAGGACCGAGGGCGCATACTTGCTTCCCAGCGGGTCGTCCGGGTGGTCCTCGATGGCTCGCGCAAAGAAGCCCCTATGCATGTAGAACAATGCTGTGAAAGAAATAGCGGTCAGATGTCCGATCCCCACTGCCGGTAACAAGAGGTGAGCACGTACTGATTTCCCTGATGGCAAACGCGATATACCGCTGCATCGTCAACTCGATCGGGCAAGTCGCAGGGTCGACCTCCATCTTCGCGCCGCCGAACCCGGGCACTCGCAGCGATGGCGGAACATAGAAGTTCCGTACTTTTTTGTCCAGCTCCTGGATCGCCCTGTATGTAGGCGTCCGCGCGCCGAAAGCTTGCTCGTGGACGATGTTCAGGCAGCGAGATGCGAAACGATGCTTCCAGTCGGCGACTGCACAGGACAAAGTATCCATGGAAACACCCCATGATCACGGTCAGATAGACGGATCGGTCATAGGGAGCAAGTAGGGGGGAAAAGGTGACGCACAAGTCATCTCTGTCTCGCCAGCACCCGTCTTCGTCGGCTCAGATGCCATCTGGGCATCTATAAAGGCAGACGAGAATGACGGCGGTCTTCCAAATGTCAAGCTCTATAATCACATCGTCGATAAGCAAGCGGGCTCGCTAGAGGGTCTGGCGCTCTACGCCACGGTTATACACTAACCTGCCATGAATCGTATGTATAAAGCTCGTAAAACAGCGATCGTCGCCTGAACGTTTCCTCTGGTTTCAGATTCCATTTGCCACTGTCACGGTCTTCAAATTCAACAGGCAAGTGGATCAGTATATAGCCGCCAAGTGGTGGCGCGCCGCATCACAAGCGACAGTACTCACGCAAGCCAAGCTAGGAGGAGGGCGTTCAACCAAAAATTCAGCCAGGGAAAAAGCAAAACACTTACACTTTGTGCTAGCTTAACCGCAAGGCCCATAAGGGCCCAGCGGGGGCCCTCCACAAACGAGAAAAACATAAAATGGCACATGAGTATCTGCGCACGTGAGATGAGCAAACGTCCGTGGACCTCGGGCGGAAGGCAGGGAATGGCTACCCACCAACGCCTGGATCGCCGGAATTGATTGCGATTCCAGCACCGAGTCCAATGATAGCGCGGCACGGCCGAGCTGATAATAGCGTGTCGCTTCCGGCGAAAAAGAAGGCTTATCCAGATCAAGCAGGGTGCCGAGGGCTAGCACCAAATACATGACTGCGAGACGGTGCGATGCCATCGAATCTTGATCGGGCGGGATCTCCGTCGGCCCATAGAAGCGGGGCAAGACGCTTCCGTAGAACTCTGCCTCTGGGAGCGGCGTGTACCTGGTCAGGAGCGCTGTTAGCATGTGCAACAGCGGAGCGCAGCCGGTAACGCACATCCACGCGGCATGCTTATAGTATATCTCTGCCAGCTGGCGGGCTTTCTCCACGTCTGGGAGAAGCTGCACGATCTGTCCTCGCACGACTGCTGCCGTCTCGTCGACGGACGACGCAAACGGAAATGTGTGGCTAAGCCATGGTATATCTGTGGGTAATGTAACTTGTGGGCTTTCCACGTCGTCATCTGCTCCCTCCTCATTCTGCTTTCTGGGTTAGTCCTAACTGGCCGACATGTCAGCACACGCGAGCATACCTGTAGTAGGTACTATGAAAGGGCCTGTCAGCAGGGATGGCCCCTTGTTGAACTGATGACAAAACATACCCAGGAATTTGCCGTGGGGCCAAAGAATTTAGTATGGCCTGATTCGGTGATAGATCTATTCCAGACAGGCGTAGGCTAATGCTGAGTGCTTAGCCACGGGCTCGGGAGACTTACAGAGAACCGACGGCATCTATAGCTTCTGCCGTCTCCGGGTCTGGCTCCTTCAGTGCTTCCTCTGGAGATTCTCGTTCTAGTGGGCGTTTGATCTGCAGCAGGTCCTCGGATAGGAGCGGGTGTGGGTCATTTGAAAGCTGGCCATGCGCGTTCTGCAGCGCGTCTTCCAGCTGTCTCACGCGGCTTGCTAGTTGAGTTATCTTGTCGTGGAGCTCTTCGGTATTCGCGAGTACGAATCTGTCCAACCTCGGTCAGACAAGCGTCCCCGTAGTTCTGGTCTCGGACTTCACCTGTTGCCCTTGCCTGTGGTCAAGGAGCCTGCCGAGGGTCACCCTCAGGATAGAGCCGGCAACACACGGTGGGCGCACTCACCATCCGGACAGATCGCGGCACATCCTTTCTTCACGCAGCTGGCACACGGAAACACCCTCGAGCACCTTTAGATTTCAATAGGAGACATGTTACAGCACAGTCTCCGGCAGCGTAGGACGGGCACGGACCTGAGCTTGAGCCTTTGGCGAGATCACGGACGGGCGCGTCAGTCCCAAATGTGGCGCCGAGGCTATGCGGGGGAGATTGAGCACGTACCTCCTGCATTCCGCACAAGAGAGGGGGGCATTGCGTCGCTTTGTTCGCGCAGCGAGGTTGGACGACGAGGACATCTTATTTTTGGGTGATGGAGGGAGAAAGGGTTGGACAGAGAACGTCCGAGCGGGCGGGCGTCTCGGAGCGCTGGGATAGCAGCAGTCGATATACACGGGCCTGGTGAATTCTATATTAGCCGCGCCTCACATGTACCGCCATCCGTCCGTGGACATTCTTTGGCAGGCACCTGCCAGTTCTCGGGAACAAGTCGACCATCTTGTCTGATCTTTCTGAGACAAAAGCAACCAGATAAATGAGTGCCGCGGAAGCTAATATGTATTCGATCTCGGCGTATGTATTACTGTGTCGCGAAGCTGGAAACTGTCTATGGTCATACAACCCCTCCGGGAATCTACATACACGAGGAATGCACAAAACCAAACCCGAGCCATTACAACCGCCCGCCTGAACGAGGGTCTCTAGAGTATGCAGCGAACAATCCTCCCTCCCGCGACGATGCACATCAACGCGCCCGTCCGAAGCTGCACTGGGCGCAGCACCGCGGAAAATACTACTCGTTACCCCGGACGCATCTGATCGTCGATCCCCTTCACAACCATCTGCTCAGAGGCCTGCTCGAGCGACGGACCCTGTCCATCCTCCTGCACGGTGATGCTTCCGCGCGGCTGCTCCGACGCCGGGCTGATGGGCTCCGCCATTGAATCTGCCAGAGACGACGTGTCGGACCCGTTGCACATCGGTTCCTGGTGCACCATAGGTCCAGGTGGTCGCAAAGACGACGTTGTGGACGAGAAGCTGCCCCGTCCACCGAAGAGCCCACCGAGCTTGCGTGAGAGCGGGGCGCCTGCAACGGGCGAGGCGCCGGTCGCGTTTCCTCCGACCACCGGAGACGAAACGGGTGTAGGCGCGCTCCCGCTAATCTCCGAGGTCCACAACTTGAAGCCCCACCTCCCTGGCGTCGCACTAGCCTTCTTCGTGTCGCTCTCCTGCGATATCGACGCAGGCCGCCCGGCAACAGGCTCCACACCAATGCTGTTGTCGGCGATGAATGTACGCAGTGCGCGCGCACACATCTCGGACGCCTCCTTCGCTTCTTGCGCCTCACTCAGCTCATGTCGTGTCTCCTCCAGCTGCACCTTGACTGTCTCGAGTTCCTTTCGCAGCGCCTCGACCAAGGACGGGTCGGGCGAGGGCGAACGTTCCACGACGGGCGGGCGGCCAGACCCGAGGCCCCAGATACCGGACATGCGCTTGGACTGACGGGAGGTGCTCCGTGCAGCTTGACCTTCTGGTGGAGGTGAGGTGGGCCATTGGCTATCTCCACCAAAACTGGGGGGGCTCAGGACATAGGCGGAGTCAGAGACGGATGAGATGCGGCGATGGCCCAAACGGCCCGCGGGAGACCCGGTCAAGGGCGTGAAAGATGTACGCCGAGACGATGGGTTGTTCAGGTCCAGAGCCAGGTTTGAGACCTGGCTCATCCGCCTGCTCTCTGTCTGCAACCGCATGAGAGCCCGCCTGTAATGAACGGTAAAATCAAGTTAGATTATACTTCAACAAGGAAACGAGCGCGGATCTCCCATTCATATGGCCCAAGACAATCATTGGTGCGATCAACAATCTATTCAACGAGCCCTGCGTGCATGCGGCGGTTTCGGCACATCGTACGAAACCGAAGCAGCCGCTGACGCGCTCGGCCGCCCTGCACAGGGTAGATCCAGACACAACGCAACATACCTGCTCTCTTCAACTTTACTCCGTAACATCGTGATAGCATCCTCGTCCTCCTGGTTCTTGTCTCGTGCGGCCTTGAGCTCCGCCTCCATTTGCGTGCATCTTTCCGTAACATTATCGAGCGCCTCCTTCATGTCAGCCTCCTGTTCCGCGGCGGCGGCGAGTGCCTCCTTGAGGCCGTCGCGTTCCTTCGCGACCTCGTCGAGGGACATGCGGAGCTGGGTCACAATAGACGCGAGCACGTTCGTGTCGAGCGACTGCGGCCGCTCCTTCTGCGGCGAGAACGGCTCTTCGCGCTCCAGCTGGTGCTCGAGCTCGAGCGTGAGGTCGATCGAGGTCGGGCGGTTCGATTGGAACGAGAGGTCTTCGTGCCCGTCGTCGGAGAACGACATCGCGGCAGACATAACAGATGGAATGGAATGCTGGGCCCGTGTGGGAGCTGGAATGCAGGGGCGTAGTTCGTGCCCGGGACCGCAGTGGCTGAGGCCCTGCCTCCTGGGCGACAGTGGGCGTGATGGCGACGGACCAAAGCGTTCGCTTTCGTGCGCGACGCGGCGTCGCGCCACGTGGTTTGCCAGCCCGGTCATGCGCAGATGGCTGGGAAGCCGCAGGCACACCTCCCGCACGAACAAAAGAGCTTCTGCACGCGAGAACCGATAAGAGGAGTGTGTATATTCAACAACCCGCACGTCAATACTCTACATCCGTTTGTGCCTCGATATCTATGCCATGGTACACTAAATTTACAACCTGCGATGCTGCCTCCAGCGTACATTCGTCCGTCAACGCTCTTCGCTTTTCTTCCGCCGCACGACACCCCGCCGTACCTTCCTCGGGGCAGCGTCAGACATGTGTCAGGGGATCCACACAAATCACGCCGTCGCGTTCGCTCCAGGGATATCCCCATGTGTGCAGCCATTCGCGCACTCCAGCCGCGAGACGTGCCCGGGAGGCACCGCGCGCAGGATCCTGTGTGCCTGTGTGCTTCTCTTCGCCGACAACAAGATATGCTATAAGCGGCCGCGTCAGCAGCAGCCGTAGGCAGAACAAAGGAGCACTCACCCAATCCATAGAAGTGTTCCTTTTCCAGCTGCGAATCCAACGAACATCAGACACGTCTACGCCCGTCAAAACCCCACACCACTCACCGCAAGCAAGAACTCCTCCAGCACCTCCGTCGCCTCCGCCGCATGCAGCCCATGCAAATCCAGCATGACCTCCGTGCGCTCCTCGGGCGAGAGCTTTTTCCCGCCCTCGCCGACCGTGCCCGTGCCCGCGATGCCCATACAGACACCCAGGCCCTTCGCGCATATGCGCCCGCGTGCGGTGCGGTCGCCGGGGTCGTCCGACCAGCTCGCGTCGCGGGTGCGCGCCGCCTGCTCCGAGACCCGCGCGCGCTCGCGCACGAGCTTCCCCGCCGCCTCGACCATCTCCGTGCTCATCTTCCCGTTGAGGTCGTGGCCCTCGCGGCTGAAGCGTTTCGCGGCCGCGCCGTCGCCCCGCCGCCATGCGTCGGCGGCACGCGACAGGCACGCGTTGCGCGCTGCACCGAGGCGCAGGGCTCTGCGGAATGTCAGACGTGAACGCTGCCTCGATACACACGACCGCCTTGCTCACCTCGAACGATACGCCATGTATAGGCTGTTCACGGACTCGCCGGTGGGCAACGTGGGCAGCAATGTTGGAGCGTGCAGTTTGAGCCGCGGCGATGGCTTCGGAGCGACTACTGCCGTGGTGTTGTGTAACGGCTCAGCAGCAGTGCCGAGGGCTTCGCGGCGAACCGTGGCAAATGCAGGGTCCTTGCTAGCTTGCGCTTGCACAGCAGGATTCGCGGGCGGCTTCTTGACTGCGGCCGCGAAGCGCGTCCGTGAAAGGTCCTGCGCGGCATTATCACGACCCTGGCCAGGCGCGCCATGTCGGCCGCGGTTCGCACTAGCAGACGAGACTGCATGATTAAGGGTTGGGAACTCGTCCGGAGATACACTGCGTGCTTGTTCCTGCGCAGCGGGGGTTATACTCGTATTGGCCATCACTTGCGTTACATTTGAGACGTCGATGTCCTTTGGCAGGTGATGCAAGAACTCGCAGCTCTCGCCCTTGGCGCATGTCCCGCGAAGCCAGAAACGACATAGCGCGCGCTCGAGATCGTGGCTGGCATTCACATTTCAGATGTTTATCAGGCGCCACGGACGGCCTAGCACTCACCTGAAGCGGCAGTCGGCACGCAAGCACTCGCCGGCGAGGAAGTATCTACATACTCTGTTGTTTCCGGGTACAGGTCGCCCATTAACGTGCCGCGGACCATTGCGGCCCGGCGCGCCTATGTTATTGAAGCCCGCCCTCCCGCCGCGCACCATACCGCCTTCGCGGGAGACCATTGTAATACCCCTGCCCATGGGCTGTATGCGGGGTTGATGCACGCTGGAAGTCGGGTTGCTCATCGCGCGGTCGACAAGCCACGTCATGGCGCGCTCGAAGTCGTAGCCGTTGTTCGCGAGAGCTTCCTCGAGCTCAGACGGCGCGAGGGTCGCGCCGAACACAGAGCTCAGCACGTCGAGCGGCGTCATACCGTCCGTTAGCATCGCAGCTGCCTCGGGATCCATCTCTGCATCGCTGTCCTGCACGGGCAGTTCGCCGCTGTCGGGGGAATTGAAGTGCGTGTCGTCGGTGGAGAATGAAGATGTGGACATGGATGAATTTGACCAAGGCGCATCTGCCTCTGTTGCAGCCACTGGATGGAAGGAACGTGGGATGTTGCTAGCCCTGAATGGGTCGAACGGGTCGTCGTCTTCGTCATTCTGGTCCGGGCGCAAGGAAGATCTGAGTGAGGAACTTGGTGTCACCGCACGAGGAAGCAGAGCACTGTCTGGTGTGAGAGGTGCTGCAATAGCGAGCTTCGATGTTGGCCTGTTCTGAGTCGACCAGAGGTCCGGAGAGGGCGTTTGGTCCCTTAGTGCCGCCAGGGATCCCGGATTCGATGAGGCTGCGGAAAGCGGACGAGGAATGGGCTTGAACTCCGAGGCCTTGGCGTTGAGAAGCCTCGGGGAGGATATAGGGGATGCCGGAAGACTAGTCGCATACTGTATCGGTCCAATGATGGGTGAGAGGTTCGGGGAATCGCTGCGCGCGTTCATGTATGAAGTGGCCTGAGCCTGGGCACCGAGAGGAGAGGTAATGGGTGTATGCGGCCGACGGAAGATCATGGCAAGCGGAGAACTTGGCGCAGACTGTGGGGTGTCTGGCCGACTGGTGAGGGTGCGACTCGTATTGGACGCACGAGAGGATGGCCGGGAGATGGGCCGGCGTGTCGGCGTCAGGAATAGGAAAGGAACGTTGTCAATGTCGTCTCTGTGCTTGTGCATGAGATCGAGGACATGCTGTTCAAGCTGCAGGTAGCGTTAGAAACGTAAGTGCGAGCCACAACAGAAGCCGACCTCGTCGTCGTCGATCTCCCCGAAGTTCTCCTTGAGGAGCGCCTTGAGCTCATCCTCCCGCTCGCTGTCGAGGAGGTTCGCGACCTGCGAAACGAAGGAGGAGGTGATGCGTCCGGACTCGTCAGAGTCGATGTCACTGTCGTAGACGTCGTTGGGCTTGTAGTGCCGTGCGATGGCCACGAGCTGGGAACGGGTGTGGGGAAACTTGAACGACACAGAGGAATCTTGGCCCGAGGCATAGCCGCCGTCTAGGGCAGCGCTGGAGTCTGGCGGCACTGATATTAGAGGGGGTGCCAGCATGGTGGTGGATACGGGCTGAGAAGAGGTACGGCGAGAAGGCTCGCATCACATCGGGATGGTGTGCGCTGCTCTATATGGCTATCCGCCCACGGCTATCCCTCTCGCCGATCTAGAACTCCCGACGCGTACCGTCCAGGCTCATTCTGCGCTCAAAATACTCGGGCACATTGCTGAGTACCTCTGAGAATCTTTCCCGCGAGCTGCCCACGGTGCCGCACACAACATACGAAATCACCTGCTCTGCGATGAGGCGATCCGTATCAACAAGTCCCCCGCATTCTTGCCATCCACCATGACGGCGAAAGCGTCGATCGATGCGTCCTGGACTTGCACAACCCAGGCCGGGGCGTAAGCGGTTCTCCTTGACGACCGCCCCTTCACCTCGTCAGCAACTGCTCTACCACTGTCTCCGTCTGCCGTCTGTCCGTGTGTGTTCAGGGCGTCGTCTATCACTGATCAGCGAATATCGCTGATCCGTCCTGTGACACTCGCTGTGCAGACTGGCACGGCATCCAAGTGACAGGTACGATCTTTGTGTACGTACTCCCCGCCTCTTCTCCGTCCAGCGGGTAACAGGAGCACTTCGGACTCAATGTACGCCCCGCTTGCTGATGCTTCATCCACGTACACATCGTTGTGGTACCGGTCGATAATACAAAAGTACACGGCAGGACACGGTGCTAAGAAGCTCCACAAAGTGTGGACTACTATGGCAGCTCAAGCCACGCTGCGAGCAGCTTCGGAAAGTTGATCGTGCCCAAGCCTGTGACCGGGTCCCACCCATGTTCGACGCTGAACCCGTTCGTACCACAGCCAGGATTTGAACCGATGGTAATGTCGTTGAACAGGCCCTGGAAAGTGTCGGAGTAGATCTGAAGAGGTATCATCTTAGTGAACTGAACCCTGTGGATGATTGGTTTGAAAAACAATCAGCTCACCGTAGGGTTGATGAATCCAATTGCGCTCTTCCCCCTGACCTGGCGAGCGTCGTTGATTGCAGAGAGGATGGAGGCGGTCATCGGGCAGGACGCGGAAGTGCCGCCTATCGGAACAAATTCGCCATTAATCGCAACCGTATAGTTCCACCTATGTGCACAGTCTTCAGTGGCAGCGGAGTAGCGAAGCGGGAGAGCACATGCCCATTTCCAGAGATATCTGGGAATGCCCTTGACTTTCCGGTCGAGTTCCAGATGTCGGGAGGATATCGTGGAGGGAATTTCTTCAGATAATCCTGCACGGTGCTCTTCTGGTACTCAGGGAGAGCAAAAATGTTCGACCATCCTCCTCCGGAAGCGAAGGCAGCGACAGCAGTCTCCGGCGCAGTCACCTATATGTGATAACCGAGGTCAGAGCGAGGCCCGTCCAGAAGTAACGATGCGCATAGGTACCGGATTTCCGGGGGTTATCTGTGTCGCGCCAACGCTTGTGACATATGGGCAGCCGCCTGGGAATGTGGGATTAAAGATGGAGGCTCCGATAGCTTGGGTCCCATTCGGCTCGAGACAAACACCACCGAACCCGGCAACGCCGTCATCGCCAGAGGCATACATGATCGTCACGCCCAAGAGCCCGAGCTAAACATACAAAGATCAATAAAATGCATAATTCCTCATGAAATGCGAATGCACTGCGCACCTTGCCGTACTCATTGCATTGCCGTATCATATAGAACGGTGTCAGGTCGGCTTCGTCGTATCCATACGAGGTGGAGATAATGTCGGCAGGCTTGACAGTGCCGCAGTTCTCCGGTTCTGCCAATGAATGTTGAGACGCAATGTGACGAGAAGAACTGAGTGCGGAATACCATCAAAGCCCCCAGGCGCAGTATCCGGGTATATACCGTCTTGAGTCGGATCATCGCCGCCTTCGAAGGTACAATAAGAAGCGTCGAGCGCATCGAGTAGGTTGTTAAAAGAGCCGCCTGTCCGCGGTGTGGAAAGTCGGATCAAACTGGAGGAATAAGCCGGGGAAATGAAAGGGGCGCACCTACAACATCATCTCCAGTTTGATAAAGTAAGACCTCCTGATTCTTTCCGACCAGGCCCAGGGCATACTGGAGATCAAGACTAGATTCACCAAGGTCGCCGTTCGGATCCAGAATACCTGGACAGTTTGGCATTACACGTAATCACAGTCAACCAGAGACTTTAAGACCCCAGAGTAGGCTTACCTCCATCAATACTAATCAATGTTGGACGCTCTCCCACCTGATCTTTGGAGAAATTGCCAAAGAAGACATCAAAATCTGAAGGGTTGTGCGACTCGGGCGTGTATTCCACTGCAATGCCTATCAGAATCGTAGATATCACAACAAAGATCTGCATCCTACCAATTGCGAATGTATTCTTCTTCGTATTTACGAACTCGTATTCGAAATTGTACAGCGCACGCAGGCAGTCGAGGGTGATTTGCTCGTCGCAATGGGCCAAGTCATTGAATATATTCTGTGATGGCCTCAAGTCAGCCGAACACGTACAAGTGAACAAGTAAAAGGTAACCCACGTCGAGCTTGGGTCCGATTAGGGGACCACCTCTGAAACCTGGCTTCGTCGCGCGCTTGACCATGGGTCTCTTCTTCGCGACGTCGAAGTGGAGCGTCGGCGTGATGAGTTCGACGTGCTTCGAGACATGCTCGGGCAGGTGATACGCGGACGCGCATGCTACATGTTCCCTACCATCGGCATTCTGATACACATAGTAGTCCGTGCCGAGAAGGGCTTCAGCCTCCTCAATTGTCACGTTTGCCGCGACCCAGCCTCCGCTTGCGCTGAGCTTCGTCCGGTGGGCATGGATCCCGTTCTCAGTAAGCCAGCCGACAACGGTGTCAACAGCCTCGTCCGAGGGTCTGAACGTCTCGGCGACCTGGGCCGCGCTCCAGTGCTTGCCGTAGTTCGGAGAGTCCGGGTGAGACACGTCGTTGAGATATGACTCCAGCTCTTCTATATTGGACTGAGCGAGGCCAATGCGGAGCGGAAGAACTCTGGAGGGCTCAGCGCGCTTCACGGGCTGCCAGCCAAAGGGAGCTGAACGACGCGTCTCGTGCGGTACTCGACGCGTCAGAGGCGACGAGGTAGCGAAGAGACCGAAGGAAACGAGCAGCAAGCCCAGAGCAAGACCCATACGCAGGTGTCGGAACGGCATCCTGAACAAAGGATGGCACCCCGGCAAGCAAGGAAGAAGATATCCAGCTTATATCTACTGCTCGTGTCCGTCATGTCATAGATTGTACCCCTCAGGCCCGAGGCACGGATACAATGGGTAGTAGGATTGACGCCATCAGAAAGGAAGGATGGCCAGGAGAAATAGCCAGCATGCTTGTCATATCCGACAGCTGGCAAGAACAAGGAGTGAGACATTTACGACGAAACTTACGACATATCCGGAGGCATAGCGAAGAGAAGCGGCCCGTATCGTCACAACAATGCAGCCATGTGAGCTCGGTAGCCGGATAGCTCGGGTTTCCAGAAGGGGAAGTTATCATCATGCTGCTCGAAGTCGACCCACTGTCCGTGATCGCCCGCCCTAAGCCCGGATGATAGACGTTTGGAAAGATATAATTAGACAAGATTACCCTTTTCATCACAAGGAACAAGCATCTATTGCCCTGGTGCGACGTTACCGTGTCGTTTGTGAGTACTAGATGCCCAGGAGTCCCACATAGAGGTCGCCTAGACGCATTTCAAATCGACGCCAGAGAGGGAAGCATCACTGACGGATGAGAATTGATTGATAAGTCCCGGAGTTGATGATCGCACTGCAGCGTGATGATACTTATGCGCAACGTCAGCGGGTTGTGGGAAGAGCAATATCATCATGGTTTGTCAGGTGAAGAAGGGACAAGCTGAACGTGAACCCGAGACTAGACTTCCACCGTGGTAAAGGCTTGGTAACTATGCATGGGTAGTGAACGTCGCAATTACTTGACTCGATCCATGGCGACTGGTAGGCTCAACCGTTTCTAAGAAATCCGATTTCCCCGCGAAGTCCACACTTATGGTAAATCTGAACATATGATCGTAAGATCACTCTGGAAGGTTGTAATGCATACCTACAAACGGGGAGATGCGGTCAGAAGGTCATGTAGTAGTCGTTTATATGGAGGCTGTTGCAACATTCCCAGAATCCCACCTGAACGTCGACTGTCATCGCGGCTGAGCGCCAAGTACTGGTCTGGCGCCTGTTTCGCCGTCTACGGAGCTCATTTGAGCAAGGTCATCGCCTTGCGCTTCTACTGCCTTTACAAACCTATGCCGATGGCATGTATGTTGCTTGCAGATGCACCTGAACTCAGCACACATGGCTATGCCACCAGTATCGTCTATCCAGTACAACATAGCTCTTAGTCTTTGCCACCAGCTACTAGCACCAGCACCTGTCAGTCTTCGCCACCAACTACTAGCACCAGCACCTGATCAGCTTCGAAATACTGCGATATCATGTTGATCGCTGTTACCGCTACGTCGCGAACCTGTAGATCTACTCAAACTACGGCATCTTTTACTTTTATGATCTACCAGCCACTGCGTGTGGCTAACCCAGGTCGTGCCTCCGAGACACGCTGGCACCGGTTCAAGTCAGTGACGATACAATGACATCGCGGTTCGTATTCCTGAACCTATCTCTCACGCTCTGGTCCTAATTGCAGTGAAGCCTTATGGGATCATCAGGCCGTTCTTTTGACGGAAGCGCAGCCATCTTGTATCCTATGCTATATGCTAAAAGCTGTCTAGAGTCTTTGGCAGTGCCGGGTATGCGCTCTTTCTGATGGAACCGGGGGCTGACATTGCACCCGCTTTGAGGCTGGGAACAGATATCGCCCCTTCCAACTTAGGCTAGTTCTTTATGCATGGCATGGGACGGGCGGTGTAAACGTCGAAGCGTACACGGAGCAGCTAGTGTCGAGGAAGCTAGATCATGGTACCCAAGCAACGATAAAAGACCCTCCATCGGTGTCATATTTGCATTCGATCTTCAGGCGTCTTGTTTGACCTGGCATCCTCATGCTTGGAGCATACGACGTGTACGCAACACAGCTGTATCAGCTCAACCAGGGGCTGCCTTTATGGGAGCCTGAACCCACTCACAATGGGCACGCCCTCCTCGGTGACGTCGGGTTCGTCCAGGAGGGCAGGTTCTACCGTTTCTTCAACACTCTGCGACCAGCAAATGACGACGCGAATCGGTTCGGCGTGCCCGAAGGCTTTCGTCCTCTTGTTCTACCTAGTTATCTGATTCATCGAACTGAAAACGCCCTATCACAAGGTCCGATTTGTAGCAGAACGATACGAGCATTACAGGTTGGCGCGAGCGTCTCGATGTGAGCGCAATTGCTTTTCGATGATATCTTCCCTCTCATTTTTCAACAGGACTCAGAGTACTGGCATGGGGTTCTCTTTCAGATGCTGCGAAGATCAAGGGGCCGTCCTCATGTTGAATGACAGGGCGGATCGAGAGATCGTGCTGCGAAATGATATTATGCATAAATACATGATCGAGCATCATGACGCTTGGTACCAATTTGCAAGAAATACGTTGGGATTGGCCATCAAACAGGAGGACATCATCTTCGTTCGCGGCCTTCTTCAAACCTCCGACTGGGCAGGGGTCGCTGGTTTCCTCCAGGAGGGACGTGCCAGCACTCTCAGCTTTGACGCAGGCTCGGTCGCACCCTTCAGCGTGGCATTTTCAGTTGCCGCTCTGAAGGAAATCTCAGCACCTATACAGTGGCGAACAGGACCCCGCCGTGACGGAGACTTGAAGAAAGATCAAACCCTTTTCCTGCAGTTCTACAAGCTGAAGAAGAGGATCATCTTGGGTCCGAGAGTTGTGAAAGCAGCGTCAGAACCTCGCGACATGAAGCCATCTTCATCTGACGACCACGATATAGCACGGATTCTCGCAGATGAGGGCGCTGAATCATCGGATGAAGAACTTGTCGAAATTGTTCCAGCTCGACGTCAAGTATGTACTTGGACTTCATGTATTTTTGAATTATTGCGCTCACAGTAACTCGCCAGCAACGCCTTCCTGTTGACTGTGTGCTAAATTATATTCTAGAGGTAAGCCTATGTAATGTGGGATATTTGTTCTCACCCACATGATGAACTTATCCTACAGTACTCCGATGCTCGGGCAGCTATTGCTTCGGACGATATTCTTAGTGACTTATTCGAGGTGCATCCAGATTATTTCTGTACACTACTATTATTCGCTGTGCTAATAATGTCTTGCAGGGAGACATACCAAGCAATCTCGAGGATATAGGACAACTCCTAGAATTGCTATCCCCGGTGGTAACCGTTGACGAATATGGGGGTATGTTGTCTTATCTGGCCCCTCATTTCATCGATACTGACGGAGATCCTTTCCAGTTGGTACGATATCACCCCAGTATGAAGCAGCATCCAAAAACGGCAACGAGACGTTGCCGAAGCATTCTGCTCCACTTGACATTCCGATAATACCGACACTGCCATCTATCCCGCAGTCGATCCACTCACCGGATGCTCTCGAGGATGAGATCCATTGCCTTCAACGAAAGATACGCGACTTGGAGCTCATCAATCAAGTCTCGCGTAGCCGCATTGAGCAGCTCGAGACGGAGCTCGGCGACCGCACTATATTCAGCGCCAGTCCTGCACTCAGCACCGTCGACTTCCCTTATCTCCGCAAACAGGTTCCCCTCGGTGATGATGATGGAGCAGACGAAGAGTTGAAGGCTCGCACCGATGCGCGCATCAAGTTGTTTTGTTCGTTGAACCGTGCAGGCAATGCTCTCTGCGCTTGGCACGACTCCCGTCGTGAACGTAGAGTTTATCCACCACGTGCGGCGCCACCAGGTCAGCTCAATTGCGGCTGCACTTACGAAGAGGCACTCTTTGAGGAGTGCCTAGCTCGCCATGGTGTGGGGAGTTACACGCCCGGAGAGCATGTTCGCATGGATCCAGCTCTCAGGAATCCGCTCTTGAAGCTTCTTCAACGGCATTATGGATACCACGATGGAGACTTCGAGAGGGACCCAGAGACGGGAGAATGGATCGAAAGCGATGGATCCGAATGCTGGGAAGCACATCACAGAAAACGCGCGCGGATTGCTTTAGTTACAATCCATAGGCAATATTATTGCACTGGCAAGTGACCAAATGCGGTTGCAATCCCTATGCAAGTGCCTTACAACTCACTCCGAATATTGTGACGTTTGCGAGCCACTGGCTAGATCGCGCGACCTTGCAAGACCATTCCAACGGATCCTAAACATCGGCTTGGGATTGTAAGTACTTTATAGTTCCATTGAGAGATTCCTCAATGTCCGTTACCCATTATAATGCTATCGGGAATATTCTATTACATTTACGCCAGATTGTCACTCTATCACGGCGCGTACATCATTGTATCGAGGTGTTTCCGGGAAACTACCACTAAGTCCGTGCTCGCCGAGTAGTAGCCCTCTGGGTCGACATCACCGCTTCACTCTTCAAATTCACGGGGTATAACGGCTGCAAATATAAGACCAACACGTGAACGGTGATATATAAGATTACTTACTATATTCTCCTTCTTCGGGGTGCTTGATTGATGTAGCGTAGACCGTGATCCTGATGGAATCTCCATGTCGCTCTCAGGTTCAGTCACGGAGCCATCATCCGATGGTTCAGGAGGCCCACGCGGTCGCTTTACAGCTGACTCGTCCCTGTCTAGGACACGGCATTTGCAAGCGGTCGAATTATCAGCAGTCGATACCGTCATCGGAACCCGGGCTTCGGAAGAGGTACGCTTTGCACCGTTCGGGGATTCCAAGTTGATCGTCTGCCATGAAACCGGATGCCTCAGCGGCTGGTATATGAAGTGCAGCGACCATCCAGACTCACCACCAGGCCCGTGTTAGGAGGTATGACAATGAGCGTGACAGTGCCTGGTGTCATAGCAAGATTCAGGACTTGTGAGTTTGTGGCCGCCATCTTCAGCTGGGTCACCCGGTCAGAGGACTCAATGGGACTCGGACTTCAAGCTAAAGTGGACGTATCGGAGTTTGAATTCCTTCCCCATGACGCGCCGTTTTGCCCCTTGCCGCATCCTCTCGACAACAATCCAACTCGCGTCATTATCACAGCTCTCACTGGAGTCTGCGTATATCTTTGGCATGTTTCTGCCTCTCTGAATTTCGATGCTGGACTAGAAGCTCCTGGATTATTGGCTTTTCTGCTGCTACTAGAACCTCAGATCTGCTTGCCCGGAAGCTCCACTTTTTGACAGCATCACGCACTTCTACTAGTTTCTCCAATACTGCTATGACCCATTGCTCAGCATGCCCAAGTGCTTGTGTGGCCGATCCTTCACCGACAAACGCTATCTAACAAGACACAAGTCCACTTGTCCCGTGATAGCATCCATCAGCGCGGAGACCTGGAGGAAGCTAGCACAGCAGGATACTGGTCGGGAACACAAAAAGAGGCGGGTTGAGGGTATCCTGGTATGTCGCTCAAATGGTCCATTTGTAACTTCAACCTAAGTCGTTCATAGGGCTGGGCGACTCCTTTCCGGGCAGGCGCTACGAGTCATGAACAAGCCGGTTCAAGTCACGCTGCTGATGGAGTGTTTTGTGTAAGTTGCATACCCAAAGTGTGCAGTATTTTCATGACTGATGTTGTCAAAGGCTGAGCATGAGGATTCCACCGATCTCCCAGCACTCGAAGATCCGATAACCGTCTCAGCAAACCCGCCGCCTGAGGAGCCAAA
>KV722353.1:0-14998 GCA_001687445.1 Obba rivulosa
GACCCCGGCACAATCCGTTTCTGCGAGCGTTCATTCTAAATCAGTCCTGACCCCAATGGGCAACGGTACCCCGCGTCTATTGATGTCAGCTTGTCCGGTCTCATGTCTCCTGGACACCCGAGACACGACTGAATGGCTTGCATCGGGTCTTCGGGCGGTGTCCACGGGCCCTGGACTCGCGGGATGAAGGCATGCCGGCTGCCGGCCGCGTTAGGCTGCCTATCACGGATACTTGGTATTTAGATTACGTAAGATCTCTGCCTCAATTGCGCTGTTGGCGATCTCGATTTATTGCCAACCCCGGGCTTCTATTGTGGCACCTACTTGTAGTGTATAAAGGGCAGCCTACCGTCCGCGCGCCCTCTACATACACCCTTTTTGTCCAGCCCCTTCACGACGCCTCCTTATCCCCCCTGCTCCAGCTTGCATGCTATGGTTGACGAACGCGAGAAAGTGACGCTCCCGAGCATCAATGAGATGTTTCCAGGTACTTTATTCAATTAGCATGACCAGACGCGTTCTCTGACATGGTGAGAAGAACATTTACTGGCCGGACTCCCGCCGAAAGAACACAGAGAAACGCGCATACAATCATCGTATACGGAATACACCCCTTCCGCACTCGCATCGCATCAACTATCGGTAAGTCGTGAAGCTACGCTTCAAATGTAGGATTAAATATCGAACATTTTAGCAGGCGAGATACAGCCCAACGTTCCAAGAGCGTCGACATGATCCTGACACGATCATGTACGATGGTACACCCCCGCCTTCCGATCGGATGACTATAGAAGCCGCTACATCATATTCAAGGTCTTCGGCAGCCTACACTTCTCGTAATTCTAACCAACTACGCTACTCTGTGAGGTAAGAGTATGTCTGTGATCTTACGAATGTTGGCTGATGATCCAATATGCGCACAGCCCACGGATCAACCACGCCAACCAGGTAGCAGCCTCTAACCCGTTGCATTTCTCACGGCCTCAACCACTGACTGCCCGCCTTGAGAACATTGCCTCGCGCTCTGACGTCTCTGTCGCAACACGTGTACCCAATATGAGCAACATGAGTTACACCGAAGCCAGCATCGCAGATCCCCCACTCAATGCTATCACGAAAGCACGACCCGCCTTCCGAGTGCAGCTTCCCTTGCCGCCTCGCGTTCCTGGAACACGTCCATCCGATGCATCGAACCGCTCGATGAGTGCCGATCAGTACGATGATCGTCCCTCGGTGCCTCCAAGCTACTCCGCTAACGTGTACCTCTCTACTCCCGCAAGTAACACCGATGTCCACGCGCTGCAGCGTGTCGAGTCAGGAGAGCAGGCAGAGAACCCATCAGACGAGAAGCGTCATCGCTGTCCGCACTGCAGCAAGCGCTTCAACCGACCAAGCAGCCTCAACATTCACGTCAATACCCACACCGGCGCGAAACGTAAGCTTCCGCCTCGTGGCCGCATTGCGCCCCGCGTGCTTCTGCTTCCGCACGCTAATGCCGATGCTCGCAGCGTTCATGTGCCGCTTCCCCGGATGCAACCGTCAATTCAATGTCAACTCGAACATGCGTCGCCACTACCGCAACCACCTCACCGCGCGGCGCCGGGACGTTGTCGCACGTTTTCTCCAGCCCGCGTCGCCAGCCGCTTCTTCTCCGCCTCCGGCGGTGCATCCGCTGGACGTTGCCACCACGCGCGGCGCAGCAGCTCCATTGCACAATTCGTTTCCAAATTCCCTTGGACCCCGCTCGCCATCCTCAGGACAGCCGGGCGTGCTTCCCCCGGCCTCGTTCAGTCCAAGCGATGCGAGTCCCGGGAGCAGCAGCGAGACGCTGCGAGGCTCCACAGACATGTCTGAGCGGGGCAGTCCGGTGTCACCCATGGGAGCGTGCAGGCTGCGCTCCCAGTCTGGCCGGAGTCCCCATTACCGCGCAGAGCTTTACGAACCGGGCTCCGTGGGCGACCCCGGCGCGGCGCGTGGCCGCTCAGACTCGCAGTCTTGTTCTGTTCCGGGCTGCGGCTGCTCACGTATATCGCCCACCTTGCGCCCAGCATTCCCAGAGAGCATGCCCACGGCCACCCACGGCAGCGCCCGCCCTGGATCATAGTTGCATGATTGGATTCGATCGACATCCACTCGGAAGGTCGCTCCTGGATCCCGAATTAACAAATAATGTGGCGTATGATACAGGGACTGGTGCATTCCCCACGAACCTTAGTGATCATGAGCGGCCTCGTTCTCGAACCCTATCCACCTGCTTGCAATGACCCTCATCGCTTTCCTTGTTTTGTCCTCGAGCTGCTGTATTTCCCATACTCTGCTGCGATCATTATACCCGCAATGATCATGTATCAAATAGTGGAAGAGATCTAGTGTGTCCATATTACGCCCCCGTTGTGACGTCTGCATTTCATTAGGGGTGTTTTGGGAGTGTGCTCGCACTGTTGCGCGGCATCCGGCGCCAGTCTAGTGCAATGGCTCCTGGCGCTCCGTTCCGGACGCACCCAACGATAAATTCAACCTTGTACAACAGTGGAATTCGCGCATCTCGGTCTTGCGAGCTCATCAGCGCTTTGAGAATCGCGAAGGTACATGCATGCCTATGGCGCTCGAAACTTAGTTTCGCTTAAGCTCCGCATCCCAGCGGCAAGTAATATTCCATGGACCACCGCAGATCATGACATGGCCTAACAAGGTTCTCATGCAGAGCGTGTGGCGCCCGCCGCGGCGCAGTTCGCACGGCGCTTGCCACATTACCCAGGCATACAAAGTAAGCCAGGAAGAAATCGCTAAACGAGATCTATGAATTCACCCGCGAACAAGGCGTTACCATATCTACGGATCAGTTGGGATGTATTGGAAGGCCGAAGATGGCTCGCCTTGTTTCGCGGGGCGGCCAATAATGTGGTGTAGGCGGCAGATCTATAGCGAGATTCGTAAGCGTACGCTGTCATCGCATACTACCTTACTGGGGCGTGATGGCGCGCAAGGCACCGACGGCGCTGGCGACATCATTATTTTCGAGAGTCGTCTGATACTGCGCGTGACATTGTTCTTCAGGAATAAGCTAGCAGAAGAGAACAGAGCAAAGTTGATTCGAGTCGCGGGAATGCTGATCCCATCACCAAGTCTGCATCGAGAACACCATCACGACAGATCCACGTAGTATAACGGACTGATAACACGTCGCCGTATGAGACCGCATCACCGCAAGCGGCTCTTTTAGGGCATGGATACATGGTGTGGAGGATTGTCAGTTTGGTAATCAGGAGATGCGGTTGATATTGGGATTTCTATATCGCTCTGCGCGATTAGCGCATCCCCCACATGATCGCCCTAGGCACACAAAGGGAGGCTGTTGGCGGCGCGGTCGGTGGCCAAGTCAGTCGAGGGAATTTTCTACGGATGAACGCTGTATCCAAGCGGTGGTACTCACGGGTCACCATATGATCGAGGTTCCACTAGTCAGCCACAGACCTTCCTGTACGAGCTCGGCGAACTGAGCCATAATGGTGCGGGCGTCACTGGCTCCCCACAGGGCAGACGATCAATGCCTCGCAGGCATGGGGTCCAGATGTGAGAAGCTGAAGCCACGGTTGGGGATAAATCAGCCCGCGCAGCGAGTCGGGCCGGTCTTGGCTTGCTTCCCTGCTAAGTAAAATGACTCTCCGTATTTGTGAAGTGTGTCCTAAGGCGATCGACCCTGTATGCCTCCACCGGAGCGATAGCCGACGTATAGCTCCGGTCGAGCTATATCCCTCGACTGAATGCAACGAGAACGATTGTAAGTCGCGGCAGACTATCGTCGTTTCCTGATTATGCCCAATGCAGCACGATACTTCAGACGTCTATGGCGTCACGGAGAGACGTGGTGCAGAGGGGAAAATAGGGCTCGGAGTAGTGCTTACTCACGGAGGGCGACATCAACGGCAGGGTGGCCTGAACCACAGCTGCAAGCTGCCACAGAACATATCGTGCGCGGTAACCCATTAGGTACGACCGTCATGCTTGAGACACACTAAGCGTAGTAGACGTCTACTCAGTCAACAGTCTGTCACCTAAACTGGAACTCAGCCTCATCTTACTGGGATATAGAGTTAGACTGCACACCAAAATAGAATGAGGCGTTTCCGTGTCAATAACTGTATTACAGACCATGCCACCTACGGTGCAATGTGGGCGCTGACCGTGATGCAATCCACTAGTCTGATGTCTGGGGCGTTAAAAGCCCATCGGGCTCGATCGGTTTCCCTTCTGCTGTGGACCACATGCGCGTCGAGATGGATAACATGCAGGCCAAATCATAGTCTGCGTTTTCCGGTGGGTTCTGCCCACTTAGCCATTTGTTTTTTTTCTTGCAGTAGTGTGCAGTGAAGTGGTTTATAGGCGCCCAACGAAATTGATCCGCGAATTGTTTCGACCAAGCGCTTAGCACAAACCTTATAGCGCTTGGCTCTTTAGCGCCGACGCCAATTTCGTCCGTCAACCCCATAGTTTCGTCAACTCGCTACCACTTCCTTGACTCAGTCAGGCTACTCGGTCTCAACTATTTACATTGTTTTGAACATATATAAATTGTATTTGGCTATTGTTGAAGATCAGCTGATCGGAATCAGTCACTCCGGAGGTCCAGTACTTCCATCCTGTGAATCAACGACATTCGGCTGCTGAAGTTCCGATGTAGCGAAGTTTGATGATATATATACTCACGATCTATTCTAAATATCTTGTTATCTACCAAGAAACTTTGAAGAGCCTTATCAAGCTCCATGCTTTCTATTCCAGGCTGTACTGACTGTTCCTTTGGTCATCGATGGCACCGGATCTCAACTACGCGCTTGTGGCAAGTGAACCAGTGAATGTGACATGCAACGGAAATTACCGATATCGTGGTTTCTATCATTTATCACATTGCCATCACTTCTGTTTTCACGACTGTTCATCTATAAGATGGTGAACACGGGCGGTCGCGCTGCTCCATCTATGCAAGGAGCTGGAAATCTTCTTGTCGGCATCTGCTTTCTGATGATAGACCCGAGGACTCACACGGTTGTTCTTCAAAGATGTGCGTCGAAATCTAATGGATCTGGGGAGCCATCACGGTTGACTTCTGCCCGATCATGTCTTGGTTAGAATCAGCAATTTCAATCCTTCGCGTGAAATCGATGGTCAGAACCTGATTCAACGCCTCCTTCTGGAAGAGAGAACAATATCCATGAAGATGAAGAGCGCATCGCGTTGCATCACGCAAGCTACATGAGACATCGAGCGGCGATGTCAGCTCCTTGAGGCAGTCACCTCTCTATCGTGATCAACTACTAAGCTTGACGCAATCACCCAAGGTCGCCACATCTCGACTTTATCCCTCTCGTGAATTTGAATTATTTATAACCTGCTTTAGATCAAGGAAAGAGGCTGTGTTCGGGAGAACTCTCCCGGGCTACAAAACTGATCTCATCGCCTACCTCAGTATCCTCTCACAAGAAGTCAACATCGGATACTTGAGGAAGTCTTGCACATGCGTCTACGAATAGCAGTGCGTTATTTTTCTACAGTAGGCTCTGCAAGACAGCGTCAATAATTTGAAATAGTCGCCTTATATACGGCGCTGTGTTCGCAACGAGGACGACATGTATACGCTCGACTACCTTTGATGCGCTTCCCCGCGAATTCATGATTCCTTGTCTTGATGAGACCGACGGAATAACAGAATAAGCGTATCCATTCATGGGCAACTTCCGATATATCGGAGAGAATGCGTGATCGTAGAAATTTGGATCGTACCGGGGTTCTCAGAGCTCATATACATATGTCAAATCTCATGGGTTATCCATGCTATACAGGACCGCTCGGCGGATACTTAGTACAAGCAGTGTCCTCGTCGATAATGAGGTCATATTGGTCATATGTTCGCTTCGGCACTTTGAGAAGGGAAGTGCGCAGCCTTTTCTGAGATGCGTCTTGAATACGTACCGATGGCCTAGACTCCGTAGGACCGTATGCGTGACGTACATGCAGCGTCGTCGTCCAATGCGTACATTTTTTCCGTGCCTCTTGCATGGCAGACGGACCTGCAGCTGACGTGCAGAGCGTAGGACTGCAACCATAGATTGTAAATTTCTCATCCATCAACTCTCTCTCCACCGTATCGCGAGTCGGCACCCCGACGGCGCAGAACGCGTGAGAGCAATGCGGCGCCGAACTCACACCAACCCCCATATAAAGCTCTCAGGTCTCCACATGATGGCTCTTGCGTCTTGCGGGAGGCTCCCACCATGCCCGGACTCAACGCTTCGCCACCGTTCCCGACCGACGTCCCTACCCATCCCCTGCTCGTCGTGGATTATAAGCTTATCAAATCAGGCGATACAGATGAGATCGACAAGCTATGGAAAGCTGCAACTGAGCTCGGCTTTTGGTAGTGAGTATCGCCAAACATTTCACGAGCAAGCACGATCGCTTATGATGGGGGGCACAGTCTCAGTAACCACGGGGCGGAGGAAGAGGTCGACGGCATGTTTGACATGGGAGCCGAAACCATGGATCTCCCTCTCGAGGAGAAAATGAAGTTCGAGCAAGGTGATGATGGGCTGTCCTTCGGGTATGCGACACAACCTCAGCGCATATCTGTATTCACTGACTGTGAATACAAGTTACAAAGCCCGAGGTGCATCAGCCACCGATGAGTATGGGAACCTCGACACCGTCGAATTCATCAACGTCGCTAAGGACGACGCATTGGCTTGGCCGCGCCAGGTACATCGAGCCTATCCGTCCACGGTGAACGCCAAGATGGAAAACGTGATCAAGCCGTTCGTGCAGAAGTCGGTGGAGGTGAACACCACGCTGATGCGTGTTCTGGAGGGCAAGCTTGACCTACCTGAAGGGGCGCTCACGCAACGCCACACGATCGACGAGCACAGTGGGAGCGAAGCGCGGGTCATCAAAAGCCCCCCGCGCCCGGGAGGTATCTCGGAGGAAAAAGTAGCGATCGGTGCTCACACGGACTTCGGGTCACTGGTAAGTGGACATTGGGGGGCGTGATGCGACCACCTGACGATCCCGTTTGGAGTCGTTCTTGCACAACCGCCTCGGCGGCCTGCAAGTTCTGGTTCCTGGGACTGAGACTTGGCAGTATGTCAAGGTAAGCAGATCCTGTCCATCGCGCACGGGGCAGCGGCAATAATAGAGCTCGGCAGCCGATCCCGGGACATGCGATCTGCAACCTGGGTGATGCGATGACCCTCTTCAGCGGAGGTATTCTGAGATCAAACTTGCACCGTGTAATGTGAGTCGGAGTTCATCGCAGAATCATCTCACATATATTGAATGCCCGCTCCAGACCTCCGCCCAAAGACCAAGGAAAGTACGAGCGCTGGTCCTTGGTATTCTTCACTCGTCCGGGAAATCCCGTCGAACTCCGCCCACTTACCGAGAGCGCGCTCATTGCGGATGCTGTTGCGAAGGCTCCGGAGGGCAAGTACCAGGCCGGATCGACAGCAGCACAATGGTTCGCGAGGCGAATCAAGAACCAGAGGATCAAGAACAGAGCAGTGAGCTCTTCCAGGCGGTGAGGATACTCAGTTGCTGATGCCACCATTCCGTAGGGCCCAGAAACCTGGCGAGCGAGTAGAGGAATGGAGCACAACCCGTCTGCTATATGATATGCTCCGAACTCACGCACGCCTTCGCGCAGTCAGGTAGGAAGGTCGGTAATCCACAATTGAAGGATCTCGCGCTTAGTCTCCCAAGAGTTCTCTGTTTGTGAGAGGCTGTTGATCCGAAACATGTGTTGTCGCTGTAGTTCAGATAAAGACTGTTTGACTTGGGATAGCAAAGTATTTGTTGCGAAACAAGCAAAGTCTGTGGCGAAGGTGGTCGGTACTCAACTGGCAATGTCCGAATGTGACAACACCGAGAGCTACAACTGTCTTTAAAATTCATGCAGCATGTAGGGCCAGGGCACCGCATCATTGGTACGGTAATATGCAGTGAGAGAGACAGTCTACATATGAAAAGCGTCTCATCTGCCATGAGATTAGCGACGGCTCATACGGTCATATCTGCAACTCACTATTTCGAACAAATTTGTTCGATGTGTCCCACTTTCGCTGTTTTCCACCACAGCGTTCAGGATTACTTGAGATCTACCTGGGTATGACTGTCGACATGGCATTAAGGCAGACTTGTCATGAAGTCTTGATCGTCAGTGACGAGATGAATCATGTTACTTGAGGCAGTCTGAATCTCAACCGCATACGAATATGCTACAGCCTACAGCAAATGATTTGACAAAGGTGCTTCTCAATCTCACGTGAGAATAATATGCCTCGTGTAAACGCCTGAACTTGGACTCGAGACTCGAAACTCGAGGCTCTACACTCGAGAGGAGACTATAGCCAAAATCAGGAAGCAAAACAGTGGGCAGAAACGATCGCTGCGAGAGCGACCAACCGCATCCGCACAGCGGAACTCGCTATCGTGGCTACTGGGCATTCACGGGCGATTCGAAATACGTCGTGAAGGGCATGACCGAGTGGTTACCCAGATGGAAGGTATGTCAATAGTTCTACCATCGTAGCTGCATAACCTAATCGGCAGGACTGTCAGGCAAATGACTGGCTTACTTCAAGTGGCCGCACTCCTGCAAGTATCGACTTGTTTCGGCAGCTAGAGAACGAAACCATTGCGCAAGAACACGACCATGGTGTCAATAACATATTTTGGCACATACTGCGCCAGTACAATGCTTTGGCAGATATGCTAGCGAACAGCGCAGCAGAGGTCGCGGAGCCGATTGCGGTGCGGGCGTGAGTTCTAACATGGACGCGTTGAATAGGAAGGCAAGTCTATCATGCCATGTCATAGGGTTGACAGAGGCGTTTCTGGAATGACATCTCTTGACCGGATATGTTTGCGAGAGCAGTCTGACTGTGCTGTATCACATAGCTGAAGGTAGTATGATTTAGATTACCGCCGTTCCGGTAATCACCTATTCGTTTCATACCTCCGATGGATATCGTCCGGTGAATGCAACCTGACGGAAATTATTCAGTGAATTCTGGAAGGGTAAACCCTTGATTACAAGTACAAGAACACAATACAGATAGGCATAGCGCGAAAGCGAATGGAAGCGGGGAAGTCGAAAGCGTGTGCGATAGAAGCATTCTAATGTCCTTGTCCTCCACTTGTAGAAGGCACGTTGACGGTTCTTTCTGGATACCTGTCGGGCCATGATGATGACAGCGCTCAGAAGGACGAGAAGCGTTACACGTACCTGGCTTTGATACGGGAGGCAAGGTCTTCTTCGTAGATTTGGTCCGCACCCAGCTGGTTCCCAAGCGTTAACCATCTATGAGACGCCATGTGAGCATATCTCGGGAACAATCCAGAAGCACGCGGCGTACCCAGGCCTCGTGTTGTGTTTACGGCCAAAGATTTCGATCTTACGTCCGCCGGGACACATGCGCTCGATCATGCCGTACACCTCGTCAGGCTTGCGGCTCGTCTCGCGCACCTCAGATACGATCACATCGGTGTCAAGCCCGCGGTTCGCCCACGAAGGAAACTTGAGGTTTCCCCGCTCATCTGTCACAGTCTTGACGCCAACCAGCATGTGTTCCTTCGTGTGATTGAGCCAGTGGCCTGTACGACCTGTACGGATAACGCGCTGGAGCTGTGAAAATGACAATGGAAGTTATTGAGCGTGAAGGAATTGATGGACAAGAAGGGAAGCACTTACCTGATTGGTCTTGACCCAGACAACCTCGTCCACACGGGTATAGCCCCAAACTCGGAGGCACTCGCGACCGACTTCCATAGCGCGCCCGGTAACCCACAGGAACAGTAGACCCTCGTCCTGAAGCGCAGGTATCGGCATGGCACGCATTTCATCATCTGTCATCGTGCCATAGGGGAGCTGAAACGTAGAACAACTGAAGTCAGGCACAGCATTTATACAATACACGAGAGGAGATCCGAAGACTCCGGTTCAAACCCCTTCGGAAGCCACGAGGCAACGCCGTTGCATCGAGAACGCGGAGTGTTCGCAAGATCAGCGTTAACTGAGATTGACTTACGCTCATGTGAATGTCCCAAGGCGGGTCAGCCATGATGACGTGAAATTTCCCCAAGACGGAGTAGTCGAACCTCCGAAGGTCGCAGTTAATCCATTGCGGCGGCAGCTGGAAAATACATCGCAAGGAGCAATCAGCGTAATTTCGCAGTGCGCGCTGTCTGCAGCACTCACTATCGGCGTTTCCTTCCCAGTAGGTCCAAAGCCGATTCCTAACCGGTACGGTCTCTTCTTTACCTCGAGCCGGCGATTGTCGTGTGCAGAACCGTCATTCGCATCCCAATCAACCTCAAAATGCAAATAACGGCATGGTGCCTTCTCCTTCCCTCTGCCACCGGCGCCCAAGCCGCTTGGGAGGCTTACGGTGCCACCGCCCTGCGCACCATAACCAGATGCCCGGTGAGATGGCAGCGGTGGGATAGATGGTGACTGCGCGTAGGTGGGCTCGGAATAGCACGTATTGAGGTAAGAGCAGTGCCCCAGCGAGGGGTCGGTGTGGGGTCGGATGAGCGGGCGAAAGTGTACACGGTCGCAGATGGTCAGTGGCGCATTTGAGTTCGCGCCGGAGGCGATCCGCCGTGCTTTGGCACAGCCGTCTTTGGTAATGTGCGGACATATGGGCTCGAAGCTCCCGTTCACAGCTCGGAACTGTGCACAGCCTTTAATTTGAGCGGACGGCGGAGAAACGGCGTACACACCTGCTCAGCAAGCAATCTGCCTTTCGCAGAGCTCCTCTGCAGGAGCGCATACGCCTCCTTCGTTGCCTTGCTCGCGCTCGCAAGCGCAGAGGGCGGGGGTTTCCTGATCATTTGCGTCTCTTCGTACTGCTCATCCTCCTCGTCGCTGCCTGCGGCAGAGTCAGCGTCCTCGTCAATGACGCGCTTCCGCTTGCGTCCCTGGGGGAATGCGCCGCTTGGGCCCCCGTTCTGGCTCGTGTGTTCTTCTCCAAGGAGCACGTCCATGATCGTCAGGCTGCCGTCGCGCTCGCGGAGGAGAACGATACGACCATGTTCCCATGCGTCTGAGAACTGTTCTAGGAAGGATTCCAAGCGAGATAAGTCGGTGAGTTTGAACGTAGGAGGCTCTCCGTCTGGCAGGAGGCCGGCGGGTGGCGGGCCCGAGGAAATTATGCGAGTAAGGAGATCGAAGGAGGAGATAGGCGTCAAGAGTTTGCGAGAAGAGAATAGTCCATAGATAGAAGACGATGCAACGACTTTTAGCTTGTCATCTAAAGACATATCGAGCTCACTGTCTCGAGCAGTGACGAGTGGAAGTTGCACAAGGAATCGCGTGCCGGCGCAGGAAGGCGCTTAGTCACCCACGTGGGGTCTCACCCGCCGGTTGAACACAATACATAACTGCGCTCCAGCGCCTCCCAGCTGCACCCAGAATATCAGCGGCAGGAGGCGGTACAATCAGACAACCCCCTCGCCTTTTACTAGGGGGTTCCGTGTACCGCCTCCACTTCAATGTCGCATTACCAATTTTTCGGACCTCAGCGTTGTTCTGAGCTTGATTTCCCTGATATTCCTTTTCTTTTTGCATCGGTTCTGCTCGAAGTTATTTGCCGTCTCAAGTCGACCCGTTGCTCTCCTCTGGCACTTGTTCTGAAATAACTGACAAATTCATCCCTCTGTGCGACATTATATCTTCTGCTCTCATTGCATACTTGGCCGGGGGCAAACAAGTGGTTGGATGTGTAATATGGACGTAATGTATAGGGCCGGTCGTCAACGGGTATAGTCATGCTGGTATCCGAAGAGTCATAGATGGTCTCTTAGCAAAGCGTTATAACCAAAACCAAAATCAAAACCACACTCAGCAGGGGGACGGAGGTGCTGTGGAGTAAAGATTCACTCGAATCCTGGAACGGAACACCCTTACCACCATGCACGACTCCCGGCGTATAGTTTGCACTGACATTCGGCGCGACCGCGCCAATATACTGCTCTCCCAGCGTGTTGATGGTGCCAGAAGTGTCAATGAGAGCATCCTCCTGTGTAAAATCAGGACATCGAGCACGACTCGGAGCGGCTTCACCCACCTGATTCACTCCTTGCAGGTTTTCCATCGCTCCGAACCATGCATATCGTTCAACCCAAGGTGTATTGTCCATGAAATCCTGCGTCGCGTTCATGAAGTTGACGATATCTTGCAGCGAGCACTGGGAGTTGGCTTGATTGAAGTTCTATGAGCAAGGTGCAGAATTCAGATGGATCATCCCCGAGTCCCAAATGGCTCGATGCACACCTGACAAGCCCACTCAGTAACCCATAAATTCTTCTGGAATGTATTGTGAAAGTCCTCGAGGTATTCCATGAACGTCGTCGAGTTGATATCGTACCAATGTAACGCGATGATGTCCACCGTACACCCTCCATCGCACGCATTCAGCCAATCCAGCAGCCACTGCTTTCCCGAGGGCGCGGAGCTCGGTGCAGGCGAGCACAGTGTAACGTTCTGCGCTTTCAGCGGCTCCATATGCTCTTGCCAAAGCGCCGCGCCGTCGGACGGGCTGAGGTTCGACTGCGAACTTTGTTCGGGCTCGTTGAACCCTAGCGCGTGCGTGACGTGCTGCGAGCTGATTGTGCTGTTTATCGTGCTCTGCCAGTCGGAGACCTGTGTGTTCCCCCAGAGCATGGGTACAAACTCGATGCCAGATCCTTGCACCGAATTTGGGCTCCAAGTATAGTACCTGTCAACGAATTCTCGGGAATCATTCGGGCGCGCAGAGGTGGGAATCGGGATGGGACTTACCATTGCACCTTCCCCGTGGTTTCGAATTGCTGCATACCGATATATGATCCGTTTGGCCATGCTAGTCCTGCCTTGGCACCACTGGAGACCGCTCGAGAAGAATGGTCACTATATAACGCGCCGTCTTTTGCGTCGGCACGGTGTGGGAAAAAAGCGAGTATATATATAAGAAGGCCAAGTCGCAAGACCATGGAGATAGAGTACTGGCGTGTCAAGGTAAGTAGATGCACGTAGGGGACGAAGACAATGCGCTTTGTAGCGCACAACCAGCGTGCAGGCAGTGATCTAAGAGATTGACGGCCCACCTTAAGAAGAGCAGAGAATTGTCTCGCTAAATAGTAATCTGACCCACGAGTGGATGCAAAATAGCCAAAATGTGGAATAGGTTCACACCGGCCCCAGGTCGGTCCTGTGACGTCATGCACAGCATCCAAATTGACAAACAGCGAGCACCGTTGAGACACCCGAGTGAGATGAGCGGGTGCCCTCGAGTGTATGAAAGCTCTGAGGACACTTCGGGTGAGCGAGATGGGAGCGTGTAGGATAGGCAAGGTCGAGCCGCGACCGCGATAATTCGCGCGTGTCGTCATTGCATGTGATCGCGTTCAGTGAATTGGTGCTGTGATTCGAATTCCGTAGGATAGAATGCTCATCACGTTCACGTCAAGTTAGGACTGGCACTAGCAGAAGAGTCGGAACGCCATCGAGCTGTACCTTGTCCGTCTTTGTCGAGCGAGCGCGAAAACTTCACATGTTACAACTTACATTATGCCGCATACTAGTGTCCCGGAACTCCGGCAGATACGAGAGACATCCGCCACAGATTTGCTTTCATCATGCTTGCATGAGAGAGTAGCGTAGAGAAATGTGATCGCTGCTGCACTGCAGAGACATTCCTTTCCAGGATGATTGATGACACCACATGGGACACGCACTCGTGACCAACTTGACTCAACGCGTCCCGATTGGGCGCCAAGTGCCAGCTTTGGTTGTGGCGTCAACCGCACACCTTCCTCGAGACGATCTCGCCAACAGGACGTAGACAAATTCAGATAGATGCAGCCCTATACGCATACACTGGCGACAGGCTTGAGCGACGCGCGAGCGAGCGTCTGAAGCCTCTGACCACAGCGTTAGCGACGGTCACCGTCGTACCCGCCCAATAAGGCTGCTTCCGGGTCTCGAGCACGTGGAGCATGCCGTCCGATATTTGCTCAGCATCTGCATTTATATGATCAGAAATCAGAAACAAAAGAACAACGGGGAACGGAAAGGAACCGGAATGATACACGGAGATATGTGGCTGGGCGCTTGGCGGCCACAGAGTCAGCCGCATGTCCGGCCGGAGGGGTATAAAGGCCCGCTCGACGCCCCCACCCCTCTTGCCCTCGTATCACCATCATTCCCCGCTCGTGGTCATCCTTCGATGCGGTCCCGCCTGCACAGGCCGTTCACCGTCTCTAATGTCAACACATCCCTCAGCCTGTGTCCACCTCGACGTCACCTCGTTCAATGCCGCAGTTGCTCGATACCGAGTGCCGCTGGAGACGTATATCTCCCTGCCTCGAGAGGTGTGCTAGAATACATACCCTCTATGACATTGATGAGGCTGACCATCATTACTCGCCGCAGACATCTATAACGGCTGCTGCCACATCTAGTCGCTGCGGTCTCTGACACACCATGTCTTCACAACAGACTCACCATGGACCACCGTATCCATTCGGGCCCCATTGATGCCTCGTCTATCCTCGACACGGTCCTTAACACACCCCATCCATGGTGCGGCTGTGAGTGACAATCGAGCGTTCAACGCTGTCAACGTTGTGTTCCGCCACGCCAGTCATTAGCGTCGGGTACACCTATATCTACGGTGTTTGGTGAGCATGTCAGCTGTCCATGTTGTGAACATACTCATGCCTATCATTAGACATCTCGTCACGTCCGACAAGTTGCATCACGAGTTTAAAACCGCCACACCTCGACGTCGATGTCTACACCCATCCCCCCATATCCTCCATGCGATTTCTACCTGACGATGAAGAATCAACGCAGTAGAAGAGGAGGATACACTATGAGTGGCGAGAAGGTCTGGTGCGGACCGTGCTAGGGATACATGGCGATGAGCGACCACGGGTGCGTCCCTGGAAGCGGTAAAGCCCCCGACCA
>KV722353.1:15363-199822 GCA_001687445.1 Obba rivulosa
GTCCCTGGAAGCGGTAAAGCCCCCGACCATCCCGTGCTAAACTGGACCGTTACTCCTGCCGCTCCCGCCCAGCGAGGTTGGACCACAAGATCAATCGCCGAAAACCGCCAGGCCAGAGAGACTCGCATGCCACCGAGATCAGATGTTGAGCGGCTACGGGGATGTAATGGCGATGTATTGGCTGGCGGCAGGACTCAGAATCCAGTAGCATGGTCATGCAATTTAAGCGGCTTTCTGTGGATACTTGTCCAGTCATAAACGCAAATACTGCGACGCTTCCCAGAGCGCGATATGTTAGATCGCATACCGTTGCCAGGCTTTTCATGCGGACAATCACTGTGAAGACTTCGATCTCGGTTTAGGTGAGATGTACGCGGCCGAAGACGTGAGCAAGAGTGAGGATGAGATTAGGTATCGCACCCCGTCATTTGTTCGCCGAAGAGATGTGGTGGTGACGTTCGCGGTCAGAACTGCCCCGTCAATCGCGATCACATGACTGAGCTGTTGAATCCCGAGTCCCGAGCTCGCGATGGTGGGTCAGGACTTCAAGCTTCAAGCTTCAAGCTTCACCGGTCACTCTCGGGCAATATGTTCGAATCCTCCATGACTGCTGCTTATCGCGCAGGGCTGATCGATCAATTTGGTGCGACGTTGTGCGGACATCCAAGATGAGCGTCAGCATACCAGCATTGACTGAAGCTGATATCCTGGGGCTGTGCGTCCCCGCGGACGCGATCCAGGAGGGCTATATAGTTCATATTGTTCACCGGCTGCGTAGTCGCATGAACTGATAGAATCGCGGCTAGTCATTACGATGGTCAGACATGGCCGATCCGCAATAGTACACTTATGAAGCTAGTCGATATCGACAAAGTCTCCCTCATCATCGTCCCATCCGAGGGTTTCCGGGGCGATGCCAAGATGCCTGAGCATGGTGCCCAGCGTGTGCTGCGGGTCCTGAGACTCATCCAGGTCACATTCTCTGCCTTCCATCTTGGTGTCCATCACCTCCTCAGCTTTCCCTCGGTTGTTCCACCCCCAGCTCTTATCAGAGCCTTCGTACTTGACCTTGCCGGACCGTGCGTCATCCCATCCCCACCCGCCATCGAAGCCTCCTGACTTGTTGCCTTGGCCCTTGGACGCCCCATACTCGTCGTCCATCCATCTCGTCTTCGCAGGCGCCACACTCTCGCCGGGGTCAAAGTCCTTGACTGTGTCCCAGACCGCCCACGCCACCTCCCTCGCAACATCGCGCCAGTTCTTCGCAAGCGCTTCCAGTTCATCCTCATCGCCTCCCCCACCATCCTTCTTTATCTTGATGGCTTGCTTGAGAATCTGCACTTTGCCCTGGAGCGCCTGGATCGTCGGGGCGGCTTTCACGCCGGAGAATGCGGACTCAGCATGGTTGACGCCACTGTTGCCGTCAGTGGCGAGGGGGGATTTGAACTGCTTCGCCGCATTATCTGTGTAATCCTTCGAAGTGGCAATAGATGAAGCCTCCGCGGTATTGGAATTCGACGTAGGAGGAGGATGAGCAGAGCGGCTGCCGAAGTCCACAGCCATTGTTGGCTTTGGGCGCGCCTTGCCGCTGGCGTATACCGCATTGACCCCGTAAAGAACGGTTCCAGTGTTCAAGAGGGGAGATCGGAACGGTGCCTTGAGCTTCTGCTTCTGCTTCTCCTGGAATTTCGCCGTAGCACGCTTTGGATGCGGTGATACGTATATGGCAGATGTATCATTCGTTTTCTAGAAGGTTTATCAGGCCGTTCAAGCTCGCGATGTACAAGATGATGAATAAGAACTTACCATGCGCTTTCCTGTTCGCTCCTGCTCGGCCTCAGTTTCAGCGTTCAGCTTGACTTCAAGAGCGCGCTTTTTGGGATGCTCGGGCTCAATGGCAGCATTCCCCTCTTCGTTCTCGTCGGACCTGCACCATGGGGCAGGTGGCGGCGATGAGGGAGGGGTCATCACTCCCATTTCTCTCGGAGGTGAAGACGTGAATAGCATGTCCTGACTGGAAGACGGGAAGGGAGACGACGAGCGCGGTGGCGACGAGAGTGGAAGGACCCATGCGGTAGACGTAGCACAAGGCGAAGTAGCAAGGTCCAGACTCTCAGTAGCCTCGGGCGGAGTAGCTTGTTCTTCGATATCTTCAGTAATCATGGGCTCATCTTGATCCAACATGTTCGGTCCACGCTGATCATCGTGGGCAGTGGGTTCCTCTAGTCGTGATTCGCAGAAAGAACTACTAGCATCAGATTGGTGACAGATGGACGGGGCGGGGTGTCCAACTACATCGCCAGAAGTCTGGACCGGAATAGCCTCAACTACCAGCCATAGATGTTCCGAGACAGCGTAGTTTGTATTGACAGCTTCGACAGGTACGGATTCACTATATTGTTCTTGCAAGCCGCCAGATAGAGTGGATTCTACAGTAGCTAAGTCCCGGTCGCCCGTCAGAGCAACCTTAGTTCTTGTGTCAGTTAAAGGCGGATCGGCAGGTGGCTGATCGGAGTTGATGGAATTGGGTGACTGAACTTCAACGGCGGGGCTACCGACCTGAGTTCGGTCTTGCGAAGACGACTCGGGCTTGTTCATGTTAGGTTGTATGACTTTCGTGGTCTCGAGGGTAGGTTCCATGGAGGTCCCATGAACAGAGATATCAGGCTGCACAGAACTCAAATCGACAGCATCCTTGCATTCAGACATGGTATAAAGCAGCGAAGAAGAAACGCTGGCAGTTGTCGCTATGTCCGTAGCGTACGTATTTACCAAGGCTCCTTCATGAGGCGTAAGAGCATCAGCGACCGGAGTAGCCTCGATCATACCAGTCTCGGGTTTGTGATCAGTGATCGATAGAGAGTCAGAAGTCGCAGGCGATGGCGTTCTAGAGCGCAAGATGGGCAAAAGGGCTTTATCGTTCCCACTAAGGCGATTGGCGAGATCTTCAAGTGTTTCAGTATGGCAAAGTACATCGTCAGGAGCGAATAACTCGGGGATAGTCTGCAGAGGCGACGGCGGTGCTCCAATGATACTTTGCGCATCGTCAACAATGCGAGAAAGGTCTTTAGGTTGATTTGCCGTATTAGTAGCTTGAGCGACAGTATCGGTTGACTGAGCGAGAGCCACGTTGAGAGTTTCAAGCGTCAAGGAGTTAGCAGTGTCCTGGTCAATCAGTACGAGGGATGTCGTCTCAGCAAGGTCAATGGCATCGGGAATTTCAGTAGAAGCAGACAAAGAGCCGCAGTCAAGAGCAATCAGCGAATCGTAAAGTAAATTGCCAGGGGTGGGTCCTTGCGCCGTTGTCGTTTCAGAGCAGGTGAAGGGAGCTTCAGAATAACCTATCGAGTCGCAGAGTCGATGGAACGCGGTTCCTGTCATCTGATCTATGGTGGCCTCAGGAATCAATGCGCATGTCTCTCTCTGCGCATGTAATCAGTCACCAAGCAGAATGGTCATCACCCGGGAACATACAGCGCCGTGACATCGCAGCTCGGTTGGGCCACTCAATATTTCAATTTTAACTCCGTCTGGAGGGCCGTTGTGCAACACTGGCGTATACTGACAAGTAGTCAAGGGAGAGCCAGTCTGCATCCCCCGTGATTAGCGACACATAGATCTCGACAAAGTATACGCACAGTGTCATCTTGCACAATCGAAGGGCCCATACTGGCAGCCCCAGCGTCCTCCTACGTCATAAATCAATATAGAGGAAAGGGCACAACACAACTTGGCTAACCGCGTGAGATACAAGGATCGCTCCTTGGGGAGACCGTGATAGATGACTATATGCGCCTTCGATATGACCAGACGGACTATTTGACGACTCTTCAAGGAGGGCTCTTGCACCCGACGGTTGAGAAATAGTGTACAAACGCTCATGTAACAATTTTCTCGACGGCCCGTGCTGCGAGAGCATACCAAGAGAATTGTCATTCTCGTGAATGTGCGAACTTGTGACGCCCTTACCTGGAAAGCATGGCCTGGATCTTCAACTTCGGCGGCAGGATACAGCTGATATTATGAGAATCTAAGGTGCAAGTATACATAACACGACACGACGTACTTCCTCTGGGTATGACATGGTGGTTGCAGACTGAGCTTTGTTGACGCGTCTGATGCGGCACGACGCGTTGTTTGTTCTAGGTGCGTCCACGTGCCCGACCCGTCCTGCCGATCGCTCCGCGCCTGAACCGTGCTGCAACTCTTCCTCAGGCGTTTTCACATCGTGGACTTCATCTAACCTGCAGCACACATGTTTAGCTCACTACTCACTCATGAACTTGATCTGAAGTTCGGAATCTTTTGGAGGGGCTTGGGCTAGGTGCTGACGTTTGCTTCTGTCATCGGCATATGTTCGTCTCAGTGGCTGTGGTGTACTACGGCACAATACATTATGAAGACTTTCCAGCAGCGGGAACATGATCCAACACTTATATACACCGCCTTGCATTGTGTGCGTGTTGGAGGACACCATGCACACTGTCGTTCTCTCATATGTACGCCGATAAGCGGACTCATATAAAAGGGTATCTGCCGCTGCTCTGGCTGATTCATCCAGTGTATTTATGCATCTATTCCGCCATCGTTCTTTTATTCTTTTGTTGTTTGGAACAACGATTGTTATGTCACGGTCTAGCCTTGCGGGAAGGATTACCATACCTATTGCAAAGCGGTCGCACATAGAGTCTCAGGACAGCATGGTGAACGCGAGATACCTTACTTCCCACATTCGCAGAGTTGGACAGTGAGTTTGCACGTTCCCTCACTAGGTCTCGCGGATATATGAATGATATGCAACGTCAGAAAAATACGGCGTGGCTTGAAACGACTCCAGAGTAGCGGTGCACCCTCCATCCCTCTTTCAACGAGTGCGAAATGTTCCCTCTCAAGGAAACCGAGAGGCACACAGGAACTTGACGAAGAAGAGGACGTCCTATGGCAAGGTATCATCTCCGTTGGAACGCCACCCGTTCAGTATACAGGTGCGGCGGTTAACCTGAGGCTCTGTCGGCCGAAGACTGAATGACTCCCTGCAACGCAGTCGATCTCGATACCGGTACGCACATCACCAACGTAATTCGAATTTGGTGAATTTTGACGGCATGTAGGGAGCAGCGACCTGATACTCCCTGGAATAGATTGCGACGAGAACTGCCAAGGCCATAACCTGTACGACCCCTCCAAAAGCTCGACATCGGAGGATTCAGACAAGACCTTCGGCGTGGCTTTCGGAGATGGATCTACCGTGGATGGCGTTCAGATGATCGATACAGTAGCAATAGCGGGTCTTACCGTACGCCGCTCCTTCGGCTCGAGCTGCGATCCAGGCTGAGACTTGTTGCAGGTAACAAGCCAGGCACTGGGTGTCGCCACACAATATTCTGCGGGGTTCAGCCCTAGCGCATTCTCGCCTGACGGCCTGCTAGGCATGGCCTTCCCTCAAATTTCCGCACTGGATGCGGAGCCGCTGTTCCAGACACTAGTGTCCGAGAACCAGACCGTGGAACCGATTTTCGCATTCAAGCTTGGGTCCTCAGGGTCACAACTTACCCTTGGTGGGGTGGACGAAAGCCAATTCCAAGGCCCGATGACTCAGGTCCCAGTCACGACAGTCGTGGGTAGTGTTCCTTAGCTTCGCAGTGGTGAAACAGCATAGGAACGTGAGCTCATCCCTTAGTACAGGGATTCTGGCAAGTTGATCTGGACGCGGTCAGTGTGAACGGACACGCGGCCGTGACAGCATCATCGGCCATCTTCGACACCGGGACGACTCTCATCCTTGGTAGCTCGCACGACGTGGGTCAGCTGTACGCTGCGATCCCAGGCGCCGCGGACGCCTCAGCTACGATGGGCTCTGGCTTTTTCACACGTGAGTATACACGATCAAGGAAGCCGTGGAATAAACCCAGGCTCACAGATTGCACAGTCCCTTGCAATCAAACTCCGGATGTGACATTCACCTTCGGGGGTGCCGAGTTCCCCCTTTCCGCAGACACATTCAACTTAGGCAAAGTCTCCCCAGGATCATCGACATGTGTGGGTGGGATTGTCGCCTCCGACATTGACAGTAGGTGTTCTTTCCGCATTGTTCGCGAGACCGCTGAACGTCGCACACGACAGGCTTCTGGATACTAGGAGATGTTTTCCTGCAGAATGTGTACGCATGTAGGTTATCAATCGTTGCTGTGATGGTACAATCTGACTCTCGGCAGCATTTAACGTAGGGAATCTCAGCGTCGGACTTGCCGCTCTAGCGTAGTCAATCATCGCTTCGCCGACTGTACCCGAACCCGAGCGTCTCCGCGGTCTGCCCTTTTGCGGAGCTTTTCTTGTCTCTTACTTGTCGGCTCCTGTGTACCTGTATTGTTGTCCTCCGCTGGCGGCGCCGCTGAGCGGCCCAGCAGCAGAGGCGATATAACGCCGGACCACAATTTGTATGTCGCGTACAATGGTATCTAATTGAGTTTATTCATGAGATGCGCAAACTCGGACCCCTCGACGAGGTACTCACAACCAAGTATAGCCACCAGAACCATTGGCCGAATATGCCGCTCCCGATCTGACATGCCCCTGCAATGAAGCTATTATAACCATGCCTCGGCTTGAGTAACAAAGTTGATGGTCTTACACGTGATATAAACAACATCGAAGCACCACTCGATAATCCCAGGTCGGCCGAGGTCTTCACCGGCGGATATGAGAGTACCGGTAGTAGGGTCGCGCCTCGGCGACCCGATTCTTTCCAGATAGCGCGAGAGGAAGATAGACGGGATGAGAGACAGGACGTATATCCAGAAGCCGAACGTCTTCGGAGACAAAGAGCCCCTCCGGAACAAGATGCGCGGCAGCAAAGAGAGCACGGCGGAGAGAATCATTCCCAGCCTCAGGTTCTTGACGGCTTCCGCATTTTGTTGGGCTGGAGCACTGTTAGATAACAGCAGTGGCTTGAATATATTGACCAAAGACATACCGATACGCTTCGCGGACGCGTTCGCCATGGTCGTCGAGGTCGTCTGAGCGCAAGATTTGGACTCGACAGCCGATCATTTCTACAGCACGCGCACGTGGCTGTGGCACCATGGACCGCGAGAGACCGCGAGGCGTCCTGCACGACTCCTGGTCTTGGTCTATTCATACCCTTCCCTGATCCAACTGCTGGAGATATCTTAGTTGTTTGGCTTGTCTCAGCGGAGTCTGCCTTGATCCTCCAGGGTGAACTATCACGACATGGCAACCCCGGAAGCCAAAGAGTTGGCGCAGAAAGCAGCTCAGGCGAACAAAGACCATCAATATGCTTTGAAGGTGTATACGGAACGCCTGGAGGCAGAGCTTGAGATCGTGGATAGGCTGCTAGTATGTATCTGTGATTCTCAGTGACTTGAGATGCTAACTCTATGCGGAGGCAATGGCAGATGTATCCGACCATGAAGATGACCTCGAACTCGATGCCGGAGGTACTGTAATGGTTCCAAGCTCAATCAAGGCAAAGTCCCCCATCAATTCGAACGACTTGCTGAGCGAAGTATATCTTCCGCATGTAATGTCTAAGGAGACACTGACCAATCACAGATCTCACCATTTCATGACGATGCTACGAAGCGCCAACAATATGTCGATTGGACGACCATTCATCCTAGTACGTCATGCTTATGTCCTATCAATCGTCGTATTCATTGTGACGTAGTGAAGTCAACGGAGCTGGAAGTGCTGGCTGATGCAGTACGGTCGGAGAATTACCGTCTACATGCGTTGGATGCTCAACGAAGGTGCGTAGTTCAGGAGGTCGTCGAGATATTCTACTCATGTTTTTTTCCAGAGGGATGCCAGCCTTTGGTGGTCTGAATGACTTTCCGCCGGGATACTTCGAGCTCAACAAGGACGGGATTGACTGGGAGCGCGTTGCAATGAAGGTCGGCGCTTTGCATTACTAGGAGTATCTCTGATACGAAGCTGCATGGTGGCAGGTATCGTCCTCGAACTCGGTCACAGTACAACGCTCTGCACAAGAATGTAAGATCCGTTGGCTGGGCGAACGCCATCCGCATTTCAATCATACTCAGTGGACACAGTCAGAAATTGCTAAACTCAGAGCACTCACTGAGAATGCTAGAGAAGGCGAGGTCGACTGGGTAGACATCGCTACCAAACTCGGAGTAAGTTATTTTGAGATGAGTTGTGCCCACTTCCTCACAGTATTCACAGACAAGGCGCACGCCACTTGACTGCATGCGGCACGCGATCACTCGTAGGACGCACTTTTGGACCCCTGAAGCAGATCACAAACTCATGCAGGCGGTCAAGGTCTATGGTTCAGATAATTGGTCACTTGGTGGGCATTCTAGGGCTCCTCACCGGCGACTCTGGACTTACTTTCTACAGTGGCTCGAATGGTATCCGAAGATGCGACCCCTCAGCAATGTCAGAACCGCTATTTGCGCACTCTGGATCCCAGCATTAAACGAGGCACATGGGTGGACGAGGAGGATGAGAAGCTCCGTCAGGCAGTTGCTGTGTTTGGTCATTCATGGTCAGAGGTTGCTGCGTTTGTTCCCGGACGCACCAATGAGCAGTGCCGGGACAGATACCAAGAGTATCTTAGCCCGTACAGTTCCCGCACGAGATGGACAGAAGAGATGGAGAAACTGCTTCTGGACGCCGTGGACAAGATTGGATACGGGCGGTGGCGCGAAATTAGTGAGATGGTCGGTCATGGGCGTACCGATACCATGGTAGGTGTCAGAATATAGTATGACTTATGGATCCACTAATAGCAGCATCCCTACTAGTGCCGCACGCGCTATAACCTACTCATGAAGCGCAAGGAGAACATGACCGTGACCCCACCCGCACCGCCAGAGCCTCCCGGACGAGGCCACATCATAGATCTCACGCAGACCCAACCTGAGGTGCAAGGTACTTCGTCGACATCCGAACAATCCATTCAGTCTTCCACTCAGCCAATCACCTTCGTGCATGCACCAACGCCTCCCGCTCCCCCTCGTGAGCAACCGTCTACAAACCTAAGCTCCAATCCCTCAGTGCAGAAACCGAAGCCCAAGCCTCGTCGGAAGAAGGCAACATCTATTGCTACGAACTGTGATAATGAAAGCAGTCCTAATCCGACGGCCACCTCGGAACAAACTGGGGAGTCTTCTGCGACACCGAATCTTGCGCCTCAGGTACAGAAGCCGAAACCGACACCACGTCGGAAAAAGATCGCACCTCTCCCCGCAGATGGTGGCGGAGTTACTCCTAATCTGACTGAGCAAACTGCCGGTTCGGAGAAACGTGGACCTGCGACCCCACACCCTGAAGCCCAAACGCAGAGACTGAGGATCCAACAAGGGAACACCGTAGCTACCACTTCAGATGGCGGTGACGAATTTACTCCTCTACCTGAACAGGCTACGAGTACTGGCAGCGCGGAGCAGAGTGCTCCTCCAGATGCCGGAGGTGAGGAGAGCACGGCAGCAGCGGAGCCGGCACAACCCAAGCCTCGGCCGCGACCGCGCAAAACTACCAAGCGGTCGACGCCTCCACAGCAGCTGGAAGAGCCCACCCCAAAGAAGCGAAGGACGACAAAACGCAGCGCTGCCTCAGGTTCGCTATCACAAGACGTTCCTGTGGTGGACACTGGCCCCCTAGAGCCAGAAGCCACAACAGCCCCGGCTTCTGGCCTGCTGGAACCGTTATCTACGCCGTCTCAGGATGGCAACCCTCGTGTCCACCCTGCCGAAGGACCTCAGGGCAACCCTGGTCTTAGCACCGAAGCGCCACCAGAAACTGCCGCTGAAACACCTGCGACGGAGCCCTCGCCGACCACAAAACCCCAACGGGGGAGTGGAAGAAAGGTAGTGCCTGCTCGAGGTTCGGCGAAGAATGCTCGCATAGTCACGCCAAAGAACGGCGCACAGCAAGACGGACAAGTGGCCGAGGATGCATCTCACAAGGCAGAATCACGGGAGGAAAGTGGAGCTGATGTAGAGGTAGATCCTGCACCTGCGGCAGACGAGGGTTCGGGGAGACGGCCACGCAGAGCAGCTGCTATGCGTTCGGGATATAGTCGCACGAAGTCCTGATTTGACATCTTCGGTGATCACCACTTCATATTGCTGACTGGTCGAATTGTGGGCTTCGTGAGGCGAAGAGCATTCATACTGGAGGGTAAAACAACTTCACATTGCCGCCCAAGGACGGCGGGAATAAAATTACAGTGCATTAGGAAGACGCGGGTGCTACGTGCCTATCCTCCATCGCTTGCGTGGATGTGTAGTCGCTTCCCAATTCACGGTCGCACCCAATAGCTCTGCATCTTCTTGCCCAGTGCTGTCTTCCGTGGCCAGCAGTAGATTCTTCAGGGACTCCTGTACCAGGCCAGCGTTTTGTAGCTTCTTCTCGAGAGATGGCAAGGCGGCCTTCTTCGGTGGCGCAATCTGCACGGGCGAGACCGTCAGGCACTGTCAGGGCGCGACTTAATGCACACGTACTGGAGTCCTCAGGTATGTATGCTTGGGCGGTAGAGCTGGAATGTAGTGAGGAAGCGAACGTAATGTGGCGGGTATGGTAGGCGGTGCGCCTTCTTCGTCGGAAGATAATAGCTCTGGGGATGGTTCTCGCGATGGCGGTGGGAGGAGAATGATATCTGGCTTTCGGTCTTCTGTAAGACAAGTAGCGTTCAGATTGAGAGTAGAACTTCTTCGACGATGCAATGCATACCTTGCATCCTCGATTTGGCCTTCTCTGCTATATGATGTAGCTCCTTGGTCTCGAGCCCATACTCCCCAGATGCCATCATGAGATCCTTGGCGATAGGAGCTGCTCTGTTCGCGAGGTTGGCATATTCATGAGCGCGTTTGTACAGCTGCTCGACCACTGCGGCCCAATGGAACGAATGAATTTACAGGAGAAACGGTGAGAGGGAGGGGACTGACAGGCAACTATCTCGAGTTCAAGTCGGCGGAGAGCGTCAGGCTGCGCCGACTCGAAGCCTGCATCCCGCAACTCCACTGAGAGGAGCCTCTGCAAAGTATGCGATGCGACCTCAGACGTAACGGCTGGCAGGTCGGGCGCGGGGTGCGGCTCCGGGGGTGGCGGGGTCGGTGGCTTCGTCTGGTACACAGGATAGCCTCCAGGCGGAACCTGGGGATACTGCGACGGGTAGTGATTCGCGCCGGGGTAGGCTCCGTACGGTGTTTGATACGAGCCGTACGTCTGCGAGGGATAGTAGGACATCGTGGAAGTTTCGGGATAAGAGTCAGCGGGCTCTCGCGACGCAGCGGATGCACAACATGGACCGCGATGTCATCCTGCAGCGCTTTTGTCCCTGTCTGATTGCTCATCCTCCGATACCCTGTCTGCCGAGACTATATCATTGGCACGACGCAGGACTGCTTGATTCACGACCATGACGAAGACTGCTGCTGAAGTCGCAGAGGAGGGTGTCCCTTCTGCACCTGTGCGCGACAACTCCTTCCGCCAATCGCGACCCAGCGTCGTGGGTCCGGATGCCCCGGAGCCCCCATTCCCCATTGTCCTCACTGGCGTAGTTCAGCGAGGGTTTGGACGTGGTGGTAAAGATTTGGGATGCCCAACTGGTATGTTGCATACTGTCGTCGATCATAGTTGCAACGATTGCCAACCCTTCATGATACACTTGCAGCAAATCTCCCAGATGAATCGATATCGCCCATGAGCTCCGTTACTCAGCCCGGAGTATATTACGGTTATGCTCAGGTCTCAAGGGAGAAGGATGGGAAGGCTGTCCTCCCCGAAGAAGATGGACAGGTCTTCCCGATGGTCATGAGCTTAGGTTGGAACCCATTCTACAAGAACCAGAAGCTAACCGCGGTAAGTAACCTTTCATCACTGTCATGCCTCGTATCCTCATGATCGCCGGCAGGAGATTCACATAATGCATGACTTCAAGTCAGACTTCTACGGGCACGAAATGAAGGCTATCGTTCTGGGATACATTCGTCCAGAGCTTGATTACGTCTCGCGAGGTCCGTGGTGCTAGAATAAATCTATAAAATACCTGGCTCATTCAGTTCACAGAGGCTTTAATAGAAGACATCGAGACCGATAAACGTGTAGCATTGAGTTCATTGGCAAGGCCGGCATACGAGAGGTTCAAGGAAGACCCGCTGTTCAAGACCTCGGCTCACCCTAGATTATAGGCCTGTGTGCGGTGGACTATCTTAGAGACACGTAACAGCATATTCTTTAGCTAGAGATTTATAGACGAACATGTTTTTGGCCATGAGAGAGCTGAGATTTGTGACTCAGCCACCGCTTGCCTTTCCGGGATAATACACTTCGTCAGGCGCTAAGTTGGGCGGATTGTCCTCAACAAAACCATCATCACGATACGATGTATAACGGAATTGGCCTTCAAACTCCTCGAGGAAGGCAAGCTATCGTATACGTTCCGTTTTGGCTCCGTACTGACATGCATCTAACAGTGGCACAAACGGTTATGTTATACGGAACTTGTCTGTGCTACGCACGTTCCAGACTGCGCAAGACCGAGCGAGTGCCTGGGATGTAGCACCCCCAAAGCACCGGGAGCCGGATGCGGAGATCCTTGAACATGAGAAGAAACGCAAGGTAGAGGTGAAGTGTCTTGAACTGCAGCTGCAACTGGAAGACGAAGGGTGCGTTTACAAAGCTGTCGCACCTCATGCCACAGCTTACTGGCCGCATTACACAGGGTGGAAGAGGATCAAATTCAGGAAAAAGTCGAGGAACTCCGTCAAAAGCTACTCGCCAACCTCAACGCGCTTACCCCCAGCGCGAAGTCTCTGAAACCCTCTGACACGCATGGCATCGCCCTCGCCAAAAAGGAAGAGCTGGACAGAATGGCAAAGGCTCTTGGAACCCGCAGAGACTACGTGGAGGGAGAGGCATTCGATCGCGAGAAACAAGAGGAGCAGAAGATGCGCCGGCTGGCGGAGCGCGAGGAACGCGAGCGGCAGCGAGAGGAGGAGCGCCAGAAGATGCTGGCGCAGAAGGAGAAATGGGAGGCAGAGCGACGTGAGCGTGACCGCCTGCGCCGCAGGGAGGAGGACCGTCGTCGCAAGGAGCGCGAGGAGGAGACAAAGCGCAGGGAGAGGATGCCCCCGCCGCCTTTGCCACCGTCGAGAGACCGTGGTAGGGACTACGGCCGAGACTATCGCGACAGACGGAGCAGGAGTCCTCCGCGCCGTGGCCCCCCTCGTGACGACTACCGCCGCCCTGCCTCCCGCTCGCCCTCACCACCCCCGCGTAGCAGGCGGCCCCCTTCTCGCTCGCCCTCGTCCCCGCCCCGCAGCCGCCGCTCCCCTTCGCCGCCCCCTCGTGGCCGGAGGACGCCCTCCCGATCTCGTTCTCCGCCTCCTACCCGCGTGCGCGCCCGCCCCGATTCGCGGTCGCCCTCCCCTCCTCCGCGCGTCCGCCGCCGCTTCTCGCGCTCTCCGCCGCGCTACACACGTCCGCGCTCCGGATCCCCGGAGCCCCCTTCACGCCGCCCTACCTCTCCTCCCCCGCGTGCCCGCGAGTTCGAGCGCGACCGTTCCCCGCCGCGGCGCGAGCGCCGTGGGTCGCCGTCGAGGTCGCCGTCGAGGTCTCCATCCCGCTCGCCTGTGCGGGACACCCGCGGCCGTGAAGACTCGCGCTCAGCGTCTCCTCCCCGTCGTGGACGGGATCGCTCGGCATCGGCGGGTTCGGCGATGTCTGTCAGTACCAGCTCAAGTCGCAGCCGTAGCCGCAGCCGCGATTGAAGCCTTGTATGGAAAATGTTTTCAGCCCCGGTCTCTAGTAGTTGCTAGGCTCTGTGTCTCATGTTTCTGATGTCTGTACTGTAGTCTACGTGAGCAAGGACTTGCTTGGCCCAAACGCAGGTAATCTGCCATCTCCGCAGTCCGACCGCGATCGGGGAGATTAGGAGATATCGCACCAGCGCAGTATCAGCGCCGAGACATGTAAGCGCCCGTTTCATTTCTCCCGGACTCTGCGGTGGCAAAATGACTCAAGCACCGCACACAAGCTAGCTCAGTCGCCTCCCCTCTCGACGCAGGCGGCATAGAATTTTCTTAAAAGCTCGACCTTCTCCTCAGGCAGCAGACGAGCACCTTTCTTCGCGACAATGCGCGGTACAGCGAGCTCTGCGTGCCGGATCCTCGCTCGACCCTCGAGGACATGCCCCCGACTCCGCTTTGCATCTTCAGCAGCGGGAAACGTGCGTCAGCATTGGACTCCATATTCTGGCTGACGATACTCATCGATGCTTATTATGCATGCTAGTCTGGTCCCTGCACCCGTTACACCGCTGCCACACATCCTGAGGACGCAAGCTCCGTCTCGCCGGCCGTAAAAGAGCTGCTCGACCGGTCGGCGGCGTACGTGCTCCCTGTGTACGCCCGCCCGCCGTTTGTCCTCACAAAGGGCAAGGGGGTCCATGTGTGGGACACAGAGGGCAGGGAATACCTCGACTTCTGTGCGGGCATTGCTGTGAATGCGCTGGGGCATGCGGACGAAGGTGTTGCGAAGGTGCGTCCTGGGCCTCGTATACCTGTGAATTGGGTTGTATCCGCGGGGGAATGTCCCATACCTATGGGTTGACCAGAAAGGCCATTGTGGATTGGCGCAGGTTTAAGCTTGCGTTTCTGTGAATGTGGCATTCCGGCTGCGCACTCAATTGCGCAGTTCCGCCTCACAGTTGGCCCCCTACAATGACACGGCAAGACCTTGTCTACATAATCTGCCAAATATAATCCCTGCGAACACCCCATGAGTGAGAGCGCTGTGAACGAGTTTCTGGCTTATTCTGGACGCGTCCGATAGGCTGGGTCCCCGCACACTGCGCTATTCATTCCCACCGTCGATCTCCCCGCATTTTGATTTTCGACAAGTCATGCTCACGAAATCGCTCTGACGCGGTTGGCTACCCTTCTCGCATTTTGAATAGGTCATGGCGGAAGAAGCAGCCACGCTTTTGCACACGAGCAACGCGTTCCACCACCCGTGGGCCGGAAAACTCGCAGAGCTGCTCGTCACGCTCACGCAGCGCGACGGCGGGCTCGGCTGGGCGCCCGGTTCTGAGCCGGGCGCGACGGGCGCGAAGGTGTTCTTCGCAAACTCTGGCACGGAGGCGAACGAGGGCGCGCTGAAGGTCGCGCGGCTCGTGGGCAAGGTGCGCGGGGGCGACGCGAAGCACGAGCTCGTGTGCTTTGCGCACGCGTTCCACGGCCGCTCGCTCGGCGCGCTGAGCGTGACACCCAACGCGAAGTACCAAAAGCCGTTTGCGCCGCTTATTCCGGGCGTGCGAGTCGGCACGTTGAATGTGCATAACGGGCTGGAGGCCCTCGTGACGGAGCAGACGGCCGCGGTCATTGTCGAGCCGGTGCAGGGCGAGGGAGGGATCCACGCGGCGCATCCTGAGTGGCTGAAGGCTCTGCGAAAGAGGTGCGATGAGGTGGGCGCGGTGCTGATCTATGATGAAATCCAGGTGAGTCAAAAGTGCTTCTTGAAGTGCACGGCGCCCTCGGGCTCTTCCCGTGCTCGCGACACGGACAGCTGACCGCAGCTTCATGACGCCAGTGCGGCCTGTACCGGACGGGCACGCTCTGGGCGCACTCGAGCATCCCCGCTGATGCGCACCCGGACATTATCACCATGGCGAAGCCGCTCGCGAACGGGTACCCCATCGGGGCCGTGCTGATGCGCGACGCGGTCGCACAGCACATGTCAGTCGGTGAGTACTTTCGCAGCGGCGTGCACGCATCCGGGCAGCGCTGAAACGCGGTGGGACGCAGGCACACACGGCACGACGTTCGGCGGGTCCCCGCTCGCGTGCGCGCTCGGCCACCACGTCCTCTCGCGCGTGTCTGCGCCCGCGTTCGTCGAGCAGGTGCGCGCGACCGGCTCGCACCTGCGCGGGCGCCTCGAGCGCGCCGCGCAGTGGTTCCCCGCACTGCTCGAGCCGACGGTGCGCGGGCGCGGGCTGATCCTGGGGCTGGGCTTCCGCGACGAGACGCACCCTGGGAAGGTCGTGGGCCTGGCGCGGGAGCGTGGCGTGTTGCTGCTCACCGCGGGGAAGGATGCGGTGCGGCTCGTTCCCAGCCTGAACATCGGACGCGCGGAGGTGGACAAGGCGGTGGACGTGATCGAGAGCTGTCTGCATGTATTGCAAAACGAGTAAGGGGACGGGGGGACACAGGGAACTACATAGCCTGTTTTAGAGAAAGACTGCATTGTTGGGCTAGAGCGCGCGACATGTCTGGCGGCGGCACCGGGCACCGAGCGAAGCCGGCACAGCAATCTGCAAGCTGCGAGCGACGTGTCCTAGCGTGTCCTCAGGTCAGATCTCACGGCGGGCTCGAGACCGCGGACTCGGGCGTCGGAATGTCTCAGGGAGAGTTGGTGGACCAGCAGGACCCCTGGGGTGCCCTGGAGGTCTGTCTCGGAATATGTCTTTGGGTCACAGCGCTCCCACTGCAAACCTGGCTTGCCCAGCAACTCCAGCTTACTCCAACGGCTGGTTGTACGAGGGGCAGGATCCCCAACGGAGCTCTTACACTCGGACTTGATGTCAGAGCTCGGAGAAGGATATTCACGCGAAAGCGAGCTGCTCTCGCCATAAACATGCTGATCTGGGCGCGTAAGGGTCGCCCGGGTCCCATACCAGCGCTCTGAGCCAAATCGCAGCGCCGCAAGAGCCAATCGCGTGGCGACGATTTGGGGCCCGGAGCCAGGTCGTGAGATTGGGTAAGCAAGGGGCGATGCCCATAAGAGGCATCTGTCGTCGTCTGTACAGTTTCTCGTCTCTCCTCTTTTCCTCTCCGTCCGTCCAGCCATGGACAAGCTCTCCTCGCTCGCCAAATTCAAGGCATCGTGCCCGTTCCTGGGCCGCACCAAGACGTCTACCCTGCGCACGCTCTGCACCTCCTCGTCGCCGCGCTACCCGTCGCTTTCCAAGCTCACGGAGAAGGCAACGGAATGCCCTGTCATGGGCCCCGCCCTCCAGCTGCGCTCGCACCAGATGGTCGCGGGCTACGCCAGCGTCGCCGGCAACGCCGAGTTTAACAAGATCCACCAGCAGAAGGGCGTCTTCCCCGTGCCTACCGGCTCCGCCGACATGCAGAAGTGCCCGCACGCCGCCAAGGCCCTCGCCGCCGCGCGCATGGCGGAGGACCTGGCCAAGGCCAAGGAGAAGAAGGCCAAGGCCGCAGAGGCCGCGCGTGCTCCGTCTACCTCCAAGGCCGCTGCCGCCGCGCCCGCCGCCTGTCCGTTCCACGCCGAGAGCGCATCCAAGGCCGCGAAGGTCGGGTTCGACTACGAGCAGTTCTACGTGAACGAGCTCGAGAAGAAGCACCAGGACGCGTCGTACCGGTACTTCAACAACATCAACCGGATGGCGTCCAAGTTCCCGATCGCGCACACGGGGAACCCGAAGGACGAGGTGGAGGTGTGGTGCGCGAACGACTACCTCGGGATGGGCAACAACCCGGTCGTGCTCGAGACGATGCAGTAAGCGAAGCCTGGCCACGCTTCACGCCCGATGCACTGACGACGATCCGATCCTTAGCCGCACCCTCGACACCTACGGTCACGGGGCCGGAGGAACCCGGAACATCGCCGGCAATACCGGCATGCACCTCGCCCTCGAGGAGGAGCTCGCGTCCCTCCACCGCAAACCCTCTGCGCTCGTATTCTCGTCGTGCTACGTCGCCAATGATGCCACGCTCGCCACGCTTGGCTCGAAGCTCCCGGGCTGCGTCTACTTCTCCGACTCTATGAACCACGCGTCCATGATCCAGGGCATGCGTCACTCGAACGCAAAGCGTGTCATCTTCAAGCACAACGATCTCGAGGACCTCGAGGCAAAACTGCAGCAGTATCCAAAGGAAACGCCCAAGATCATCGCCTTTGAGAGCGTCTACTCCATGTGTGGCAGCATCGGTCCGATCAAGGAAATCTGCGATCTCGCAGAGCAGTACGGTGCACTCACCTTCCTCGATGAAGTCCACGCCGTTGGTTTGTACGGCCCTCGCGGTGCCGGTGTTGCTGAGCATCTCGACTGGCAAGCACACAAGCGTGCTGGGCAGAGCCCCGAGCCCATCAAGGGATCTGTCATGGACCGCATCGACATCATCACTGGTGAGCTTTCATAAACTGTTAGGCACTGCTGTCCGGTGCTGAGCTCGCCGCAGGTACTCTCGGCAAGGCATACGGCGCTATTGGCGGCTACATCGCAGGCTCCACGGACTTTGTCGACATGATTCGCTCCTACGCATCCGGCTTCATCTTCACGACCTCGCTCCCGCCCACGAACATGGCCGGCGCCCGTGCATCGATCGTGTACCAGAAGGAATACCTCGGCGACAGGCAGCTCAAGCAGCTCAACGTGCGTGCGCTCAAGTCCAAGTTCACCGCTCTGGACATCCCCGTCGTACCCGGCCCCTCGCACATCGTCCCCGTCCTCGTCGGCGACGCCGCGCTCGCGCGTGCTGCGTCTGACACGCTCCTGGCAGACCACGGCGTCTACGTGCAGGCGATCAACTACCCCACGGTCGCACGCGGGGAGGAGCGCCTCCGCTTCACGGTCACCCCCGGTCACAACGTCGAGCAGATCGCGCGCCTCGCGACCGCGGTCGACACGGTCTTCACGCAGCTCAGCATCCCCCGCGCGAGCGAGTGGGCGGCACGCGGCGGGCGCGCGGGCGTCGGCATCCCCGACGCGAAGCCTGTGGAGCCCATCTGGTCGGACGAGCACCTCGGCATCACGGACGGCACCGCGCCCCGCCAGCTCCATGCCGGCGAGAAGCGCCACATCGACCCGCGCGCGGTCAGGGTCGTGCGCGAGAGGTTCGAGGATCTGCTGGGCCCGGTCGAGACGCCTACTCCCGCGAAGGCGGCCGTTCCTCAGGGCATGACGATGCCCGCTCCGCCGGTCATGCACGCCCCGACGCCGATTGCCGCCGCCGCTTGAGTGGCGGTCGTGGTCCTTCATTCAGCTCACCTTTGGATCGTTCTTTCTTGTCGTGTACTGAGTACTGTCAGCTGTCGGGGTGGTTTGCTGTGCGCGTGTTGTAGTGTTGATGAAACGATGCAGTAGTTGTCGAGACCACTACTATTGTGTGCATAATTGTCAGTTTATCGACAGACCGACGTGCGGTGACTGGTATAAGCTTAGTATAAGCCATGGAGGTCATGAAGCCTTCTCGAGCACTGAAAGTAGAGCCTGTGCTCGTAACCGCTTAACATCCGGGTCCGAAGTTACGGCGGGAGACTCGGCGGCAGTCTCTTTGGCTTCAGCAGGCTTCTCGGCAGCATCCTCCGCAGGAGCGGCATCGTCCTTAGCCGGTGGGGGTGCGATAGTTTCCTGGCATGTTTTGATCAGTGCCTAGTGAATGTGGTGAGTAAAGCTAGTTTTGATATGGTCGAGACCTTCAAAGCGTGGACGCACCTCTCGCGCACCTCCTTGCACACCAGCGAGATAGCGCAGGAGCAAGGGCATGTATGCCTCTGGAATCTAGCCCACGCACCGTGCATGATCAGTACACCGACAAACGGCCGCCGCGCGAGATGGACACACCGCCTCGTCAGACCAAACATGCCGCATGAGCCAGTTCTGGCGCGCCTTGCTGAACTTCCAGCTCGGCGGGTCGCTGAATTGCGTGTAGGCGTACTCCAGCGCTGCGGCCGTCGTCGAGCACGGTCAGCAAGCGGCCACACGTTGCCCTGCGGGGGCCTACGCACCTTTGCGCGCCTGGTCGCTCAGCGACTCGTCCGCGGCCGGGTCCGCGAGGCCGGACGCTGCGCCTGCCTGCGTCCGCTTCTTGGACTTTTTGGACTTTTTAGGCGCAGCATCAGCCTTGTCGGCGGCTGGGGTATCCTTCGTGCATTTCTTCTCCTTGCGCTTTTTGTGCTCGCGGCTGTCTTCGGCGGCGGGGGCAGCCTCCGGTCGATCGTGGTCCTGGCCGCTGGCCTCGCTCGCCGGAGCCTCCTTTGCCTTTTTCTTGCGCTTCTCCTTCTCGGGGGCGGGGTCTGACGCGGACACGCCAGCTTCGATGGGCTGGGCGACGGCGGGAGGAGCGGGATCCTGCGGCTCGCGACCGACTTTCCGCTTCTTCGCTTTTTCGGGTTTGGCAAGCGCGGCGGCATTCTCTGCATCGTCGCGTTCTTTACGCCTGCGCTTTTTTGACTCCTTGGCCTCGTCTTTGCTTGTGGGGGCGGGGACTGGCACGTCTGCGCTCGTGGCCGCGACAGCCTCTGCAGCGGGTTCTTCGTGTTTCTTCTTCCTCTTCTTTTCCTTCGGTTTCGACTCCGTGTCGACCTCCATATCATCTTCAGGAGCCTCCCGCGCCTTTCCCTTTTTCGACTTTCTAATTTTTACTTCCTCCTGTGCAGCCTGATCCTCCACCTTGCCAGCCTCGTTCATCTCCTCCAGGGTATCCTCTTCGCGCTTGTGCTTCGACTCCTTACGCGCCTTCTTCGCATCATCTTTCTTGCGCCGTGAGACCTTCTCCTGAGACAGTGCCGCGTCGCCAGAGTCCAGAGACATGTTGCTCCCGCAGCAGGCACAGAACGTGTAGACAGATTAATGGATGTTGCCACCGTTGCCAAACTTAGCGAGTGGGACGCGTCGCGTACGTAAGCACGTTCCCATCCAAAAGTGGCGTGCCGCGCGATGCCGGGCGTCCGTCGACTGAGTGCCCCCAAAGTTGACCACGTCTTCCCCTTTGCACCGCTCTCATTTCTTGTGCAACTCTCTGCACCTCTGCCAGACGATACAAGACTACCAGAAACGGCGATATCCGGTGTTGTGACTTGAGCGAGAAATAGACTCGGCAACGAGACACCCGCCCACGCATACTTACTCTCGCTTGCTCAGCACATCGGTGGCATGGGTCTCTCGATATCAACCCTGTTCTCTTCCCTGGCCTCGCTCGTACGATGGAGCAAAGACCAAGATGTCCGGATATTGATGCTGGGACTGGACTCGGCGGGGAAGGTACGTCCTTCCATCGCGGCCGAATAACGTCGTGTCGACATCCATAACACTGACTGCTTCCCTGCTTGCAGACGACCATCTTGTACCGATTACAGGTACGCATTCGTATATGTGGTAGATTAAAGCATGATCAACTTGGATGATGTGAAAGATTGGCGAAGTTGTATCAACAATTCCCAGTGCGTATGCTCGAATCTCCCGGTATACGATGGCATTGACGCAAATGTCGTGCAGCTATTGGTTTCAATGTGGAGACAGTACAAGTATGTCGCACGCCCAATCCATATTTTGTTCCCTCACCCTGGTGTAGTATAAGAACATCAAGTTCCAAGTATGGGACCTAGGCGGTCAATCAAGTATACGGTACGTACGCTCCTCGCTCGCGCTGGATTCTCTCTAAGACGTCTGTTAGACCGTATTGGCGCTGTTATTTCCCCAATACATCTGCTATCATCTACGTCATTGACTCCTCCGACACCGCACGACTAACGACGTCACGGTCCGAGCTACTTACGATGCTGTCCGAAGACGAGCTGGCGGGGGTTCCCCTGCTCGTCTTCTGTAATAAGCAAGACGTAGAAGGCGCACTGAAGCCGGAGGAGATTAGTGAGCAGCTTGGGCTAGCGGGAGGAGAGAAGGAGCGGCAGTGGAGCGTGCAAGGTAGTTGCGCGACGAAGGGTGAAGGGCTCGAGGAAGGTTTAGACTGGTGCGTCGTCTTGGATCCGGGATCTTAGTCGAGATCGCAGCTTAGAACGGCGCTGACTTGGCTTTTGCAGGCTGGTCAACGCTATACAGAAGAAGTAGACTGCATTCTCAAGCTCTCTCGTTGCTATCTGCGGTCTCGTCTTGCCACCATTGCACTCTTGGCTGATCGTTTGGACAGAATCTACTGCACATACATACCCTGTTTCTGTATCATAACCGCCACCATATCTTATTCCATCGCTCTCTTGTACCTCTGGATTTTGCGACTCATTGATCAGACATGTCTGCCAAGGTTGACTTCAACAAGACTGTACAGATCTGATTACATCCAGTTGCTAGCTCTACAAATCAAATTATGCGCACAACCATATCACGTTGCACCCGAGCTGACAGCCCAGCTCCAGTTCCACCGCTCCTCTAGGCTATCCTCCTCACACCGCCTGTGCACCTCCGCATCTGGCCTCCATACCCTGACCGTCCCATCATCCGCACACGTCGCCAACATGCCCTCCGCCCAATCTAGCGCGCTCAGCTCGCCGCTCTGTCCGCCGACCTCCACACCCGCGCCCACGTATCCGCCTGGGCCCCGGGCCGCCGCGGCGCCTGCTGTGCCCGCGTCGAACAGGTACGCGCGCCCGCACGCGCTGCCGCTCGCGAGCCAGCGGCCGCAAGGCGATGCCGCGAGCCGGACGTAGAACGACGTGCTCTGCGGCTGTGCGGGCGGGGGCTCGTCTGCGGGGCCCGCGAGCCCCGGCAGTGGCTCGAGCGAGGCGGCGGAGTAGGTGAAGACGCGCGCGTCGGCGCTGCGTGCGAAGAGCAGTCCGGCGGAGGGCCCGTGGCCCGGGGCGACGCTGGTGATGCCGCGCGGGCGGCGTGCGCCGTGGAGCGTGGTGGGGTCTGCGGCGGATGTGCGCGCGGGCTGCTGCGCTGCTTTGAGGGCCTTGACTGTCGCTTTCGCGCTGGTGCTGAGGGCGCGGAGATCCCAGAGCCGGAGTGTGCTGCGTGGCTGTTAGTGAAGGCTGGCCTGAAGAGGCTGGGAGCGACGCACCCGTCGCCAGATCCGCTGCTGATCAGACTGTGAGCATCGTACTCGGAGTATAGCAGGCTTGTAACGCTCGGCGCGGAGGCGGCTTTCTTACTTCGTCTCTTCGATCTCAGTGCCAGGTCGTCGTGCGCTCCAGATATGACTAGAACCGGCTCAACGACGCCAGGCCCGTCACCAATCTCGGCTGCTCTCCTGTGCCGTCCTTCTCCCACTCTTAGATCCCAGAGGCAAATTGATCCGCCCCTGCCTCCGGTGCACAGCAGGTCCCCATTCCTGGACGGATCCCACGCAATGCACTTTACGGTGCTACATTGTCCATGTAGGACATTCAGAGTCCTGTTCTCGGACGTGACAGACGACGCCATCGTCGTGATGCGTGCTGTCTGGTCCCCGGAGCCTGTGGCTATTAGGGTGTCATCGGGCGACCATTTGATATCAAAGATGCCATTTAGATGTGGCCGGAGCAGGGTGCGCTGTGGCTCTGTTGGGTGCACCGAGTCTGTCAGCAGCCAGCGGGTTGGCGAGCATTTTGACGCACCAAAGTCCCAGTCTTGACGCTTGCGGGTGTCGAGGATATTTACGGTGCCTTGCTCCATGGCAACTGCGAGGTGTGGCATGTGTCCATGTCTTGCCCCTTCAGTGAAGGTTCAGGAGAGGGTGTGGGATGATGTGCAAGCCACGCACCGTTCGAGTACGAGCAGGCATATGGAATGGACCGGCAGGGGACGTCGCTCAGGACGTCGCACTTGAATGCATCGGATTTGTGCGAAGAGACAAATGATCGCAGAATCGCCAGGGTAGGAACTTTGCGCAGCCGTCAGTCGGACATCCAATAACGTTTGAGTATCGAGGAGACTTACGTGTGTGGTATCGCGTGTAAGCAGATGGAGCCATCATAGCCGTGTTCCTCATAGCAAAGACTGTCCGCCTCCGGGCGCGACTTGTCACTGCTGCAACGTCCCCCATTTCCACATCGCTCCCGCTCTCGCTGTCGGAGCTTGCCACATCTTCGACTCTCGCGCGTTTGCGGACGCGTTCCTCCCCCTTTACTGGCCGTTTGAGAGACGAGAGCTTTGTTCGTGACGGAGTGGGTATATCGTCTGACCCATCCTTTTGACGCGAATTAGTGCTGTCGATGAGGATTGAACGGCCAAAACGGGGCGCAAAGAATGACATGGCGGGGTCTCGCTGGAGGGATATGTCCGAGGCGCTTGGTGGCGCGTTGCTAAATGCGACGCGTACCGCGTCAGCACGTGAGCGCGACGTGATGGTGGCAATCGGCGTGGCATGTTCAACTTTTCCCTTCGCTCCGTAACGTCTGTCGTGCCTTTCGCATTCCTCAGCTTATCGGACATTGTTCAAATTCTGTCTCCCGTATCTCTGAGCAGTCGAGCACGAGGCACGATGCATCCGTTCATTCTTGTCGCGCCTGCCACCCGGGGCTTATCTCTTGCCTTGACACGCTACTATCTGCGGACGACCGACCTCCCTGTCTTTGCCACTTATCGCTCGGGAGATGCTAACGACATTAAGAAGAACATGCTGTCCACCCTGGCGAATGTTGATCCTGCCCGTCTCAAGCTCCTGCACCTCGAGTTGACTTCGGAAGATAGCATGGCCTCTGCCGCGGATGCACTCTCCGAGGCTCTTCCTCAAGATACCAAGCCTTTTATACACACTGCATTGCTCACCGGAGGAGTCCTGTACCCTGAACGCAAGCCCTCAGACCTCGACCATTCGAACCTCTTGCACACCTTTCAAATCAACGTCATCTCGCACCTTCTCCTCATCAAGCACTTCCTCCGCTTTCTCCCCACTCCAGAAATGGCGCAAGACATCTCCGCCGCACCCAGTTCTCAGGAGCGCGCGCTCTCTAGATGGGTGCACGTCTCAGCGCGAGTCGGCTCCATCTCCGACAATCGTCTCGGCGGCTGGTATTCATACCGCGCATCCAAAGCTGCGCTCAACCAGGTCATCCGTACCACCGACCTCCACCTGAAGTCAAAGAAGATACCCGCGATGTGTGTGGGGGTGCACCCTGGGACTGTGCGGACGGAGCTTAGCAAACAGTTCTGGCAGGGTGTGCCTGAAAGCAAGCTGTTCGAGCCCGATGACGCGGCACAGAAACTGGGCGAAGTGGTCAAGAGCTTGGAGGCGAAACAGAGGGGGAAGATCTGGGACTGGGCCGGAAATGAAGTGCCTCCTTGATTCAGCCACCGTCATGACTATGTAAATGTGCATGCACCTCTTGCCATCTTTTCTTTGATTATCATAGCTATTTTTTGCCCGGCTCAGCTCTCAGAAGCTGACTCGAAATGAGCTCACTCTTCCCTAATATGGAAGTACGTTTGCCCGATAAAGAAAATTCATTCAGATTTTGAGTGTGTTTTGTCGATCGGTGGCTCGCGCTGGGCCAAATCATGTACATTCTACCATTTTCGCGAAGGTCGGCATGATCTCCGTATAAAAGCGGACGATGCCCGTTCCAGACCGAATTGCTCTTACTCTACCTCCTTCCAAGGGTGCAGCACCCATTCTGCAAGCTATTACGGGCTTGTCCCCGTACGCATTCAGGGTTCCCTGAGACGCGAAGGGTCACTCGTTTATTTCTCGGAGACTCTTTATAGTCAACATCTTCTCCCTCGACATGTCATCGCTCGTCTCATACCAGCACTCACGTCCTAACACGCGCTGCACCAACATTCGTTGGTGTCCATCCTCACCCGGTAAGATGAGTTTTGCTAGAAATGTTCGCGTAATTTGATACCAATGGCACCTGTAGTCTATCCGCACCTTTACATTTCAAGGAACGTCAGCGGTTCTCGACCTCAGTCCAACAACAGCTCATGAGCTCCCACCAATCGCACGCGGAAGGTGACGGGGCGCAGGGTGTCTTTAATCGCCGCTTCCTCTTCTGTGACAATCTACAGAATTGGGCTGAAAATGCAGGTGACCTCATTCTGGCTTGTCCTCAATGCTGGAGGTTCTCCGCCCGATGCTGCCAACACCTGAGCACAGAGGAAGAGAGGTCGTGCCACCAATATCAACTAGCTTTTACGGATGGCGCTTGCCTGTCTAATGGACAGACGGGCGCAACCGCTGGAATCGGAGTTGCCATCGGTGCACAAGAGGGAGGCTTCCACCAGCTGTCTATTCCTATCGATGACTCTATCGACGCATACCCGAAACGCTCGAGCCAGCGCGCAGAATTGCTTGCCGCAATTCACGGGCTTCGTGCCCTCGGTGCGGCAAAGAAGAACACAGATGCCGAGGAGCCGCAAGAACGCAAACTGCCTCGAACTTATCGGAGTCGCCCTCTCGATCGGAGTTGTTGGGTTATAACGACTGATTCCGAATATGTGGTGAAGGGTATGACGGAGTGGTTTCCCCAGTGGAAGGTCTGACCTTATGTCCTACTGCCATGTGACGGTATCTGACTTCGACCCACTGCACTGTTACACTTCTCCAGGCCAATGGATGGCGCGGTGCGCAAGGCCGCCGTCCGTCGAATCTTGACTTGTTTCAGCAACTGGACAAAGAGATCGACATTCAGGAGCGTCGACATAAAGTAAATATTGGCTTTTGGCATGTCCCGCGGGAATTCAATGGTCTCGCGGATTCTCTCGCGAAGCGCGCGGCGCGCATCGCTCCAGCCGCTATGCTTGTAGGATGAACTATAGACACCGTCTCATGAAGGTAAGTTTCTTGTTCGGTCCGCGTTTCTGAAAGCTTATGAGGCGAAAGTCATGCACCATTTTGACTCTTCCAATCCTCGCCCTCACGGTCAACTCAAGAGCAATTGAAGCTTTCTGTGTCACATGCTCGTTAGCTGGAACTGCATATCGCTTTGCAGGACGAGTCCGCCAACGCGTGCTGCTTCGAAAATCATAGAAATGACTCGGCGTGGACCAATATCTGCTCTCTTTTTCATCCTAGTAGCTTTCTACTCCGCCTCGATTATAATCAGTGCAGCATTGATACCACGACATGCTCCTATTTTTTCTGTCATTTACACCACCCAACCTACTATTTGATAATTCTTTGCACATCTCGCAGCGATTCGTGTTCCTAGTTATAGAGCCAACGACGGATCAAACTGTGCGACTCATGCGGAAAGCAATATGTTGATCAGCGAGCTGAAGAGGTTTCACGCACCGGGATTGTTATATGATGACCGCCGCCCGAAAACGCGTCGTATCGAACTAAACTCTGCCTGGCCATGGCCCGACTCGCACTCTCGACGAGACAGATCAACCGCATTTGTCATGTGACCGCGACTGTTAGTGCTATGATTTCGACTTATGGGACGCGTCGCCGTCAGTCTCTGCTTTGCTCTCGCATCTGTCAGTATGATCGTGTACGCTTCGACATGTACCTATTCTGCGCTTCCGGAATTTTTTTTGGCCGGCTCTCTGCACGAAAATAAACTCAGTCTCAACCGGGACATGCCACGCACTACTGCACCAACCTCGTGAGCGACTCCTCGTCGGGCAACCTGCTTTAAGGAATCCTTAGTTCTGCATCGCATCACATCCTCGTATTTCATCATCATCTGATATCCGCGATGATTGCTTTGCTGCGCGCGGCATGCGAGTCTTTCTGATGTACGGGTTTCTGGCAGATACGACATGTCTGCTTTCTTCCACGCTCTTGGCTCTGTCTCTGTCTCTGCAGTTCTAAGCAAAGGGCCGAAGAATGCTCTCAGCCAATACATCGCTCTCGCGAAGCGCATCCGGGCCTGAGCTATTAGTGCGTCTACCTCTGATGTCCGACGAGGATTTGTGAGAACTTGCTCGAATTCTGTCTGTGTTCTACGAATCTCAAGTACTGTGAGTCGTCGAGAATACGCCTCTGTGATCAATATCCCTTGAAGGTTGATTGACACTGTGCGCCGTCTCATCTCTGTAGCGCTTCTTTTGCTGCGATGCAGCATTCAAGACTCTCCAAAGATATAGCTTTCTTAGGCCGAATTTATGGCAGTGGGAGCACCGACCCTGACGGGTACCTTGCCTAAGACATCCGGTCTGGAGTGTTGAACAGCTGCGATACGACTGAGCAGTCAGCTCCATCGATTACAGTCGACTACAAGACTCACCCACTACACCAGCTGTTCAGAGACGTTACCTAATGTTCTCATATTTGTGGCCATCCTCCCGTGCTTGAACGAAATGTTGTATCGCATCGAAATCAACACACTTCACGGTTCTTTCGTGACCGCGACTCCAGGCAAAATCCATATTTGCTAGACTCTCGGGTCTCGACATCCACTGTTGAACGGCGAATGTGTTCGTGAGCCTCAAAGACATTACCATATATTGGTGCTCCAATTCCGACACAGTGACCTGTGTCTGATTGATGCTTATATGTGAGGCAGCCCGCACCGACGGCATCGAATTCCACAAGCCAGACTCTTGCTACGGTTATGTGCACTGCTACAACATTCTCGCAAACGCGCTCGTCATATGCTCAATATCCGTCCTTGTGAGTCCCTCCATCGATGCTTCATGTGGACGATTACGGTGCGGCATGCGAGTCGATCGAGCGAGTGCATTCGCGGCGATGTATCTTCTTGTCGTTCATCCTCGCCGGGCGGGAGCGACGAGAGCCATGGTCCAGTTTAGCACGGGATGGTCGGGGGCTTTACCGCTTCCAGGGACACACCCATGGTCGCTCATTGCCATGTATCCCTAGCATCCATTCGTGACTTGTTTGGCCAAGCTCTCGCCCGCTCATGGCTATGGTCCATTGTAGTACGAGATGGTCGGGGGCTTTACCGCTTCCAGGGACGTACCCATGGTCGCTCATCGCCATATCCCTAGCATCTACGTAACTTGATTGGACATGTCACCACCGCTTGGGACCAAGGTCCAGTGTAGTACGGGATGGTCGGGGGCTTTACCGCTTCCAGGGACGTACCCGTGGTCGCTCATCGCCGTGTCCCTAGCATCCACGTAACTTGTGTGGCCTAGTCCCGGCGTGCTCGTGGGCTTCGATCCAGTCTAGCACGGTGTGGTCGGGGGCTTTACCGCTTCCAGGGACGCACCCGTGGGTCGCTCATCGCCATGTATCCCTAGCACGGTCCGCACCAGACCTTCTCGCCGCTCACAGCATATCCTCCACTTCTCCCATGTCGAGTCTTCATCGTCAGGTAGAAGTCGGGGTCGGGACATATCCTCAGACCAATGGAAGGGGAGGAAATATAGAGATATTGATGTAGATCTTGCGACGGTCCCCTGAGTCGCGAAGTAATAGGACGGGGCATCTGCAAGAGAAAGTGTAAGTACGTTGACGATGCGTGTTAGCTGACACACTCACTGAACGTCGCAGATGCACACTTATCCGATGTTGAATCCGGCCGGGGCGCATCCGAGTCCCCGTCGCATCATATAAGCGGCCAAAGCCAACTCGATGTGCGGCCAGGGTGGCGTTGAGCTCAGAGCAGCGTCGGCGGAGTGGTTGGATCCAGAGCGGACATGGTGGTCATTCGTGAGTCCCTTGTGAAGACAGGGCGAGTCAGTGACTAGGTGTGGCGGCCGCCATCACAGATGTCTATGGCGACGGATAATGGTTAGCCTTGTCGAACGTCGCAGCGGGGATGCGAGCGCATCACCCGCAAATATGGAAGGATAAATGCACCTCTATGGCGGCACGCAGCGTCGAGCAAGTGTGGCGTCGGCGGCGACCACGTGTGGCGCAGCAAAGGTAGGCATCCACTGCCAACGTCAGAGAGGTGGGGGCCCGCACAGGAGGGACGGACGGGGGATGGTGATGGTATGAGGATAAGAGGGATGGCGGCGTCGTGCGGGTTTTTATACCCCTGCGGCTGACCATGCGGCTGACTGTGGCCAAGCGCCCAGAAAGATATCCCCGCGAATCGTTCCGGTCCTCTTCCGTGGTCTGCCGCTCCTTTGTTCTCGTGGACACTGATTACGCTGATAACGGCGCGCGCAGCCATGGCGACGTGATCTGGAGACCCGGAGGAGGCTCACTTCGAGGGTCGTATCACCGCTACACTGTGGGTGGAGCCTCGGACGCGTTCATCCATACACCGCCCTCGTTTCAGGCACAAAGATGCGTAGAATTCCATGCGACGCGATTAATTACGCAGGTTTAGAGCCTCTAGAGGGCCGCTGGCCGAAATGCTACCTCTGAGGCTGTGTTGCCACATCTCGTCGGCGCACTGCGCCACACTTCGTCGAACGCGATGTTGCAATGCTAGCTGACCCTTTCTAGATTAATAGGAGTAGTCTATGCAACTGTCGTACATCATTTCTCTTGAGGCATCGAGGCTCCGTGTTGTCTGAGATGACGCTTTGAGGAGGCCGGCAATGTTCAAGTGGCTGGCAGTGCCACAATCGAAGCTGGGATTTAACGCCCAATCGGGACGCGTACGCATTGGGTGTGTTATGTGGTGGCATACGAGACCTATCGGTGGAGATTGATGAGACAGAAAGAAATGGATGGGCTAATAGAGAACGGGAGGGCGCGAACAACTTGCTAAGGCCCGAGGCTGAGTTGAGTCGTTCGTGGTCACATGAGCGCGATGCGCCAGCGCCTACACCACGAGCGGCTGGACGTCGACGTGCACATCCATCCGCAGGGTTTCATCATCTACTGGTCCTTCCCCTTGGCCTCACCTTTCATTGCAATGGCATCAGAGGGAGAACTGCTGCAGTCCACGGACGCCTTGTTCAGCAACCTGCTCACTCCGGGGTCCTCATTGCATCCAACGTTCCAGCGTATACTCGACGGTGCCTTCGCCCTGCTCTTCCTGGTCTTCGTCGGTCTCGCAGTGGTGACCCGCGGAAGTGTGCACATCTTTGCCTTGATGGCCATCGAGATTGGGCTGTGGCTAAGCGTGAAGTGGTGAGCTCCTGCTGTCAGACAGACCAACCGAGTGGGTCTGATGTTCTGGCAGGTTTGTGAGCGAGCTGCAGAAGACGCAGGTGCAGGTGCAAGGTCAGGTGGCTGGGATCCAGCAGATGGATGTATCGGACGATGGAAGCTGTGCAAGCAATAGAAAGAAAGAAGAATAGGACTGCCGACCACATGGACCTCCGTACGCCCTTCATATCATACATATCGTACAATCAATAAACAACCATGTCTCAAAACCTAAGCGTCGCCCTATCGTTCGCTACGGCGTTACGACCTCCTCCCTCTTTCACTCGTCTCATACCATCTCTTCGTCCTCCGTGTGCTATCCTGAGCGAGTGCGAACACTATTCCAAGGCCGTCAGCCGGAGCACCAACCCAACGTCCGCGAGCACACTTACACTCGCGTTCAGTGCCGTCGAGGCCCTCACGGAACAACATCGTTGCGTTATCTCCTCCCACTCCGCTGTCAGCGCTTGATGCGTGGACGGACGCAAAGTGCTGTGCCTGGTCGATGACTTCTGGTAGTCGGTCGCGGAAGGTCTGAACAGCGGTGCGAGGTGGTAATGTCACGACGGATTCCTAGTCAAGACGGCAAGCGCACCTTCACTAGAACATCCGACATCTCCTTCGCGACGTCGTCGTTCAATCTAGGCGTGAAGTTCGAAATCGGGTGCTGGATGGGAACAAACCAGGGCTTACAATCGCATGATCATCCGCCCAAAGCCGTACCATAGCCCGGCCTGCCCCACGAGATTGGAGAGTCGGACGCTACGCGCCTCTGCGTTCAGCGCGCTTCGTACACGGGCGGAGAAGGGTGGTGGGATGGTGAAGTCTGCATAGTCACTGGATGCACGGTTCCGCGATGGTTCTGTCAGGGAACTTTGGGATTAGCGAGAATGGGTGGCGCGCGTACGAGTAGATGAGGATGTAGGCCATCCATAGCGGTACTTGAACTTTGCTCAAGGCTTTGATCTGTCAATTGTCGTTTCCAAGAGCGTCGTCGCGGGATGCTTATGGACATACGTCGCGCTCGTTCCCGCCGTCGAGGTGGCCCATGTCCGGGACGTCAATCTTGAAGGTGCATTGGATCTTTTGGTTCTCGGCCAAGATAGATTCGATCGAGTAGTAGTCGTCCTCCATGTTAGGTGGCGTGAAACACGTCGGGTATCAGGAAAGGCAGAATGAGACGGTGCGCGTCGGGTCGGCGACGAGGGCTGGGGAGACGCGTCCCTTGCTCACCAAGACGCGTCGCGATCGCGGCGCCGCGCGTGCACGCGTCCCTTCCCACGCTCCTTTGCTCCAAACCTCCTCCAGAGTTCTCTGCCTGCACCTGCCCTCTTCCTACCTTCGCGCCTTCTTCCGACTCTCCCAGTTCCCGATGTACTCAATAACACTCCTCCGCGCAACCCAACGTCTAGGATCTGTGCACGCTCCCCGGATATGCCTCGCTTCCACACCCTCGTCTTCTCGTGCACACCGGCGACCACACCAGACGCCTCTTGCGCACTTTTCCAGCACACCTCGGAGAAGTGCATCAGAAGACCCAGACTCGACAGAAGTCATCAAGATCCAGGAGATGCTGGAGAAGATGCAGAACGTGATGGAAACCAGCCCTGCGCTTGTTGAACACATCACCCAGCTGAAGGACGTGCTCGAGAAGGAGGGTGCGTTTTCAAAGCTTTGTCCTCTTAGGGGTTCTCTGAGGGTTACATTGCCGTAGGGATTGACATGTCTGCGCCAAATCCCTCGCTGTCGAGCTTCAAGATGGTCAAGATCCTCATGAAGCCCGACGTGAGGGACCTCATGATGAAGGTTATGGGCGAGTTCGAGAATGCAGGCATCACGAGGGAGGTATGTGCCATACTTATGTGCTGCATGTGCCCGCGCCACTGACCGCGCTATCATTCATAGGAGCTCATCCCCCGGTTACAAGAGTTTGGCAAATTGATGTCAAAGGGGAAGTAGTGGCCGCCCTGCATTCCCCCTTTGGCGCTATATTGCTATATTTCCATGGCTAGTACCGTCCTGGCCGTAACCCAGAGGCACTGGTCAATTGTAATCAAGGAAATGTATCCTATGAGCTGCGGGAACCCTCGGCTTTTTTGTCAACTCGCACCCCTCTCACATGGTTTAGACTGTGTGTACTGTCGTAAGATTGTCTCGATAACAAACTTACACCGAGCTTGCTATGCTGCATACCGTCTGAACAGTCTGCGTTTGTGAATTATATGCAGCAGCATAAAATTCGCATCCTCGGATCGATGGGTAGTAACCAGGGTTCCACGGGCCTGTTACTTACATAGCGGCTGCGTGCTCTTGCAACGGCTGCAAGTCACGACAGTGAAGCAGAAACTGCAAAGTGCAACTTTACTGGCGGTCATCTGGCACTGGGTGTCGGTACCTCGGTTCTCTGATATTATGCAGCACGATGGTGTATACGCATGAAGTACGCTGCCGCCCGTTCAGAACCCCTTGGTCCACGCGATCCTTGCCTTCGTATTGAAAATTTCGACTACTCGGCACCCTTGACCCAATACTCCTTTTCTAGGTCGCGTGTTCGTGCTTGGACGTTAGTCTCATGTTTTACTTGAATAACAAGGGCCCGGGAATATAATAAATTCAATCTGGTCGGGTGGCATTCTCGAAAGCAAAACTGTAGAAGGAATTCCGTTACCCCTATCTTTCATGCCCTCTATGTTCGCACTCCCTCAAACGAACGCAGCCCGTGGTGGGGTTCGTGGGAAGCACGACATATGTGGTTCGAGGAGACGGGTGAGAGCATTTCGGAAGAGGAACAGAAGAAACGAGGGCTCCTGCTATCCCCATGCAAGACCTCGATCCGCCAGAAACTGCGCGAGGTCGGGCAAAAGGACAATGCTCCAAAGGCAGACGAAGGGAGTATGATCGAGACGACGGGAACGCGGATCGACGAAGCGGAGGTTGAGCTCTTGGCAGATCTACTGGAGAAAATGCTGAGGTATCACCCCGAGGATAGGATTCCTATCATGGAAGTAGTGCGACACCCGTGGTATGGGTATGAATCTTCGCCATGCACACATTAATGGGCCGTAAGAACTTCGTGATGCAAGATATTAGTGGTTTGCAATTAGCCTCGATTACACTCGTTCATGGCAATGCAGTCACCTCAAGCTATCATCTGGTCAGGAAGGGTAGATATAAGCTGCGTCGTGGCACGAAGGGATTTCATTCCCCGCTGGTGCATTGGCGTATTTTCCGCCGCGTCCGGTAACTATGTATAGGCGCGCCAACTATGAACGCACCTATTCTCAGGGCCGAGAGACGTCTGGTATGAGTAATCCGTTGCTGAGAAGTGTATTCTGTTATCCGTTGATTCCTCCCAAAACTCTCTTACTGACGACTCGCATACGTCTCAAGACCGGTCAGGCTAGGTAAAGGAGCCCGGTGTATAATCTAACTCTCCAGCGCAGGTAGTGTTCCATTGATCACGTGAGGAGTCACGGACCTGTGAAGTACGCGTTCTCCAAGTATTGACTCCTTCTCCACGGTCGCATTCCATTAACCTGGTTCAGTGATACAGTGCGGTCCTGGAAGAATCCATGGAAGAGCCCGTTGCTGGCCCTTCGACTCCTCGGCAAACCTCAACAGCACCAGAGTACCCGCTACCCTCCACACACTTCTACTCCGTTGAATACCCGGGCTACGTCCAGCCCGCGTCTGTGCCCGTCGCGATCGAACGGCTCGGCGGGCAGGCCAGCATCGACAATGCGTTCAAGCGCACGTCGAACAAGGCGGACGCACTCCTCGAGATGCGCTTCCGCCCCGGCGACCCGTTCGCGCACCCCGTGCCCGGAGAAATCGTCCCGACGAACAACATCCTGCTCCGGGTCGTGAAGCGCAGGAGGAAGAGACGCGCTGTGGTTGGTGAGGGTTCGTCGGCAGCGGATGCGGGTGGGGAAGGCGAGATCCGGGGCGAGTATACGGTGGAGGCTGTCGGGATCATCCCGAAGACGGCGCGGTTCAGAAGTGAGTGTATTGTGAAATGTGTGCGTGTGTATGCGACGTGCGGAATACAGGTATGGCGGACTATCAGTTCTATGTGCCACCGGACGATCCTGTCTCAAAGCTGCGTATAGCTATGGACAGTATGGATGGTGCGTACCGTTCATCGTTGCCAGTGACCTGGACTGAAGGGGCCACAGTCGAGGGTATCCTACAGTATGCTATCCCTCCGGAGAAGGAGGATTATGTGGTATCAGAGGATCCGGCAGCAATGGACATAGATCCTCAGCTGATGGGAGGAGAGCCCTCTACCGGCCCACAGATGAAGAGTAACTTGAGACTGTTCCCCCCTCCGCTATTCAGCCGGCAAACCGTTCCTCAGAACTACAAGTGCGTTCCCTTCCCTCATCGGTCTCATATGAAAATTCTTGACTCATTTGCGCCGTTCATCCGGTAGTTACAAACCAAACACCGCGTCGGTTGAGACTACGGTGGTGGATGAGGAGACCGGCGAAGAGAAGAAACGGCTCATCAATCGGATGCGATGGAGAGGCTTTGGCCCCATCGCTATTAATTTTGCAGACAAAGGCGTATGTTCCGCTTCTCATATCCGAAACACAGGAACCAGACATGTCTGTTGCAGGTCCCAGGCAAGCCATCACCCGCCGTCGAGAGTCAGCGTGCTGCAGCAGATCAGAAGCTGCTCAAACGGCTGCAGGAGGTACGGCTCTCTGCATATATCAGTAGTCCTCATGTGCGAGCTTCCTTTCTATGCAGCTGTTCGAGGAGCGACCCGTATGGACCAGGGCAGCGATCTTCAACCAGTTCGCTCCGTACGAAGTGCGCGAAATCGTCAAGTATGTCTCATTTCCTCAACCAATTGCCGTTGTCCGCTGAAGGCCCGTTTGCAGTTCAAAATTCCTGCTACCTCTTGTCTCGTACGTGTTCACAGATGGCCCCTGGCGCGACACCCAAGTACGCCTCGGCTACGATCCTAGAGAGGACCTGAATGCGCGCTTGTAAGACACATTCCTGACCTTCCTGCCACACTCCTGCCTCACAACGCATTCCAGCTACCAGCGGCTTTACTTCCGAAATCTCAACCACCAGGTTGTCCGGCCTTCCGTCGTCGCGCGTAGGCAAGAGGGCCGCAACGAGATAGCGGATCGCGCGGCAGGCACCTGGCGCGAGGAAGACCGCCGGTCACACATCTTTGACGGGGTCACCGTTACGAGCGAGACGGCCGCGTTCCAGCTGTGCGACATCCAAGACCCGATGCTAAAGGAGATGATCGAGGACGAGGACGATCTCCGCGAAACATGCAACGTGCGTCTGCGGAGCCCCTGTCTGATGTGTGACGCGCTCTGACGATGTGTGCAGGAACGTGACGGGTGGTACTCGACGCACGCGTTTGAGCGCATCAAGACGGTGCTGCGCCACAAGTTCTTCTCGCTACTCGGCGGGCACGTCCCGACGCGTGAGGAGTGCGAGAGGCTGCTCATTCCGCAGGAGGAGACGGGCAAGATCGTGCAGCGCAGGAAGCTGAGGTTCGGGAAGCATAACATGGCGAAGGGCGCGCTTCCACCCGAGGACGCAGCGGTGAGTCTTTACGACTTGATGATTAGACCTCTAGCTGAATTTCGACGTTTCCCCCCTTTCCAGGCGCATCGTCTTATGGCCACGATTGAGCAGAGAGCAAGAGAATTCCAAAGCCAGAGATGAGTTCTTGTGAAGCGCCAGCATTTTATATCGTTAGTGTACAGCTTCGTCACTCACCACCACTGCGGCGGTCCATGTATCTTGCAACCCGAGCAACTGAATCCAGGCGAAAAGCGCACACATGTATAGCGGAGTGTTTATGTGCTTTTCCATTACCGCGTGACTGGGCCTAAGCATACAGAGCGCATACGCATGGTGGTGGCAAAGGTGGTGGTGTTTTCGTGAGACATGCCGCTCGCGCGTGGACGGCCTGGCCAGCACAGACCGCTCCAAGACGCCCCTCTATCGCAATCTCCTGCTCCCTCGAACGGGCATGTGGCGGGAATCAGAGGCTTCATGCGGATGCCTTCTGCTCAGCACGGGCCTTGCGCTGCAGCCAAAATCAAAAGAACATTCAAACGCGATCGGAGAGGTTACGCACCGAACCCGTGAGCGCGTACTTGGCGTTGCGGCGGAACTGTAACACGGATTCCCGTTCAAAACAGAGTCAATCCATCTCCACAATTCAGCGTACCTTGAGGTCAACCTGCACGACCAAAGGTTCAGCATACACGCGCAGGAATCGCGGATTCAGCACGTACACCCTTCATCGAGCGCGCCCGCTGGCTCTTGGGCTTCTTGATGCCATTGCGGTGAGCCTTCTTGTTCTGGTTGTGGTTGGTATGGCTGTCACGCGCGGGCCGTCAGCATCTCCCCCTCGTTCCAGCACAACATGCAGGGACATACTTCTTGGACTTGGCCATGGCGACGTCGGGGCGGTCTTGAGGATGCGGCTCTGCGGCGTGCGCTCGCGCGATGCCAGTCCTGGGAAACTGGGACCGCGGTGGCTGAGGAACTGTGCAGTTGCTGCGCACGTGAGCGCCAGAGCCTGGGCGCGCCAGACGCTTATAGCATGGGCGCCAAATGCGCGAGCACGTGAGCGGACATGGTCGGCCGAGCGCTTAGCGAGCGCCCCATCCTATGAAGTGACTCGAATCAGTCATGGCTCTTATAGCTGCAGCCACCCCCACATCCACTTCCACGGCTCGACCGACCGCACACGAACATGCCTGCACCCGTCCAGCAACCGCGCACTCTTTACGACAAGATCTGGGATGACCATGTCATGTCAGTGCACTCGATTCCAGACCGATTCGACGGATACTCACGCTTGTCGACGATTGCAGCGACGTCCAAGAAGATGGGCGTGCACTGATCTACATCGACCGGTATGACTCATACTGCTATATGTCCTTGAGCGCGCACTGAATCATATGAACTACCAGGCACTTGACACATGAAGTGACTAGTCCGCAAGCATTCGAGGGGCTGTAGGTACTCGATACACTGCGAACGCACAAGGAACTTATGATCCTTGCAGGCGGAATGCTGGTCGTCGTGTGCGCCGTCCCGATTGCACGCTTGCAACCGTGGACCACAATATTCCGTGAGTTCCCGCACACGCACGATTTCAGTGGACGATCGACTAATCGCCGCTTGCCTCTTAGCACTGCGTCGCGCAAGAACTTCACCACCGTACAGAACTTCATCGCTGAGCCGGATTCGCGCGCGCAATGTCAGGCGCTGGAAGAGAACGTGAAGGAGTTTGGCGTCACATACTTCGGCATGACCGACAGGCGGCAAGGTGGGCAGCATATTCGATCTCCAGGGACCCCGCAGCTTCCGCCTGGCATCGCTCGGCCGCAGTACTGACTCTATTCTAAGGTATCGTGCATGTCATCGGCCCAGAACAGGGCTTCACCGTAAGTGGTGTCCTCTCATACCATGCATATAAATATATTGACTCTTCTAACAGCTCCCTGGTATCACTTGCGTTTGCGGTGATTCACACACATCCAGTACGTGCCAATGAAACCTCATACGAAGTCAAATTATTGACGTACTTGCAGCACATGGCGCATTCGGATCCCTCGCCTTCGGCATGGGAACTTCGGAGGTGGAGCACGTCTTTGCCACTCAAACTCTCTCGCAGAGGAAGGGCAAGAACATGCGCATTACCGTCGACGGCCCGTTGCACGAGGGCGTCACCTCCAAGGACGTGATCCTGCATATCATCGGTGTCATCGGCACCGCCGGCGGCACGGGCTGCGTGATCGAGTATGCGGGGTCCGTCATTCGCGGGTTCAGCATGGAGGCGCGGATGAGCATCTGCAACATGAGCATTGAGGCCGGCGCGCGCGCGGGTATGGTCGCGCCGGACGAGGTCACGTTCGCGTACCTGCGCAACCGTCCCCTCGCGCCCAAGGGCGAGCTCTGGGACCGCGCGGAGGCGTACTGGCGCACGCTCAAGACGGATGAGGGCGCCAAGTTCGACGTCGAGGTCAACATCCGCGCGGAGGACATTCTCCCGACCGTCACCTGGGGCACGTCGCCGCAGGACGTCGTCCCGATCACCGGCATCGTGCCTGACCCCACGACGATTGCGGACGCGGGCAGGCGCGCGGCGGTCGAGCGCGCGCTGAAGTACATGGGCCTCGAGGCCAAGACGCCCATAGAGGAGATCAAGATCGACAAGGTGTTCATCGGCTCGTGCACGAACAGCCGCATCGAGGACCTGCGCTCCTCCGCGAAGATCATCCTCGCCGCGGGTCCCGACACCAAGATCGCGGACGGCGTCTATGCGATGGTCGTCCCCGGCTCGGGTCTGGTGAAGCAGCACGCCGAGGCGGAGGGGTTGGATGTGATCTTCAAGCGAGCCGGTTTCGACTGGCGCGAGGCCGGCTGCTCAATGTGTTTGGGCATGAACCCCGACCAGCTGAAGCCCGGTGAGCGGTGCGCGAGCACGAGCAACCGCAATTTCGAGGGCCGCCAGGGCCCCGGCGGCAGGACACATCTCGTCAGCCCGGCCATGGCCGTGGCTGCCGCCTTGACGGGCAGACTGACCGATGTGCGCAAGTACCTGGGTGTGGATGCCCCCTCCGGGCCGAAGCTCAAGCTCGTCAGTGCGTTCGACTTCCTGAACGACCCCGTTCTGCCGCCGCCTGAGCCGCAGTCGATCGTCAAGTCCGAGTCCTCCCCCGATACCCCGCTGCCGCCGACCACGACGCCGTCTAGCGTGCCCAAGTTCACCGTGTGGAAGGGCATTGCGGCGCCGCTGCACATGGAGAACGTGGACACCGACAAGATCATCCCTGCGAAGTTTTTGAAGACCCTGAAGCGGACGGGTCTGGGCAGCGCCCTGTTCTTCGCGCTCCGCAAGGACCCGGAGACGGGCAAGGATACGGACTTTGTGCTTAACCGCGAACCGTACACGCAGACGAAGATCTTGGTCGTTGACAAGCCGAACTTCGGATGCGGAAGCTCTCGCGAGCACGCGCCTTGGGCTTTGTGAGTAGCTCCGTCGCTCGGCTGTCTGCATTGCCTAACGATTACCTGCTACACAGGAACGACTTTGGCATCCGCTGCGTTATCGCGCCGAGCTTCGGAGACATCTTCCGCAACAATTCGTTCCAAAATCAGATGCTGCCCATCGTGCTGCCTGAAGAAGAATGCCGCGTTCTTGCGGAGGATGCGGAGGCGGGCGAGGAGCTCGAGGTCGATCTGGAGAAGCAGGAGATCCGACGCCAGAACGGCAAGCCAGCCATTCCCTTCACCGTGGACCCCTTCCGCAGACACTGCCTGTTGAATGGACTGGACGATATCGCTCTGACGCTGCAAAAGGTGGACAAGATCGAAGAGTTCGAGCGCCAGCGGAGTGAGAGGTGGCCGTGGCTGGACGGGTTCGGCTACAAGGGAACCAGAATCCCGGTTGCTGCGGAGAAAAAGGCCAAGATGGAGTGGTGAACCCGGTCTTTGGCTGTTATCTGTTGTAAAAATACCTGTACATTGTACTTTGGGGATTATACCGACGGATGTTTTCATGCTTGGTGGTATTCTCGTGTCGGACGGTCGTCCTCTCGCTCCGTTTGCCAGCCAATTATGCCAGGCACGCATGATGCTCTGCGACGTCCGCTGCTCGGCTGGGTGAAGTGTGTGCCGCGAGCTGGAGCCGACGCTGTGCGTCATGCTCTCTCCTCTTCGGCCTGCTGCATAATCTTCCGCAGCTGAGAGCAACAAGATCCAACCAACAAGGTCTTTGTGCACTATTTCGAGGTCTGGAAAGTGAACGGAATGGAGCGGGCCCAGGGCGGAAGCACGTGCAGTGCATCAATTCCAGCTCAGGAGGCGGAGGCAGCGGGCGCAGAACTGCTCCTTTGACAATTCGGCTGCATCGACATCTCCATCATACATGTCTTCCCATCCCTTGAACTCGTAGACCAACCCCCACGAGCCGATGATGAGCACGGCCGGCTTGCACATGCAGGCGGCTCCGGTATACCCCCTATCCCGCGAGAGCAGCTACGGCGAGAGTGTCCTAGGTATGTGCACATTTGAGGTATCATGTCTTGTCGACTGACCGTTGCGTAGCTACGACAATGTCCCAAGCCCGCCCGAACGTTGGGCGGCGCGAGTCGGACTATATCCTCTCCTACTACCAATCTGAGCACGCCGGCCAATCTTACATCTCGTCTGATACCCCGGATGATGAAGAAAAGCCATCCCTCACCCATGGGGCTTCCTTTACCTCTCAATCATCGTCTGAGTACTCTTCGGACTCCGTGGACCGCCACGGTGATGGCAGCGCACGCGATGACGCCCAGTCGCACCCGCAGGCCGCTGCGGAGACCCGCCACAGGCGACGCCCGAGCCAGCCATCGGAGGGCGGTGCAGACCGGCGTCGTCTCGCCATCGTCGAAATGGACCCAATCTCCTCTCCGTTTCACACGCATACATCCAGCATGGGCGACATTGACCGCAGTGCGGCGACTAGGGGGCTCCTGTCGCGACGGGGGCTTCATGTCGAAGGATTGGCGCTCGTTGCGCCGCCGGACGCGTCGCCACGCACGTACACGGACTTGACGCCTCCACCCTCTGCACCGCTCTTCAGCGAAAGGGCCGCAATGGTGTCTCAAGCGGGGTCGCATCACCGCTCTGCGTCCGAGGCCGTCATCGCAAAGCCGCACTCCCGGCTGCTGCACAAGTCCTCGCGCGACATCGGCATCGTAGGCACGGCGTATAAGAGGCCCGGAGGGATGAGCCCCGCCTCTGATGAGCCCCGGCCGCAGAATACTAAGATGCTGGGTGTACCTGTCTTCCAGACGCCGACCAAGTCTAGGTCGTCCTCTCCAGCCACCAGAGAAGCAGGGCCCGATACTATAGATGGCACAAGGGATCACCAGGGTCAGGCCCGCTACTCTCTGCCCGCCGCGGCAGCACATTTCGCATCCAATGAGCCCGTCTCAACACCTGCTATCGGCGAGTATAAGGACATCTCGCAACCTGTGGTCGGGCCTGTGGTCGTCGGAATCACGTCGGATATGTTGAAACAAGACCCGTCGCGGCGAAGTACAAACAACCTTTCGCCTGCAGCGAGTAACTCTGCCACTCGTGTAGCGACATCGTCTAGTCGGTCTTCGTACACTCCATCGTCATACCTGTTTTATGAGCCCGGCGTGCACTCCACCGCCGGGCCTCTTCCACCTCCACCGAGGATCTTCGATGACACAGACGATGCCCCTTCACCAAGTACGACCGCACCACCTCGTCCGCCGCGTCTGGATCGCGCGGGTCCCAAGCGAGACATTGAAGCGATCAAGGAGGCACTTCAGCTGCCCAAGTCCGTGACCGCAGTTCTTGCCTCGAGGTCGCAGCAGGATTTGCACGAGAAGTCCGATTTGCATACATTAGACCGCGCCTCCAGCCCAGGACATGGGTACATGCACGAGAAGCTGACCAAGTAAGTTACTTTCCGGACGTCGTGCCGTTCCTGCTTAAAAGTATTGTCAGTGTACCCGGCGCGTCGCTCGTTCATGCAGGATCCATTCATGTGAGAGAAGGGGCATTTCCACCATCTACGATTCTTGGCCCGCGCTCGCCGGAGTCTGGAGTCCAGATCCACCGTGTTCAGTCTCCACCGACGTTGCCGCAAGCGCCAAACCCAGTCGTGTTCATACAGCAGCCGCTACAGGAGGATCCAAGTGACAGAGACTTCGACTCGCCCGTGAAGGTGGAAGCAATTCTACCGGCTCTTGCCGCGCATGAGGAGGACGAGAGACCAGAGTTGCGACACGAAAGCAGTTGGGTCAGTCTGACACATGAAGAATTTGGTCCACCTGCGATTTCTCCCCAAAAGCGCGTGGAGCTCCTTCCTGATGTTTCTAGGGTCAGCTCATGGTCGTCATCTTCGTCCGCCTTGTCACCCCCTGTTCCGCCGAAGCAAGGTAGAGGTACGGACGACGAAAGAACCATGTCTCCCACTGGGAAGGCTCTTCGGCATACGCTCGCAAACATCAATAAGCGCTTCTCATCTCTACCTCGGACACCGTCCGTGCTGTCTGTGAAGAAGTCGCCGAGTCCGCGCGCCTCGCGAACACCGTCGCCTTCGGTGATCCCTCTTAGGGCATCTCCTCGGCCAAGGATCATCTCTGCATGGCCAGATGCCATGCGGTGTCACGAAGTGACGTCAATGAAGAGTGCTCTCGAGCGCTCCTTGTTCTATGCACAGAAGATCAACGAACTGGCAATGTATGATTGTGGTCTTTCGGAATGGGTGGTGACCATGAAGTACCGCGGTAAGTCGTGCAAAGTTGTCACGAATGGCTTGCATTAATGAAGCACACCAGTTGGGAACAATCCCCGTACTGCGCGGGCGAGCGCCGCAAACCTCGCTGCGAGTTCCTCAATGCCATCGACGCTCGGGGCAGCGGCGCAGCCTCGCCATACTTCTAGAAGCTCCATGGGATCCGAAGCTACATTTCCCATTCGCCCTGACGCATATACAGCCACAGATCTATCTACACGACCTATTGATATGGCCTCTCCAAGTACCGCACCACCCGCCCTCCCATATCCTTCCTTAGCCACGAGTCCTCCCCGGAACCCACCCGTTCGTTCATCTACAATCACGCTTGGTTCTCCTTCCCGCACCCTCCAGCTACCCCTCCTGCCCATGGGCAAATCTAGCGGAACCGGATTTTTTTCTTCAATCGGTAGGAAGGCCAGCGTGAAGCGTGGCCAGAGCAGCGTGCCACCGACACCGTTGACACCCAACCGGGTCCTGACCAAACGGTCGCCCAACATAACCACGACCAGCGTACCGACGCAAGCACCTGTTATTATAAGTACACCATCAGTGCCTGGCGGCCCCCGCGCTGTTCCAGGTCGTGTGCAGCGCTCTCAGACGATCTCTGTCTCTGCCAGTGCTCCTGTTGCGGCACCTGAGCCTGTCACCGCGCCGGCCAACAGCAACAGCAACCGTCAGAGCGCAATGGGGCGGCGGCCCTCTATCTTTGGGCGATCCAGGGGGCCGCCGGCTACGCCGGCGCTGAGCACGCCCGAGTTCGAGCAGCAGGTGGACAAGTTGTACGATCTGCTCCCTCACGCGGAACGAGACATCCTGGCTGCATACCTTCGGCGCACTGGCCAGGACATCCTCGCGATCGGCCAATACATAGAAGACGAGAAGAATGGCACTCTGCGACGCGACTAATTCTACTATTCTTTGTGTACAAATATCTTGTTTACTGACTTATGTTTTTGTCCTTCTTGCTTGTCGCCCTCGGTGGGCATGTACCCTTGTTTACGACGGACATCGCTAGCGCTACAGTACATCCGGTTGTGTATCTATACCCCGCCTCCATCTTGTACCAAATACATCTGCGTTGCTTTCTGCGTTGAGAATACATACCACGCTCATTAAATGGAGGTTATTCCATATTTCTGCATTCATTGCGGTGCTGCATGCCTGAATGCACCGTTCATCCGGTTGCCCGTCGGTTGCTGCGCGAAAACTGTGATACATCTGCGTTAGCATCAGTAGTAGCCATCGCAGAGAAGTGTTAGACAGCTGCAAGTACCTCTTGGGATTGCACGACTGCCACGAGCCTGAGGAAGAGCCCAGCTGTCGCGCGGCGGCTGTCGAGCTGAGCCGGCGCGCAGGTTTTCCACTTCATTTCCGCTTCCAGAATGATCGGAGCGAACTGTGCCGGTGCTCATCGTTCTATAAGGTCGATCCGCTGCCGTAGTGAATGGCTGACGTTGCGGCTGGTGTCGTGGCTGTAAGGGCTGGGGTTGTCTCCAGGCGGGGCCGGACTGCACGCTCGACAGACCCATGGTACGGCTGACAATTGGAGTACGCTGAATCTAGCAGAACGATGCACTGTGAGCGAGGCAAGCGCTAGCGAATGGAAGCCATACGCCATTCGCTTCCATGTTGCCCACCACGGCCCCCATGTCAACATGCGGGTTCCCTCCTGAAGTCTGTCCAAAAGCCAACCCCGGTTTGAACTTGGTGGGCTGTTCGGCGCCGGATTGCCTTGCCATGTTATTGACAGTGGCGAGCGGCATACCATTCTCCCCGTCCATGACGTTTGAGCCCAGCAGAGCCTTACGTTTAATCTTGTCATATTGCGACTGTGAAATTGTCAGCGCGCTGCAAGTAGGTGAAAGTATCTCAAGGTGGTCCGAACTTTCAGCTTCTGGTACTCTTTATCTCGCTCCTTGAGGGAATCCTGTAGAGTCGTCGCTTTTCTGCGTTCCAATTCTAGATCACGCTCTACTTCTGCATATATATGCGGCGTCAGGACCCCCTCGTGTAGATATCATATTTTCGTACCGGACACTTTATTGTTTAGGAGAGTAAGTTCCCCGTTAGCTGATAGGTCGAAGTCAGCATGTATGGTAGTAAAATAAGACGGATGTATAATCACCTTCCCGTACGACATTGTCGAGCTGTTTCTGCAACTGCGCGTTCTTCTCATTGATATTTCGCAGTACTGCTTGCTGAAAGGAGCTGCTGTCTCGTCAGAGACGTTCGCAATGTTCACGCTGAACGAACTAACTGCTCCTGATGAACCTGGTACTGCCAGAAGGACATGGCACTGAAAGTATTCAGAAGACGCATCTGAGTATCTATATAGCCGCAATCCGAACATACCGACTGCAGATTTCGAGGATGATTGCCGGATTCAATCCAGAGAGAACAGACTAGAACAGTATGAACACTAGCGTGATCAACTATATGCGCATATACTGACCGTCTTGTAGTCGTTGGACGGGTGCAGAGAGCAGACCTTTCCCGTAACGGTGAGAATCGATGAGACAAAATTGTCCACATTCTTGAGGAACTTACAACCACATCATCTCTACAAGAGGTGGACTGTTTGGTCAACTCAAACATGATTGTGGGAATTAGTTTACGGCTCTGTTAAGGAAGTCTCGCAAGCTACGGGCAGATCAGATTGCGCGCACTTATCACTCGCTCAGCGTCATATTCACCTGGGCACAGTCTTGATGCGTTGAAGAGTTCATTGGCACAATCGACTGCGTTTCGAGGAATCTGGGATCTAATTGGGTCTAGTCCATACCAGAGCTAACTCACCACAGAAGATATGCGAGCCTGCGCATACCGCACACAATCAACGATGCCTCAGGTCAAATTATTTGCACGCAAATGAAATTTCCCACATGTTGTCTGCACAAGACCGTGAACCGCTGAAGTTGAGTGGGGCATAGAGGACTTACAACGACCGCTTTCTCCGTCAGAGCCTTCCTGCACGTCAGTCGGTTGCATTTCAAGTGATCCATCGTTTCACAGAGCAGAGTCACATATAAACTGCCAGAGTAGATAATAGGAGTGACTGTGTTTCATGGAAAACCCAGTGCTGGCAGAGTCAGACCACCGGACTGGAGGAAGCTGGAATGGACGAATCAGCGCTAAGTCTAACGCGTCGTGTCGCGGTCATGTGATCGCGAAATGCTGCATCTCAGGGATTACCGAGATTTACGACTATCCTGCGCAATATAAAGCAACAGGATGGTACATAGCTCTGATTTTGCATTCTCTAACGACACCCGGGTAAGGACAGCACCATAGGGAGGTCATCGCGTAGCCCAGCACCAGCGCTCGAAGCTGGGCCGTGCATGTTGGAGTGTAACATCAACTCCTCGAGTGTCTCTGTAGTGTTCGCGCTACATAGGACAGACATAGTAAGGTAAATTTATCTTAATGGAGAACAGGGTGCATAATCGCATCACCAGCCAGAGAAACGTCGCGCTTCCTGCGAAGGCGTAACGTGTCCTTGACTTAGGTGTGCTCGAGTGAAAGAAAACGAAGCGGGCAATGTTGCTGTGCATCAAAACAAAGTAACGATATAGGCTGTGGGGATCATGTAATACTGTGGGGGAAATGCAATGTTCAACGGTAAGGTCTATGTAAAGGGTACATATTATGCGGCAAAATGGTAGTTTGGGGGCATGCGGAAACGACGTGTCCGTACGATTAAATAACGAACGATCTGCTACGGGCTACGGAAAGCAATAGAGCGAAGACAAACAGGGAGAAAGCAGAAGACAGCAGATAGTTCACGGACGCCAGACAGGTGGGCGTGCCGGGGTATTGAGGGTGGACGTGAGGGCTGACGTTCGTCCAGAGCGAGAGCTTCTGGACGGCGTATCCGGACGGAGAACTGGCGATTCTCTGTCCGCCCGTCTAAGGAATTGTAAGGGGGTCAGCGGGGAGCCTGGACTTGATGCGGTCTTAATGGATTTGGGACTGGTTCCGCTTGGAGTCAGTAAGGAGAATGATGGTACGGGTGGGCTCTTCGGGGTAGGCGTCCTTGGAGGGAGATTGCTCATATTTTCTGCTGCTTGAGTAAGGGAAGCCGAACTGATCCACTTCTCTTCTCGTGGACGTAATCGAGGAGAGTGCGGAGAGTTTTCTGGGAGAATGCGGAATGCATCAGCGAAATGTTCTTTGATGAATCTGTGGGAGACAGCAGTGAGAAAACAGTCCGAGATGATCCAGCTGGCTTGCCTCACTTGGAAAGTTCTGTCCACCCACCGCCGACACGGACCATGACGGTCTGAGAGCGCAATATTCGACAAAAGCAAAGCTTCGCATCTTGATCTCCTATCCAATATTTCCCACTTTGATCTTTCCAGGTATCTTCGACGACTTCGACGCTGATGTTGACAGGAAGCTTGTTGAGAACATCGCCCACAGCTACATCCAGCTTATTCTTCGGGTCGGCCACATAAGGCTTCTTCACTAGTGGTGTAGCCTTTGCCCTGGGTGGCAACGCCGGCGGTACAGTGGGGAATGACTGCCTGGGAGCGCGTGCCCATGAAGATCGTGTCACAGATGCGCGCGATGAGGTCATGGTGGAACGATTGAGAGAGTATGAAGAGATGTCTGAGAAGGCGGGAGACACGGTGCGGGCCATCGGAGTGGCTTGTGATCTTTGACCGGTCATCGCTCGAGGACGTGAAGTCACTGGTGTCGACTGCTTTACAGGCGGCCCGCGCTTGACAGGAGTGGCAGGAGAGACCACTGACGCGGCACTGGCTGTCCTTTGACGAGAAGCGAACGTAGAGCCGTAAAGAGTGGAAGTGGGCGTCGATGTGTCGGTGGATATAACGCCTGACGGGCCCGAAACAGACCGATTGGAGGTAACCGAGACTTTGCTCGACGATCGGGGACGTTGGCTGGTTGCCGAGCTTGAGCTTGATCGTCGAGTGATCGGTAGCGGAGGAACAAGAAATTTACCACTAGAGCTCGCAGACAATCTAGAGTAAGCTGCCTTTTTCTGGGCTGTTGAAACAGTACTCGGCGTCGTTGCTCTACTGCTTCTAGTTGAGCTAACGACGCTGGCCGGCCTGGACTTCTGGCCCACAACGCGATCATTACCCATGGCTTCCAACTCGCTCCAAGTCTGCTGGATACGATCACGTTCCGAGGTAACGCGAGGGTCATCGTCCACATCCACAGATATAGAAGACAAACTCTCAACATTATTCCTGGTGAACTGCAACCGAGCCAGAAGCTGTTCTTCTGGGGGCAAAGACAAATCGGGTGTGTGTCTCGAGACTAGCTGACCCATAGGCGGTGAAGGATAACTGTCCACGTGCTCCAGTAGATCACTGAAGGCGTCATCACAGAGCCGAACGGTGGAAGAGAACCTGACAAGCTGCCATATGTATCGCATCATGTCCCGGGCTGCCGATACTTCATTTCGCAATGACCTAAGTTCGGTCTCCACTGTAGGGCTCTCCGGTACAGTTCGGGGTAGTTGGTCCGCCTGTGTACTAATGGCGGATAATGCCTCGTCTAAACGCTTGTATTGGTCGGTATCAGGGAAGGGAAGATCGGCACGGCTGGCAGGTCGAGCGTTATCATGGATGCGGAGGGAACGCAGTCGCTGGCGAAGAGAGAAGATCTGCGCCTGCAGTTCATTCAAGCGCTTCATCATCATGGGGTCTTGGGATGCGGGATTCAAGAATAAACCAAACACATCTGAGGGAGCACGGTGAGAATGCTAATCAGGCACAACAAGGATAACTATTTACCTTCATCAGCCTCGAACATGCCCCCATCCTGAGAGATCTCGAAAGAAGCCTCTTGCACAGGCTCCAGTAAGGGTGTCATACGTATCGCCGATAATGCTGCACTGGGACTGAGGGCATGTCTATCAGGCCTCTCATCGATATGCAAATGATCGACCCGAGCGCCCGTCTCGGCGTCAAGAAGTTGCGCCGCTTCAGCTTGTTCTCGCTCCAGCTGTGCTTGATCTTCTGCCTCAGCCTGCTCTCGCTCCAGACGTGCATGTTCCTCTGCTTCAGCCTGCTCTCTCTCCAGACGGGCTCGTTCCTCAGCTTCCGCTCGTTCTCTCTCCACCCGCGCCCGTTCCTCCGCCTCCGCTCGCTGTCTCTCCGCTCGTGCTCGTTCCTCCGCTTCGACTTGCTCCCTTTCCAGCCGGGCCAGTTCCTCTGCCTCCAGGCGCTGCCGCTCCAACTCCTCCACTCGAGCCTGCTCAGCATGCAAACTGTTCTGAATTTGCAGGCTGAGGGAGGCGACGGTCTCCTTCCAAGCTTCATAGCGGGATTCAGCACCTTGAAGGAGTCTTTGACGGGGAGCCACAAGCTCGTCATGAAACCCAGCATCCATAGTCCCGGATGTAGATTTGAGCCGATGGAAGAGGTCCCGTACTGGGGAGAAACAGCGTGCAATGGACATGCCATCTACATTGAGGAGTCGGTCAACCTCCGCATAAAGGTGGGTTAGATCTTGGAGTGAAGGAGTATTGCTTCGCTCGATGAAAGCCTTCTGAATGGCACCAAGGGAGACAACAGCTTTATCCACTGTCTCGGCTAATGAAGCTATTGCGAGATCGGCATCATGGGCCAGCTTAGCGACCTGGATATGATCCGCCTTCTGTTCCAAAGCCTTGAGAGAGCCAGAAAGTATCATACTGTACGAGTTGCAGTCCGCTCGTACAGCATAATCGGACCGTGAGGGAGTTACCAGAGTGAGTGAAGCGACCTGATGTATAGCATCGAGACTGAACGTCTCGAGCGATATGCTGGCCTTCCTAAAGTGTCCACCAGGTAAGGTGGCCGAGCCGGTCTGAGAGATAAAAGGGACGCGTTGGGGGAGGGTATCGATGAAATAGCGGACGGAATCCCGACAGCGGTTCAAGTCGTCGAGCAGGCTAGTTTCCGTTCCAGCGACTTCATCGCCAATGAGCACGCCCGTAAGAGTGTCCTGTATCGTCTTCTCCATGCGTGTATCAAGGTCTTCCATCCGGACTTGAAGCCCCTGTACATCGTCACGAATACTGGTCATGACCTCCGACTGCCGTTGCACAGACTCCCAAAGTCGTATGAGGACATCGGTGCTGTGTAGGAGTGTCGTCAGGGCATCTGTACATAGACTGAGATGCTCCGCTAGCTCTGGCCCAAGAGATGCAGATAAACTGGATAAGGGGATCTCCACGCTTCCGTGCAATCGCGACTCTAAGCGGTGCACGTCTTCCTGTGCTGTCGCAGCGTCTGATTGAACAGAGGGAAGCAGCTCTGTCAAACTCTCGGGGGTTGGGGGCATTTCATACGATGAGACCTGCTGGCGCCACATCTGTCCATCTGCGGCATCAGCTACATTACCACGAAGGTTTCGTAGCTCGCTGTAAATGCCACTCATCTCCGTCCAGATTTGTCTGACCTTCACAAGACTGGAGGCTCGAGATTCAACCGTATCTCGAGCCCGGAGAGCAGCTAGCCGCTGAGTGGCCAAACGCTGAACATGTATTTCAGCTTCTGCCTTGAACTGTGGGTCCACGTTGGGAAAGTCCAGGCGCAGGAGGGTTACTTGAGCACTTGGTAGAAGAGCAGCAGCTTCTTCGTCGGCTTGGTGCAGTTCCTCCAGAACGGTAGGTAGTACCGCGAGGAAGACAGCATGGCGCGTGAAATCCAGAGAAGCCGTCGTCGTCAACTGAGGTGGTGTCCCGTCTCCGTTACTGGTCGTGACGCCGCTCTGGAGCCGCTCAATGATAGAGGCGAACCGATCCGACAATTGCCCCGCAGCTTTGCAGACCATTTCTGCACGTTTAACAACGTCAAAGTTAGCGTGATATTCCTTGGCAGAAGTTTCCGCGCGTTTCGCCAGCTCGAGAGCGGAAGAGAGCTCTGATGAGAGTAGCGTGGTGACCTCCTTGTTTAATTGAGCTTGGTCCGGAAAAAGTGGGTGAGAAGGACGGGGGAATGCGCTAGTGGACAGCGCCGGGTCGCTTCGCATGGTGAGTCGCTTGCTCAGTGCCGCAACGCGGGACAAGAATGCACTGTCTCGACGAGCGGTTGGGTGACTGGAGAAGGCAACCTCGATATCATCGAGAAGCTGCTGCGCAACCACTTTGTCCTTCAGCGTTTCGACATACATTTCGTCAGCCCTGTGTGCAGATTAGCATGCAGTCGAGGTGAGTTGACATTGCTTTGCACTTTTTCCATTGCATCACGACATTCATAATGAACTTGCCTAGATCCTCCATCTCGTTGATGCCCTTGTCCTCCAGTCGGTCCTGCTCATCCAGAAGCTCGTCAGGTATCGGCTTGCGACTATGATCGATGAGCTTGTCTAATGCCTTTCCAGCGCTCGCGATCTTAGTATGCCGCAGGGAGGAAAGTCGGCTGGCGAACTGGGCAGCATCCCGGGAGAGGAGCTCCGCAAGCTTGAAGCGCGCGCTACGGGACAAAGCGACCGCAGCAGGAGCGTACGTGTCCGAGGCCGTAGAGGCAATGGATGCCACAGAACTTCGCCTTCTCAGTGTGGGTTCGCGTTTGGGCTCTTCTTCGACGACCGCATTATCGTAAACAGCCGGTGTCCATCGTGCACGAGTCTTGAGAAAGTCATTGATGTCAGCCAGCACTTTGCGTAGCTCCTGCCAGGCAGATATCCGTCGCTCCTCCCATGTCAGACGGATGCCCAGGAGGTCGAGGTTGTCCGACCTGTCACGTAGGAGGTGTAGTAGCTTGTCAAAGAGGAGAATGGTGGTCAATGTCAGCTCTATGAGATCCGTGTCCGCTGAGGATAGGTTTCGTTGCGCCGCAGCTTCGCAGAAAGCGTCATGTTACTTGTAACTGGAATTCGACATAGGACTTGAACTCACCCTTCGTGAATTTCTTCAATTTCTTGAGCTCACCAGAATCAAAGATCTCCATCTCCTTCTCTATCCTATCATGTTCCGCCAGCCAATCCTCGAGCTCAGCCTTCGAGGGGAGTCCGGGTACTTCCTCCGCGGAAGAGCGTATAGCATCAAGCCCTACAAATACCCCGACGGGTGGCAGTTGTTCCAGAAACTTGTGGACTATAGATTCATGACCGGATAAGACGGAAGCAATGTGGCAACACACCTTGATCTTTTCCTCTATCCAAGCTTTCCGTTCGCTGAACGTCTGCAGTTCGATAACCTCATGCCATTCCAACGCCTCCTCGTCGTTATCATGGGCGCTGGTATCATTTGCGTCGTTTCTCATGCTTGATACAACAGATCGTGCGGCATCCAGTTGGCCATGAAGAGACGCCAGTTTGTCCCCAAAGTCGAGAGTGCCGGCCTGCTCGAGCGTCATCGTGCTGGTCTCTGCCTCCGGCAAGGCATTCATGTCGGGTTTCCTCGATATACACAGTTATAAAAGAATGGAGGGCGGTTGCGTGCTGTACAGCGTCAAAGCATTTCATCTAGAGTCCTAGAGCATGCTGTTAGTTATGAAATGTGGTTGAGGGTACATGAGGTTTGCACGAGTCGCGTTACGGCCAGTTTCTCAGCGTAAGCGCTGCGATTAATTGTCATGGTCGTCAACGACCTAGGCCTCGGCAGTTGTCTTATGGTCATGGCAATCATTAATGGCAAAGCTGAGGAAGATACAAGTCGAAGTCGAATAACTTCCCCAAGTCCAGAGATACAACACGGTGAAAGTACAAGTAGGAACAGCGGCATGCACAGCTAGAAGACTACAAAACTGCCGCGTAAACGCAGAACACCTAATACAGATGCGAAGCGAAGCTAACAGAGTGATAAGATAGAGTGATATAGGAAAGATAGTATCCTCGGGAAAGCCAGGCGGTGAAGAACGTCCATCACTCCGCATAGAGCACGTGTCGTTCCGTACTCTCCAACCACTGCGTCAAGTCCTCGTCCCCCTCCAGCCCGATGAGTTCATTGTTCATGCTGTCGCGATACCGCAGGTTAAGCACCCCCGCCCCCAGCCGCGCCTGCACCTTGTCCATGAGCTGGGCGTGTGTCACCTGCGGGTGCACACGTATTGCAATCAGATCATCTGACACTCGGTCAAAGATCTTGATTTTTACAAAGGCTGTCTGCGGATTGTTCGCGGATATAGGAGGGTTGTGTGTCGCAACCGATTGTGAGCGTGAACGACCACCCGAGGCAGATGTCGCGGATGTGGCAATCGAGGCAGCTTCTGAGGAGCGAACAGAAACGGGTGATGGATCGTGCGAAGACGCGAGAGAGGAACGAGACTGAGAGCCCAAGCGGTAAGGGTCAATTTCCAGAGAGGAGCGACTACGGCCGGCTTCAGACACACGGTCATTTCCTGGGGAAGACAGAAGTGGGGAGTTTGTGCGAGAGTATGACTGCGGCGCGTGGGGAGACACGGCTCGGGGAGGTGCCTGGGAAGGCCGGCGATACGATGAGGTTGACTCCGCGCGAGAGTGTGAATAGCCAACCTGCTGGCCAGCGGAGGCAACAGAGGCGGAGGCAGACCGTGGCTTGGTACGCAGCGGTGCTATAGTCGGCAGGTCTTGCCCGGCTGCTGGACGTGGTGGAAGGCGATGACCATAGTCGTAAGACTCCCCGTCATAAGCACGGCCCATCACATCCGCCCCCTCGTCGTAGTCTGAACCATCATCCAACTGCGCATCTTGTTTCCCGGAGAGTCGCAGTTGCGCCACCCGCTCTGCCTCGTAATCGACATCTGCGTTCGCATCTGTCTCGCCATCTGCATATGACGGCTCGAACAGTGCCTCAATCTCTTCTATCCGCGGCTCGATCTCGACTTCCGCATCTCCGGGCTTGAGGCCCAGGAATTCGCGAATGAATCTGTGTTCCAGAATGTACCGCGCGTAGCGTTGCAACTCGCATAGCTTGTGCAAGTACTCGTCCAATTCCGCTCGCCGACTAACCGTGATTTCACTGTCAACAAGCTCCGCCGGCCCAGGCATGTATGGCAGAATGCGTGTGGCAGTGTCGGGCCGCCCTGCTTCGTAAGGGAATGCATCCAGGAGCGAGACTTGAAAGTCGTAGAAGTCGTTATAGGAACGGAACAGAACGAGCTGCCGTGCGGGTGGAAGTGATTGTGAGCCAGAAGGACCGTATGGTTGGAAAATGGCGTTAACACGGAACCAGTACTCGTCCATCTCGTAATGGAAGGATTTGACTTCGGCAGAGAGGAGAATTCCCTCGGGAAGAACTTTGGGGGTTACAGGGCGGGAAACGTTGGGACCAGTTTGCTGGTACTGCGGTGTTGGCGCGACCACCTTGACCGCAGGCTCCTTGGGTGCAGATGCGGTTTGAGCGATGGACGCCGCTGCTGATTGGTCGTCGAGAACGCCAAGGGCGATGCTCGTCGCCTTATACTTGAACATCGCTTGTTTCCATTCTTCCACCCTCGGCAGAGTCCCGGAATCAATAAGTGCATCCACATCCTCCACGGGCTGACCCGTCGCGGGGTCGCGAATCTCCACAAATGAGACCGGGATGAGGCCCGGCCTACCCAGTCGGCCTATGGGCTTCGCGACGAACCACTCACGGTTCGACTGCGCAACAACGGTGATGGCATCGCCAGCCTTTGCCTCGAGCTCGTCCGTGCGCTCCGCAACGAAGTCGTGTATAACGACAGCATAATACGCGGTGACCTTCGAGTTTGACAGGGGCCGTCCGTTAGACTGGCTGTCTCGAATGGGATTTATCACTGATGGCGTGCGCGGACTATCGAGGCAGGACAATGAGCTGGTGAGATAACCGCGATTGATACGGGACGTACGTAGAAGCACCCTTCTGAAACTCCTCAAACATGTAGGCCGGGACGAGCCCGCGAGCTCCGCTCATCGGATTGTGGGCCTCATACCAGAGTCCCTGATCGTTCACATCCTTCAATACGTGGAAGAAGTCGCCTTTCTCAAATGATAGCTCTTGAGGTGCTGTCGCTTTGTGGGAGTTGAGGGCTCTGATGACCTTCTTTGGCGGTATTATCGAGCCGAGCGGTTTGGAAAGTGAAGGTAGCGGAACAGGACTAGAGATGTGATGGTCCTTGTGGCCATGAAGAGATTTCCGCAGTGTTTTCATGAGCGGATTAGAGACGAGGGGGTCGTGAGGGTCGTGGATGAAGAGGAAGAGATGATACACAGTAACATCTCATCCATGCATTAGCAGTGCACATTTTCCCACGGTCGCAGTCGAGTTTATTGTTCGAGTTCCTCGACATTGTCCCTAACGCCCTATGTCTTGGAAGTTTACGTCGACGTCCCCGTGAGCGAGCTCGTGTTTCCCGACCCTTCAGAATATGAACAGTTGGACCGGGAATTGGTAGGACACGCGTTACCAGGCGCCAGACCATTGTCAGATATGCTTGCCCTGCTCAACGGCTCGCTAGTGCCTACTTTGCAGCTGTACGTCACCTGGGCAAAGCTCACTTGGCGCTCATATTTTATGGAATTGCCTGCCATCTGCGTAGATGCCATCCAATGCACACTATCGAGTCTATTATTGTGCCATAGCCTCGTGCCGGGATCGTAAAGGGCAAAGATAAGAATTGATCCTGCCGTTCCTTCCATAATGCCATTCATGCACACAATGCATTTCACGGCCGCTCGGACTACCCTCGTGATCCTCATGCACAATGATGATATCCTTGCTTCTCCGTCCAAGCAATGATCCCCGGAATAGTATCCAATTTGGTCACTATGCACCGGTATCAACGTACGTGCCTTCCCCTTGCACTATATAGCTTGTGTAGTTGGGTCGATCCATCATGTTCGTGTACTCGCTTCGATTGCAGTTGTCGAGAAGCCTCCAACTGTGTGCATCAGGCACTACAAACACGACCATCGGATTCCATTTGGGGCCTCCAGGAAGCTTGCAGGGAGTTTGAGCAGCTCATGACAGTATATTGGTATCTCTATATCCAAGTAATGCTACAGTACCATACGAGAAAAAACCCCGCGGACGTCATCGCCCTACGCCCATCTCGCGCCCAACCTCCTTGAGACATTCTTTCACCAAAAATCTCGCATCTAATTCAACCGCCCTGCCTTCCTGAGCCGCACCACTGGCGACCTGAGTCCAACTGACACTCTTCCTAACATCCTCTGAGTTCGCGCTGAAGTCGGTGGAAGTGCGTGCCGCCTTCGTCATCACCCACGCGGTGGGCGTCTTGCGCGGGATGGAGACGATCTCGCAGAAAATAGGGTAGAAGTGGAACAGGTGAGCTATGGTAGACCGCTTAATGGTGTCTGCAATTAACTGTGCAGGCTCAAGGGTCGTGTCGACAGCTGCCAAAGATGTGTCAGATGGTTGATAGAGCTGTATTGGAGAAGCCAACTAACCAGGCTGTTCCACGCTGAACGCAGACGGCGACGCTGACAACGCGGCCCATAAAGTTCCCGGCCACAGCCGAAGTACATGTAACTTCTGCAGCACATATAGTAGTTCCTCCTCTCGCACCCTGATTGTTGTGAGATTGATGCATTGGAAAGCCAATCTTAGAATGTGCTCACCGAGGGAAAGGAAGATTCCCACGCAAAGATTCATCTGCGACAAACTCCACTAGAGTCATTCGGCAGCGTTCAAGTAGTGGCGCTATGCTGAGAGCGGCGACACGCCTTCGAGCGGGTATCTGGTCTGATGGTACATCGGACGTCTGTCAGACCAATGTCACTTCAACACCACAAGCCGCTTACCCTTGGCAGTATCCGAACAGATCAAAAAGAGCAGGTCGAAGCACCAGTAGGCAAACCGTTCTCGTGGTAAGAATCGACCTGTCTCCGTTGTACCCATACTGACATCCGTCTGTCCGAATTTATTGTTCTCAAATTCGGAGGACACACGGCCATCTTGCGGCATTGCTTCGTGTCCATTGTCCAATGTCAAGTTACCGTTTGAGAGAGGAGGCGACGGAGGAATATATGGGTCTGCATCTCGTAAACGGCTTCCCTGCTGTAATACTTTCGCTAGCTGAGAGACGACGTAGTCTGGTATGGTGCTCTCGCCCAAGAACGGGACAACATCTATCTCAAGAGCGGCAATCAGTGCTAGGTCGAAATTTTCGTCTTCCTGCTGCGTGTTGAGTGGCAAGTTCGTTGCAGCTGAACTGTTCATCATGTCAGCCCATCTCCTACACTCAATCCGGAAGAGAACAAGATGTACCAATCGGCAAGTATGCCTCCGCGGAAGGTCTCCACTACTTGTCGCCAAATCCCTTCGACCCGCTCGCTTGGTATATCTAGAAGTCAATGTCAGATACGCGATATGTACGAAGAGCGAACAGACACACTATCGCTCAGGGTTCGCATTTGCTTCCCGCATTCCTTCACTATACGTAAGAAGTTCGTAGTAGCCGTCTTCCATAAAGGCGGGTCTTTGCTATACTTGGAAGGCGACGGACATTCGTACTTCAGTTTCATGGGAATACCGTACGCCTAAAGGAGGGGTCAGACAACTCGGAAGAGATATTGGTGTAAGTACCGCTCACAGAAAATATGGTCTCTAACGTTCCATCGGCATAGATGTCTACCTGGTCCTTGAAACGCAGGTATAATTCAACCAGAATGGGCATAGCCTTCTTCGATAGCGCAATGTACGTGACCCTTTTCTGGACATGGTAATATTAGGTTGAGTTCCGGATGTAGAAGCAATGCTGGCGCACATTCTGCACGTCAAATGCAGCAATGAACGGAAGTGTCACGTATTCAGACAAATCACGCAGAACAAGTGACGGTGCTCCCAGTACAGTCAGATCAATGCTGTCGACAGTCTCCATGATCACAGCCTTAAATTGAATCTTACTCAGTATCAAATAACAATCCGTCGATACGGTAGACGCACCTGAACCGGACCAAGGACGTCTGTATCTGGTCTAAAGTCAGGGGATTCGGAATATGTCAAGACTCCTGCATATCATAAACATAGAATCATTAGCTACAGCTGCCAAGACGAAGGAACCCAGCTGCATACCTTTGAGAATCACCATGAGACGCTGGAGTCTTTCTATAGACCATTCTTTGTCCTCAAACTTCCTGTTGACACTCCTCGTACTCCGGACGACGTCTACGAATGCCATCAGGCTCTCCTGAGTAAACGGTGATACTTTCGGTCCCCCAGCACCCGGTGACGCCGCCGACGTCCTTGGTAGTTTTGCAAGAACCGCATCGCCCATTTCGTCGCATGCTTTCCATACCCTCTCCAGTGCTTGCAAAGCACGCTCCCGCGAGTCATCCGGAGCATCGGCACATGCCTTGATGGCTTTCTCCAGACAACGCAGAGCAGACGCGCTTATTGTCCGACTATCGTTGAGCCACGAGTCTTGGACGTGGCCGACGAAGACATCCCATGCCTTCTCAAACGAGTCGAGTTGCATAATCTTCGTCGTGAGGAAGTCGTTGAAAATGGACCCTATTGACTGTAGGGCGAGAATCTTGGATTCATTCCACTGTAGCGCCTGCTGCGAGTCATCCGCACCCGAACTACGTATGGCAGAGGTGATGGAATCGAGTAGAGGGAATGTAACCTTCCATATGCACTCCTCCCAGGTTGCCAGGCTGAGCGTTGCGCCATATAGCTGCAGCGTACGGAAGAGAGTTTGTATGGCACCCACGCGAACTTCTGGTCGTGCATCCGTACAGAGGCGTAAGACTTCCAGCAATAGGTACATCCAGAGAGCGCTGTATTCCGGCTCTTTCTCGACATCCTTGCGTTTCGCCTGTATAGAGTCTGAGACTCCCCACAACAGGCTCTCGGCAGCAGTAAGCGCTATATTGGTATCTGCCTGCCTTCCGAATTGGCCTAGGGTGCTGATGCAGAGACGCAGGTGTTCTGACGACAGCGAGGATAACGAATCACAAACCAAGGTCAAAGATTGGAAGGCAATCTTGACGAGAGATGTATATCCTTTCTCGTTCGGTAGGCTGAAAGGAAGAGATCTGGCCCGGGGTGACTTGGTAGACGTTGGCGATGCAATATCTTCAGCGATAGGCGATAGCGTCGAACCAGCGGGCCTGCAGACACTGCTCAGCATCTCGAAGATGATCTCCCATCCAATAACAAGTGTGTGGCCAGATGATTGCAGAATTTGGTGCAGAGTGTCGAAACCCATCCGTCGCAGTTCCACGTTTGTACTGCCGGTGGCAGTCGTGTCACTAGGAATGACTTGCTGGGCAAGGACTTCCAGCACTCTCTGCTGAACCTTCAGCTGCATATCTCCTGTAGTTGAGATGTTGCGAGGAACAATTGTGAGAATGTCATCAAGAATGCTTGCAGCTTGTATCCGAATATTCGACGGAGCATGGGGATCCCGGATGACAGACAAGAGATGTCGCGTAATCGGATCCCAGGCGACTTCAGGGGACCTGTAGATCAGACGATGGATGTTCAAAGCTGCCACGCCCCCTAGCTTGCTGATACCAAAATCGCCGGAATGCTGAGAAGCAATCAGCATGAACCTCTGTCAGAAATGTCTTAAGGCTTACCATAAGGGCTTTGGATGATTGGATACCGCTCACTCTCCTCCTGTGAGCAGGCTCAGTCGGAGTAGTCAGACCCGACTGCAGCTCATCGGTGGACTCTGAAGTCGGTAGCAGAGGCGCATTGACTTCAGATTGCAACTTGACCATGGTCGCGCTGAGCTTGCAGAGTGCCTCGATGAAGTATCGGAAAGCATTGTCGTCGAGGTTCTTGGACGTGTCGAAGACGCGCTGTATAGCATGTTGCATGCTCTCCGGCTCCAAGTCCGTCAACAGCGGGTGCCGTGGCCCCGTCTGTGGAGGATTCTGGGGAGACCCAGCGGCGCTGCCTACTGGTGGCGCGCCGCGACCCGAGGGTATGGCAGTAGGTGCCTGTCCACTCACGATACGCCTGCCTGCCGAAGGACGAGCAGCGCGCAAGGTAAGCAGGTGGTCTGCGTTCTGTAGCGCCTCCAGAACGTCGAACCATCCTTCTCCCAAACTTCCGGCAAGGAAGAGTGCGCTGGATATGAGCACTTTGAGGCATGCCAAGTTGCGTTCCGATAGTCCTGGCGGGGCGGCCGAGGCACCAGGCAAAGACAAGCCTAGGTTCTCCGAGAACGCGGTTACGGCGGAACTGGGGGTATTCGGCTCGGGGTATGCGTGTGGAGTCGTGTCAAGGCTGGAAACAACCCGGGCAGGGATCGCAAGCTTGGCAAGGCTGGTAAAGAACGCGTCTCGCGGTGTCGCTAGCCCGAGCATGCCCGAGACAGTGGTCAGAGCTTGATGACTAGCCAATACGTCGACAAACAGCTCATCGGACAAGTTTGTTGAGATGATGAACGAGAGCGCTGCGAGAAGCGCCGGCCACCCATTGTCGATCATCTCGCGCACCGTGCGCAAACCCTTGGTCGTCGAGTCATCTGGAGGCAGCATGGAAATATCGAGAGCGGGTGGAGCACGGATCACTGGTTCTCCTGCTGCTCGGGGCCTCTGAACCATGATGGAATTATAGAGAGGACCCGTATATGCGGCGAATCCTTCGCATAAGGAGACAAGGCACTGGACGCCAAGGAGATAGATATATGATTCGGGTATCGGAGGAACGTCTGCCTTATCGAGCTGATCAATGCTATGTGGGTGATTGTCGACGCCCAGTTAGATCAGCTCCAGTTAGAAATCCAGTTGGGCTCACCATTGCAACTTCATGGCGGATGTTTGGACGCTGAGCCCTGCCTCAGTAGTCATCATACTTGCAACTCCGGATACAGTCGCACTGGCGGCGCTTGCTACCATTCCCGCGACACCACCTACATCTAGCCCATATGCGCTTGAATCAGTACTTGATCCAGCGCCAGCCATTTGCGAGCACACGCCGAGGAGAGCGGGCTTCTCTGTGACCAACCGTTTCAGAGCGGTGATCATAGATGTGAAGACTTTGGATCCTGAGCCCTCAGCATCGTATTGGTCCCAGATATTCCGCATCAGCTCGGCATCACTGCATAATCTGAGAGTCACTGACAGTCAGAACGATGTGAAGAGTGGACAAATCGACGACATACCCTCGCATAATCTCCATAGAAAGTACTCGCATCCAAGGAGGGCGTGTGCCTTGTGCGTGAATATTGTCTGCCGACTCAGCTTCACCTCCCTCGGAGCCGACAATCTTAATCAGAAGCATCAAGAAGACCTCCGCTTCCGTTTTCAGTTCGAGAGAGAACTGCTTGAGCAGGAGGAAGACAACCCGAGTTGCACGCAAGGTCAGAGGGAAATTAGGCCGATCCGATAATGACTTGAGCAGGAGCGGGCATAGATGGTGCTGTAGCAGCAAGAGAAGCTCTGTATGCTGCAGAATCCTGTTATTCAAGCTCATCAAGGAAATTATCCCTACTTACCTTACGGAATAGATCGTAATAATTTGTGAGTACACTCTCAATCAGCTCCAATGCGAATGTCTTGCGCAGGAACTCCAGCTTCAGGAAGCGGGGACGCTCAGAGTTAGCGAGTAGACACAGGTCCTCAAACACCGCAAAGGTATCCTGCGCAGAAGGACCGAGGTACTTCTTCGAGCCGTTCGGGAGTGAGATCTCTTCTAGTGCTTCTTCTGGAACATCACCTCTTCTGTCTTCGTCTACGACTTTGTCAAAGATGAACATCACCAGCTGTCGTAAAGTGGCAGCTGCGGTAGAAGATACAACGGCGATACGAGACTCCTGCAGCTTGAAGCAGAGCAGCAGTGCCTAAATTGACGTAAGAATCGCGTGTCAACTCGCACTTTCCAACACTCACATCACCCAACAGCTGGCCATGTATAGCGGGGAAGTTTGTGATGAGCGATACAAGTGTCTGGAGTATACGAAGTTGAATGTCTACGCCCTGGTTCATACAATCACTCATGGTGGTGATAATAATGGGCACTGCTGAATGGGGCACCGCCTTCAGAGCAATAAGGCGTTGCAGTGAACCAAGTGAGATTGCTACGACTTTCGCGTTCTTTGTCGCACATCCCATGAATACGGGTCGCAGCAGATCATCCGACTGAGGTCCATCTAGTCTCATCTTAGCAGCTGTCACATTCAAAGGACGTAGGCTCAATACCTGAGGCCAAGTTTGCGGTTGCCTGTTCAGGTGATGAACGAAGGATTGCCAGAGACTTCTCTGCAGCCTTAAAACAAGTGATTGTCGGACAATCATCAGACAAGTAATGAGATCATGCAATAGTTTGTACCTCGCGGACTTCCGGGTGCTTGCGGCGAGTCTCGCTGGCCAGAGACTGCGTCCATGTGGACCACACGCTTAGTAGAGGACAACTGCCATGAACACGATACGCACCTGTAGCTCCGTAACCAGAAACGCTAGTGAGCTCATGGTGTCCTATGCTTGGCCTGACGAGACAGGGTGCAGGCGGTGTCCCCAAGCTGGGCGCAGTTCACAGGAGCGCTCGGAGTTGACAATTCGTGATAGAATAAGCGAGTTTCACGTTCCACGCATGCGCTCAGCGCTCCGGCGTTCGCGTCAAAAGATGTGAAGATGCAGTGTGGTATCTCTTCAGGGGCTACAATACAAGAGAACGAGAGAAGAGAATAGGGTGGTGCAGCAGCTCTGAACCCGTCAGATGGCAGTGGCTGAACCGAGAGGACGAGCGCCACGCGTCCAGACGCGTCGCGGAGCCGTCTCGTTCACGCTGAGCGCGACATTTTCTTCCGACCATCATCATCCTCGGACTCTCGTCGACACGCGGAATATCATCCTTCAAGGGTGCTAGTCTCGTTTCCGGAAAAACATCGTTGCAGATCGTCCTGTATCTGGTCACCCTAAGCATGAATTGGGATCACTCGACAGCGTCCCGGAGGCTCGACACGGAGAATCCAGCTGGACGCGAACTCTGTATATGTTCCTTGCATGGCCACATTGCTTGCTGGTTTTGAAAAATTACGCATACTTCTGAGCACCAGTGATTGGCTTGGGTAGTGCATATTTTCAGCCTTGTTTTTGTGTGAAGGATCAATTAAACGTTGGTGCTGTTACTGTCCCTGCTAACATTCCTCGCAGTATTTGTGCTCAAATTATTTTCTGGAGGTACAGCGAGGTCCTGGATCGGAGCTAGTCTGTCGACGATGCAAGAGCAGGTATATTAGTTATGGTCGTCCTCCTGCACTCAATAGAATACACTTTTGTCTTCCTACGGGAGACTGAGCCAGTATATTGCTTGTTGCCACCGTGCAACCTGGTTCTTATCGCGAATAGACCGTGCACCGACATTCAAGTGCGTTCCCATACGCAAAACATCGTTCTCCATGGATACGTCCTCCACAACACATGTAGTAAAGTCGAATTCGTGCACACATGCGAAAACCAGAGGGCGCGGCGAGTCGACTCAGTGCTCGTCGCTTGTCACGGCTCACAGGAAGCGATGTGACTGTGGCTCGTGATACGTGACTGTTACCCACGTGAGTAATAAGTGTCACGGATGAACAAATAAACCCCAATTTCTCAGCCACCGCAACTAGCACAGGTCGGGGACTTGGCTCGCCTATTATTGCTGCTATTCTCCTGACCGCTACGCTCCTAGCTCGCTGCCCATCATGGCGGCCAGAAAGCTACAAAGTAAGTCTGTCGTGAATCAAAGCTGCTGCAAGCGTGTTGAGACAGACGTGGCTGTTAGCCGAAATTGACCGCACGCTCAAGAAGGTCGCGGAGGGCGTTGAGCTCTTCGAGAGCATTTATGACAAGATGCAGGCGTCGACCAACCAGACCCAGAAGGAGAAACTGGAGACGGACTTGAAGACGCAAATCAAGAAGCTACAGCGTCTACGAGACCAGATCAAGACATGGGTCGCGAGCAATGACATCAAGGACAAGACAGCATTGCTCGACAACCGCAAGCTCATTGAGACGGTATGTACTGCTGCGCATGTACGATGCCCTTACCCAGAGGCATTTTTGCCCTCCGGTGTGGGGATGACACGTGCGCGAGCTGCTCTTCGCATGAGGCATGTCGTACTGACAGACCCAATTCCTACCCTCCTACCACTTACGCGTCTCTAGCAAATGGAGAAGTTCAAGGCTTGCGAGAAGGAGATGAAGACGAAAGCATTCTCCAAGGAGGGTCTCATCCAATCCGCGAAGCTTGACCCGAAGGCGCAGGAGAAGATGGAGATCATGGAGTGGGTACGAACACAAGTCGAAGACCTACTACTGCAAGTAGAACAGTCCGAAGCGGAGATTGAGACATTACAGGGAAGTGGGAAGAAGAAGAACAAAGCAGGTGGGGCAGCAGCAGAGCGACTAGAGGCACTCGAACATCTGAACGAGCGCCGGAAATGGCACATCAGTCGGCTGGAGCTCATCTTGCGATTATTGGACAATGGCACACTGGCGGTAGAGAGGGTGACCTCATTGAAGGATGATGTGCATTATTTCGTGACGGACAACGCGGTATGTCTGCAGACATTGTGCGCCGATCTCTTCGCTTACGCTCTGCACAGGATGATAACTTCGAGGAGGACGAGGCCATTTATGATGAACTCAACTTGGATGAGGAGGAGGAGAAGTTCGGCTTGGCGAACGACGCGGAGAGCGATACTGATGAGTCGGAAGACACGAGTGATGGTAGATATCCACTCTCATCAATTGTGAGGCCATTTCATATACGTGTCTTGCAGACGTCCCTCCCCGGACACCACAGAAAAGGCATGATGAGGAGAGCGTGGCGAGTAGTAACAAGCGGGATGGTAGTCCGGTGCTGAAGAAGGCTCCTGCACTACAATTACGAAGTGCGTCTTGTGTTTGCCCTTCCCTATGATAATTGAGACTCACAGCCTGCTCAGAGCCATCAATAGCTGCAGAAAGTACGTTTCACTTCAGTCTAGCTTCATTTGACATTCCAGCTGAGGGCGTTGCAAGTACCGAAACCACCGCCAAATCCAAATTTTGCGCAGCAACCTATGGCAAGTATACTCAAGGCTGGTCTTCCCGCACAAGGCCGTCCTGCTGTTGCGCTGCCAGTACAATATTCAGCAGCAGCAGCAGCAGCGGTTGTACCAACACCTGCAGCACAGACACCGGCGGCGGCACATTCACCGTCGACACCAGCAGCAGCGCAAACAAATCAGCCTGCAGCACCAACAGCACCATCAATATTCTCAGCAGCACCATCGCAGGATCAGACGTCAGCGGTCACGTCGTCTCCAAGCCTTACACATCCGTCAGTGACAAGCCCAATGCTGTCGTCGGCGTCTGTATCTGCGCAACAGGCAGATGGCCCGTACTCTGTTCGCGACTCACCTGCGTTGTCTGAGGCGATTCCAAGCTCTGTTAGCGGTCCCGCAGCGACATCTTCGCCTCAACGAATGACCAGGAAGCGTAAGTATTCGACCGGGGTGTAGTTCCCTTATCTCAATTCGGGTCCGTTAATGTTGCATGTCTATAGCGTCAACATCTTCACCAACGGCTGCGGCTGCATTTTTAGCCCCACAAACAAATGTAAGTGGCAAGGTTCAAACTTTTTATGTGCAAATTACCAACCACGATGGCAGCAGACGCCCATAGAACCATCGGAGCCGAGCGCACACGTGAACGGCGCGAGCATCTCGCAAGTCTCGCAAGCCACCGTCCGCGCGGTTTCAGCGCAGGTAGCGCAGTCGCCACTGCCTCAGCAGGTGCAGCCGTTCGCGGTTGCGTCTACAGCGTCTACAGTCACCAATGCGACAGTAGTGCCCGCAAGCCCATCGCCGATGTCCTCGCAGGCTCAGCAGCAACCGCAATTGCCGCAGTTCCCGCCAGGCGTGAAGGTGTCACAGCCAGGCGCCAGCGAACAGACTGTCGTCGCGCAGAGCGTGCCGCAACAGCAGCCCACGCCCGGTGCCGGGGCACCGAGACCGCCTTCGGCGGCTGCAGGGCAGATGCCCCAACTTCAGCAGCAAGCAAGACAAAACTTCCCTGGCTCTCTGTCTGACCTGGTGATGTCGTTTGAGAACGTGAAGCAGAAAGGTGCGTCCTAATCGAGATATCGGCCTTGGGTGTTTGTGCTTACGACGCGTCAGCGCCACACCGGATGTCGAACCTCGACCAAGTGCACAAGCTCTTGCAGGGCAGCTACTCGAGTATGCCGCAACCTCAGGATACCGAGAAGTGAGTGATCTGGTCTGGCATTCTAGCAGTGTGCTGAGGTTGATTTATATTTACTGCAGGCCCAAGTACTACGTGCCTAGGAACCCTGTCCAGACCCCGTCATACTATCCCCAGGCGCCGAATCCTATCCTTAACACGGCAGGGATTTTCTCACAGCTCGACGTGGAGACACTGTTCTATGTATTCTACTTCCACCCAGGCACATATCAACAGTGAGTGTAGTCAACGCAGCCACACGTATTGATTCTGACTTGACGTTGCTCGTAGGTATCTCGCTGCGAAGGAGCTCAAGAGGCAGTCATGGCGATTCCACGTTAAGTACCTGACGTGGTTCCAGCGCCATTCAGAGCCTCAAGCAATCACGGAGGAGTACGAGCAGGGCGTCTACGTCTACTTCGACTGGGAGGGCTCGTGGTGTCAGCGCAAGAAGAGCGATTTCCGCTTCGAGTACCGGTATCTCTCTGAGGACTGAGCGCGTGGTTTGCCAGTCCTCCACTCATTAGCACTTCCTTCGTCTCTCCTCGCCGTATTCTACTCATATCCTGTTTTTGTCCTTGATGTGCAACGCCACGTCTGTATCATATCTCGCGAAGGACAATGAAAACGATTGAACCCGTCTCATAGGAGTAGCACAGCAGGTGGTAGTGGAGAGCAGTGAACAGCGATTAGCCGGGGCGTAGATATATCCTGGCGGTGCGAGATTATTCTAGGACAATGACCGCACCCAAGGCCTCGAAGGTCTTCTTCATCTTCTCGGCGTCCTCCTTTGGCAGGTTCTCCTTCAGGGTCTGCGGGAGCGACTCGACAAACTTCTTCGCCTGCGCGGACGTGAGTTTATATGTGTATGATATAGACAGGTGCGAGCGTACCTCAATCAGGGTCAACGTCGGGTTCATCGCCTTGACCTCCCGGATGACCTTGGGCTTCGCGGACGCGTCGAAGGACTCGAGCTTGATATTAAACATCGTCTTCTCCTTGGGTTTCTCCTACACGCCAATATACACATTAGCACCAGCATAAATTATCACAGATGGTGAGGACTAACCGCTGCAGGCTCCTCCTCGGCCGCAGCAGCGGCTGCGCCAGGTGCCGCAGGTGCCGCCGCGGGCATAGCGATCTCCTGGATATTCAGCCGCGACTACGGTTCCCGGGACGTCATCAGTGTCAAGCTGGAGCTGAACAGGGATTCGTGCGACGGACTTTCAGCAGTGTCACAAGATCCGCCGCCTGCAGCAGGGTCAAGCCAGAAATCTCATCGACTATTTTGCTGAGTTTTGGGTCGACCGGCGCGGCGGGGGGAGGTGGTGAAGACGACGACGGCTCTGCCGCGGCGGCAAGACATCTTGACGAGCTCGCGAACGTTCTTGTCCTATACAGACCGTGCTCTCCCTGTTAGTACTGCCGGGATGCGAGGGGACGTGTACGACTTGCCGAGGAATGCAGCGCGTCCGCGAGACCGCGCGCAGAGCAGCAGAGCACCGTGTCTGTCATTCGTAACAATGATGAGCAGGATTGTCCGGGACTCGAGAAAGCGAAGCAACCGACCGCCATGATATGTCGCAGAACTGCAGAGCAGCGGACACCAAGTCCAGAAAATCCGCCTCGTTTGGATTTGGCAAGAGGTTCTCACGTGCTCCCGGAGGAACGCGACAGGCCCGCGGACGCGACTCGCTCCTCCCCTTCTGTCACTGCGAATGCATCCTGGGGTCGATTCACGATGGAAATGCTCCAAGTGGGGCTCCTGGTTTCCGTTATATCTGGTAGAACATATGGCCGAGGAAAATTTTTGCTCTGCCTGTCCTCGTGCAAGAAGACGCTCCGGAGAATGTCTCACTACTCACGGACATCCTGCAGATCCGCGCGTGGACGCCGTCTTCCATGCGGGGCCTGATGATACAAAACTAGCAGGCACTTGTCTCTTTGAACCTGGCGGATGCATCAGCGACTGAAACGTGTCCACAAAGCTCTATTACGGGTGACTGGCTGTCATACCCCGCGGAGCCGTCCAAGGCGTATACTGTCTTCCTCTCCCCAAATGGAGGCCTGATTGTCGACCTATGGTGGAGTTTTTGACATCTCGTTCGAAAGGAACACTCGGCTCCATTCTAAACGAACAGTACGCGACGTCCGTTCCCCGGGATGCCCTCGGGACAGACGAACCCGCTCTCGATGCTCACAAATGTACCATCGTGTTTGCTCTGTGGAACCGCGAACAAGTTCTTGTCTCGATGCGGAAAGACGATTTCTACCCTCTTGCGCAGGAGTACTTATACGGGCATCAATTCGAGGTGCCTACTCTGGCTTTCCCCCTCCTGTCCCTTGCCCCCAAACCCCACGCTTCTCAGTCCATCAATCTGTCATGGCTCAGCTCGACGATACGTCCGTAATCTTAGTTGCAAATGTGTTCTATCCATTTACGCGACCGTCTTTCACAGGATGGGCGTGACTTTCGTCGGGGTTGTGGTGGCAGCCATGTAAGTAACCTTGGACGCCGCGCTTCCATGATGCTCATGTATGATCGTTAGTCTTTATGGCGGTACTACTGCCATCATTCTCCACGTCAAGGGTGTATATTTATATGTTTGAGCAGTTTCATGCGTGCAGATGTTCTATTATTTTGTTCGATATCCCACTGACTGGTGGCACATGAAACTGCTGGTAATTGACTTTGATTCATAGATATTCTGCCATTCTAATCAGCATTTACGAAGGTATCTGCCGTCTGGGTATTTGACACAGTCCACCAAGTGCTGATAACGCACACTGGTCGGTAATTTCACGCTAGTGATACGAGCGTACACTTATACGATCACTCTGTGCAGTGTACACCTATGTCATCACAAATTTTGGGAATGACATGGTACTAGGTACCCTCGTATGGTGAGATTGCTCCTTGAACGTGTATATATCCTGTCTTCATGATTGCACTGGTAGGAGCCTCATTGTTGAGGTGCTGTTCAACGTGAGTCTCCGGCCCATGAGTGGCGACAACTACTGACGGTTTCCGTAGGGGTTTACAGCTCTACTGGTTCAGAGGTGTGTCTACTGTGGCCCCCTTACTTGAAGGACACGAGATTCAATCGCTTCTCAGCTTCTTCGTGCTCCGTATATGGAAACGTAAGTAACGTCCTGAAAATGATGCTTCTTGACAGTCATTGTTCTGACACTGATTGTGCACGCAGTGAGCGAAAAGAACCTATGGCTCACAGTTCCTGTAGTACGTCTTCGTTAACTATGTTTCTAGCTTGCTCTCACATGTGGCTACTTTGTAGTTGCTCCTCGTTATAGGAGAATTCGGTGAGCGCAGACGTCCCATGACGCTTTTACTGACATCTCATGGCGAGTTTTATATGTCAGGCGCTGTTCTCGGTAAGTCTGACCTGTACTGAAGATAGATTGGATACTGATGTTCCCGTGTAGCCTATGTGATCCAAGCGTGAGTACTATACCACGCATTTCTTGAACTCATCGGCTCATCTGGTGCAGCATGCAACTAGGCACCTTTGCCCAGCTGGACAATCTGAAGGTTGGCTTCCTTCGATTTTCTCATTTGCATGTATTAAGCAATCACAGCCCTTGTCCATGACTGTCAATGCACTCGCGGCAGCCGGCGACGTCCTCATTGCGGTAATTCTGTGCACCATGCTTCACCGATCGCGGACTGGGTTCAAGAGGTCTGTTCGGATCAGTTCATGCTGACGCATCATCTGATTGGACACTATCTGTCAGATCTGACGGTCTCATCAACAAGCTGGTAAAGATACGCGAACGGACAAGATGTACGGGTTGATCAATGATGCCTTTGCTAGATTCTCTTTACAATCAACACTGGATTCCTTACCAGGTGAGTATTTAGGCATGCTGTCCATTACGGGGCAACCCGCTAAATATCTCTGTAGCGTCTGCGCTGTGCTCTCGCTCATTACTGTATGAGGGTCGCTTAAATGATGCTTAGACGATACTGATTTCAGCAGATCGTCACTCTCCCGAACACGTTCATTTACATTTGCTTCTACTTCACTCTCGGTCGATGTGGGTACCATCTGTCGGGCATGATTATATGCGCGTCAATGTTCATAATTTCAAGTGTATTCTAACTCGCTCCTGGCCACGCTGAACGCTCGCAAGCTCCTCCGTGACAAGGCTTCCCGAGGAGAAGTGCTCTCACTCGAGTTGCAACACTCGAGCAGTGGTCAATTCCAGGCAAATCATACTATATTTGATCAATTGTGACTGCTAACCGTCTTGAATCTCGCAGAGCCCGGGAGGCATTGCCATACGCGTAGACACGACGAAGGAGCTTTCTCGCGACAACGCGGTATGCGCGACCACCCATTGTAAACGTGGGTGTTGTCCTGACCAGTTCCCGCCAGTCTTCTAGATATGACGAGCCATCCCTCAAAACAGAAATAGTCTAGAGTCGCCGTATCTCGTGATATGTAGGCTGTCTGGGTCCGGCATGTGGATACCCTACCCTTCTCGTGCATGCTAGGCCGTGACCAGCAGCCTGTCGCGTTCGGATGTACGGGGCAAAATTATCTTTGTATTGTACCGTGTAGACCCGCAAGGCCTGTAGAAGCTAGGTCGCTCTTTGCTTATCAGGCGGATACCTTGTACGGACAATTTTTGAAATATCTGTATATGTGTATTAGATGCTTCAATTTGTGAAGCTACTGTCTCACAACTTTGTGAACTCCAAGGAGCTCCTGATTGACGCTCCAGTACTCATGTCCTGAAATACTTCGACCCACATCAGCTGATGATTTAGGGGCTCGGCTTCATCCCTGCATCTACGTATTGAACCCGCGCTCCTCTCGGAACGACAAAGTGAGTGCCGGTCACAGTGCAATTTTGTCTGATGTCTAAGAGCAGCGAATGTCGGCAAAACACGCGAACGACCACCAGCAAACAGCGCGCATAGACGGACACATACTCAGATCTCGCGACGAACTTGCACAACTGCGTCCGCGGCCCGTGTCCCGTACTACTCATCGTTGAAGAACGGAGAATAAGATCACCCTACAGGTGTCGCAAGGCACTCCCGACGGACCGTGCTCCTGTGTTGCTTCCTGCACTGCACTCGTGTCAGTCTGCGAGATCGTCTCCGTGGAGAGTTATGGAGGACATCAAGGAGGCTGCACCGCATGAAGTAAAGCCTGCCGAGTGCCAAGTTACAGCAGGTTATAGCGCTCCTTTCTCCCGATCATATAGGCGCCTGCCGTGTACCTTGCCGCCGGCGAGGCTCATTTAGGGCTTCCTCGAGCCTTCCGTCCACTCGACCGACGGGAATAAGATGCAGATTGGGCAAATTCTCCCATGCGAAGGCACACATACCAGAAAGTTTACCACTGATAATTGGCCGGCACGGCGCAGGTATGTCTTGATCTTCCCAGCTCCGCATCGGCTGCCTCAGCATGCTGATTTGATGGAAACAAGGTGCACACCACGCTGATTGAGACGTCCCAAGATAAACCGGGCGGCTCGGACTCCACTCGGCTTTCCTTGAAGGCGTCCCGGAATGCAGCTCGCATACAAATTATGAGCTGCACGAGGTCCGACGGCCTCCGGGTTCCCCTACGACATCCTTCACGACTTGTAACGCCCCCTCGCTGCCATGAGCTCCGAACAACGTGAGCACCTGCCCGTATGCGGTCTGCTGGCTAGACTATGACGACTGATTACCGTTCTGTCGGGCAGTGCGACAGTCCGCCAGATCTTCTCTCAAAGAAGAGCCTCTCGGTGATGTCGAGGTAAACTACGCGGGTACTCCGCTGGTCCCTGGCCAGGATGTCGACTACAAGACCCGCTTCCCGAATATTGACGAGTCGAAGCTGATGAGAAGGATTGATATGCGAGTAGTGCCAGTGCTATGCGTGCTTTACGTGCTGGCATTCCTGGACCGGTGAGTCCCGTGCGCCTCCCCCCAGTATCGTTACCGCAGCTCAACCTGCTAATATCCATGTAGCGTGAACGTTTCAAACGCGGCGATATTCGGTCTGAAACAGGATCTCAACCTCGAAGGGAATGAATTCAACACTGCGCTGGTGATCTTGTAAGTGGCTCTGAATGAGATTCCTCCCTTCGAAATCTTATGATTGTGGAGCTTTGTCCCGTACATCGTCTTCGAGATACCATCGAACGTCCTGCTGAAACGCTTCAAGCCGCATGTATGGCGTGCGTATCTTGCGTCCAGATCAACATCGATGCCGAGCTCATCTTGCGCCTTTCAGTGTCATTCTGCATGTTCCTCTTTGGATTGGTGACGGTTCTGCAAGGGTTAGTGCAGAATTACAGTGGCCTCCTTGCGACACGGTTCTTCCTTGGTATATACAGCCTCTTGCAGCTCAGAATGGTTCCGGCTGATCCTCTCCTTGCAGGTCTCGTGGAAGCTGGCGTTTTCCCAGCGTGCTTCTACCTCATCTCCATGTGAGTCCCCTTACTCTGGACAATACGATGGAAATACTCACCGAAATGTCATAGGTGGTACAAGCGCTCAGAGACGCAGAAGCGCTATTCATTCTTCAATTCGTCTACCACGCTTGCTGGTGCATTCGGCGGACTTCTGGCCAGCGGAATAGGAAAGATGGACGGAGTAAGGGGGTTCTCGGGGTGGCGGTGGATCTTCATCATTGGTACATTATTTTACCGAATGCAAAGTTCTTTCACTGACCATGTGCGATTCCTGTAGAGGGTGCCGTGACATGTGTCGTCTCTGCGCTCTTCTACTTTGTGATATCAGATTTCCCGGAGGATGCGAAATGGCTCACACCCGAGGAGAAGGAGTTTGTGAAAGCTCGCCTCTATGAGGATGTGGGTTACTCGCGCAGACACGAGCCACTGACGCTCAGGAATGCTTGGGATATACTAAAGGATTGTGGGTGGCTCCCAACTCGCTTCTCGAGCGTATGGGCTCACGATATTCACATACAGACAAGATTCTAATCGGGGGTGTGATGTATTTTGGCTTGATCGTTCCCGCCTATGGATACGGTTCGTACCACGACTGTGCCCCAAATCTGATATACGATCTGACGCTCTCGCAGCCTATTTTGCTCCGACTATCATTCAGAGCCTGGGACATGGAAACATCCAAACGCAGCTTCTCTCAGTCCCACCTTGGGCCTGCAGCTTTGCGTTCTCGATGTTAGTCGCAACAGCGTCCGATTCCCTGCGGCACCGGTTCCTCTTCGTCCTCTTCCCGACCGCAGTGACGCTAGCTGGGTTCCTTATCCTCCTCGTTGAGCACCATAATACCCATGTGCAGTACGCTGCGCTGTTCCTGGCCGTCATGGGGACGTACTCCGCCATCCCCGTGATTGTCTGCTGGTTCAACACGAATCGTACGTGTTCCTCTCTGCAGCGGGCGGCACTCGACTGACACGCGATCTAGTCGGCGGCCACCACAGAAGGGCTGTCGCCACAGCTTGGCAAGTCGGGTTTGGCAATAGTACGTCCCCTTGCTCTCCACGCACGGATCTTCCATTTATGTGTGGGTACTCCAGTTGGCGGAATCATCGCTGTGTTTGCCTTCCTAGCCAAAGACGCGCCGAGGTACATCCCGGGCTACAGCATCTGCATTGCCTTCATCGGTGTGTCCGTCGCAGCCGATCTCACGTACTTCTACATCGTGCGCTCGGAGAACAAGCGGCGCGACGCCATGCAGGCGAAGGGGGACAGCGGGTTGTCCGCGGATGAGAAGAAGCTCATGGGCGACTTGAACCCTGACTATAGATATTTCCTCTGAGTTACGAAGTTCACGAACTGTGACGCCTGGGTTGTGTTTTCCTGGTATGTTATGAGCTCATGTATTTTAAAACAGTATCATTTACGAGCAAGGTGACGGTTATGGGCCATGGGCAGGAGGGGCTCGATGATTTCGCCTGCGTCGACATTTTCTCTTCGGACCCGAGTTTTGCGTTCTCCGCGGTTTCTCGAGCCGGGTCGAGGCTGGAAGATTCTGCAGGCACGCTCCGTCCCGTCTGGTGCAATGGTATGTCCAGTGAACTCATACAAAACATCTAAGAACAATCGCTACTTGCTACAAATCCCGATGCTGTGTAGAAATAAGTCGTAGGTAGTAATACTTGAGCCTCAGTCGATCTGAATTTCCGTCCCTGGGTCCGGTTCGTTTACCCCGTCCAACTCTGGGTGCAAGCCTTCCTGGCTGTTCGGCAGCATGCCAGGCGAAGTAGGTGGGATTTGTGTGTCCTTCGCTTCTGCTGACTGCTCGCTCGGCTGTGATACGACTATCAACGTACCGGCGTTGTCGGCTTCCTTGGGCATCGTCGGGATCCCTATTTGGTCCGTCGGTTCTGAAGATACTGCGGGTGGTATTGATGTAGTATCCTCAACTGCCACCCTGGGGAGCTCCTGGAGTTTCGTGGAGTCCAGAGATTCCTCCATAACTGAATCTTCTCCTCTCGCCACCGAGGGCAACTCCTGGTTCTTTGCGAGATCTGGAGACTCCTCCATAGAAGAATCCTCCTCTTTTGTCATGGCGGGGGCCTCCGATTGACCGAACATTTCTGACATCGTAGGGAGCTCCAAGGGATTATTGAGGACTGGAGAGACTTCCATTGAGGAAGTCCCCTCGGTGACCGCCGCAGGAACCCCCTGAGTATGGATGCGATCCGAAGACTCCGCCGTAGGGGAAGGTTTCTCTGGATACTATCAGTGAGACCGGGGGACATAGCCTTCTACAAGAGAACGCACCAGGCGCCGGCTTAATTCCTCGGTCGTCTTGCAGAATCCTAAAGATGGACTGCCGGATACCAGAAGCGAAGGATGGGTCGGATAGCATTGGTGCATCAGCTACTGCGCGTTCCACGACCGGATACCTGCAAGGTGTCAGCAGTGCAGCAGACTTCACGAAACGAATTCTGACCTATCTACCTCCTGCATGAGCTCCCTGTGCACTGCTGCCTCGGGCATGTACTGCAGCTTCGAGTCGGAAGCGAGCTTCCGCTTTGCAATGTCCTCTACTCGGGCCATGAAGGCCGGCATTCCCTCCTGCAGAGACCCACTTGAGTACGGCTTAGCTTTCATTTGCGTGTGCTACTCACCCCATTCTGAAACTTGGCAAGAAGTTGCCGACGCAGACGGTCGAACTCGCCAGACTTCTTGAACCTAAGCACGATGAGATGGCCTCCAGGAGTGCGAGTGTGAAGTTGCCCTACTCATCGGCGAGTTGTTCGGGGGTGGTGATAGGCATGAATTTGATGTGATTAGCATACAACCATATGTCACATCCGGGGTGCGGCAGATGAGGCGAGACTCCCAGAGGGGTGTGAATGCATGCAAGATGAGAGTAGGCTCTGAAGAGTATCCGGGTCGCCGAGGTCACTCGTGCACGCGCCTTCGAGGACGAATACTGCAATATGCCTTCCCCCGCTGTCCTCTCCCTGCTCACAGCACCTCCACGTCGTCTTTCCACACGGCGTTTCACTGCGGACACGTATCTTTCGTCTGTGGCGGTCCAGGACGCCCCTTGAGCGACCGATAGATCCTAGTTCAAATACAGGACCGAGTGTTACATCTCGCTCACTTCTGCCGTCTCGCAAGCACTACCGGCATGGACGCTCAATTCCCCCCGCTAAAGAACGACCTCCTGCTACGGGCTGCTCGAGGTGAACTTACACCCATATGCACAAAGATTGACTTGCAAACGCGTCCGTCTCAGGTGAAGAGACCGAGCGTGCGCCGGTATGGGTGATGCGGCAAGCAGGGCGATACCTCCCTGGTACGGCCGTTCAATCGCTCCCCTTCCATCTCGTTGACACCGGATTGCAGAGTTCCAGAAAGTCCGCGCCCAGCACGGTTTCTTCGAAGTCTGCCGCACGCCAGCTCTCGCGACCGAAGTCACCATCCAGCCCATCCGCCGCTTCAAAGGGCTCATCGATGCCGCCATCATCTTCAGCGACATCCTCGTCGTGCCGCAGGCTCTGGGAATGGAGGTTGAGATGAATCCTGCCCCCTTCTTCCCCGACCCTTTGGTCAACCCTGAGGATGTGCGCAAGCTGCGTTCAGAGGTCGACGTCCACAAGGAGCTGGGATATGTCTTTGAGGCCATCACCTCGACGCGAAAAGCCCTTGACGGTGAGGTGCCGCTGATCGGATTCTGCGGCGCGCCGTGGACGCTCTTTGCATACATGATTGAGGGCGGCGGCAGCAAGACTCTCCAAAAAGCGAAGACGTGGCTCTTCAAGTACCCCGAGGAGTCCAAAGCGCTGCTCATGCGGATCGCGGACGTATGTGTGGACTTCCTCGTCGGCCAGATTGCAGCCGGAGCTCAGGTACGTCCTGATGATTGAACCGAGGTCATTGTCTCACACACGCTTCAGCTAGTGCAAGTCTTCGACTCGTGGGCTGGCGAGCTCGCGCCCCATCATTTCGCGGAATTCTCCCTACCCTCGCTGAAGCACATCTCATCCGGCGTGCGAAGCAAACTCACAGCACAGGGCATTCCCTCGGTCCCAATGACGCTCTTCCCGAAAGGCGCGAACACCTCGATACCATCGATTGCCCAGGAGGCGGGTTACGATGTCATCGGCATCGACTGGTGCATCGAGCCATCTGTGGCTCGCCAGCTTGTTGGAGACAAGATCGCGCTGCAGGGCAACCTGGATCCTGGTCTTTTATATGGTGGGCGAGAGGCGATTGAGAGGGAGGTAAAGCGCATGTGCGAGAGCTTCAAGGCCGGGAAGAAGGCGAAAGCTTGGATCGCCAACCTTGGGCACGGCATCACGCCTGGCGTCGATCCCGAGGACCTGCGATGGTTCTTCGAGTGTGTACACAAGTATTCGACCAGCGTGTAGCCATGTAGTCTTGTAACGGGAGTTGGCAGTCCGAGCAGAGCAATACACCAAGTTATACATATTTACGAGATACACAATAGACGGACAACCCGTATAGAGACCAACCCCTCAGAGAAAAGATGGTGAGACCATGGAAAAGCCACGACACCCTCAGAGCCATAAACGCGGACCCGTTCCGCCGTTCCATACGGCAACGTCTGTCGACGGTCCTTCCATCTCCAGAGTCTACATAAGGCTGTCAGAAGACCGGGATGGAATACAGGGGCAAGCCGCTAGACGCACCTCATACAAGATATATATCATACTGTCCAGGTCTTCAGGCGGCAAGCCGCCGCATCCCGCAGCAATGAGCCGTCGGTAATCTGCAATGCGCCCGCTTGTGCCCGCCTCTGACTGGAACTTGACCAGTTCGTCAAACAACTCCGTCCGCCGCTTCTTGTGCACCGCGAGCTCGCCACGCAGGCGCTCGCACTCCTCCCGTACCTTGTCGGGGTCTGCTGGGAGGTCTTTTTGAAGCTCGTGCAGATCCGAGATGTCCTCGTCCGCGGCGGGCGGGAGCTCGCCGCCATTCGCGTCCCGGAGCGCCTTCTCGCGGTCCTCCTCGTCCTTGACCCACTTCTCCCACCCGAGACGGTAGCGCTTGCCCATCTTCGAGCGGAGCTCCTCCTCGAGAGAGTGCAGCTGTTGCTTCGTCTGCGGGAGCGTCTGTGCCTGTGCGCGCAGCTGCGTGACCGCACGTTGGCTCTCGAGAATCTCCTGCTGGATATTCGTGAGCAGCGCGTTCGCCTGCGCCATGTCGCGCTCCTTGTCGCGCAACTCTTGGTCGAAGGACGCGGCCAGGCTGTCAAGCATCAACGTCGCGTCGTTCACGCACCGCGTTGCGGCCTTCTGGCCCGTTGTCGAGTAGTGCAAGGGGGGACGATCCCCGTTCGCCGGTGCGAACGCGTAATATGACGGAGCGCCGGGAGGTGGATAGGCCGCCTGCGCATTGCGGAATGACATGGCCATGGATCGTGAAGGAAGCACCGGCGAGGAGCGGAACCGCTCGTCCTCGAGGATGTAGTCCTCCGTCGTCTTACCATCTCGGTTGGCAATCTTTGGGTCTGCACCGTGGTCAATCAGGATCTTGACCAACCGCTTGCTCCGGCAACGCGCCGCGAGCGTCAGCGCGGTCTCGCCGTCCTCGTCCTGGAAGTTGATTATGTCCGCTAGCTCGCGAGGATAGTCCGCGAGCCGATTCAACACCGTCTCCATGTAGTACCGCGCGGCATGCGTCTTATTCTTCGACATCGCGACGTCGACGATATGGTGGAACACTGTCCGGTTGCTGTTGTCGATATTGAGCGTCGAGCGGTGCAGCAGCTCGTACAGCTCCGGGAACTTGCGCACGTCGTAGTTGTTCGCGAACATCACGCTCCGCATCAGTGCCGTCTGCCCCGCCTTGTTCACCTTGAAGATGTCCGCGCCCGCCGTCAGCAGCAGTTTCACGATCCGAATCCGGCCCATCGCGCTTGCCCAGTGCAGCGCCGTGTGCCCATCATCGTCGATGGCCATGTTCGGGTCGAAGTCCGGCGGCGGTTGAATCAGAATATTCGGGATTTGATTCGTGTCCGAGATGAAGTACTCTAGAATCTGGTCTCCATACGTTGCGGGATCGTTTCGGTTATCCCCCGGACGTTCACGATCCGACTCGTCCCACTCGTCTTGCGCCGTGCGATGCTTGCGCTTGCGATTCGGCTCTGGAGAAGGCGAGCGATACTCGTCTATGCCGTTGGACACGATGCCTGACTGCGCGGGGCTACTGCGAATAGGAGACGGTGTGCGTGAGCTCGACGACGCTTCAGATGGGGACGGGGTCATCGAGCCATCGTCGGAACCCCGTACGGACATTGTGTCCATCTCGGACCCTTCAACTGCATCCGTCTGCTGCCGGCGGGATGACCGTGTGCTCATCGTTGAGCCGCCCGCCGCCTCGGCGGTCACTTTGCGGGAGTTTGGCTTGCCGCTCTGGGTCGCAACCAGGTGCTTCGGTGCAAGAGGCGGGCTCTTGGCCTCAGGCTGGAAGTCTATGATGGGTCGGAGGAGATTCTCGCAGTTGTAGAGCCTGCATAGCTGTAGGCCCCTTTCAAGGGGTATCCAAGTGCCTACGTTCGCCTGCAGTGTTAGCCCAACATCACTCGAGAGCAATTCGTTGTGGCTAACCTTGGTATTTGCCGTAACCTCCCTGAACCTTTTCATGTTCTCCCTTCTGCACTTCGCGCTCGAGGATGCGCGTACGCTGTGGCTTGTCGAACCCAGCAACTTTGAGAATTTGCGTCGCGTTCAGCCACGAATCTGCCCGCCGGCGCATCACAGCCACGCCCTTGCACATCCTGGACGCATATTTTGTCAACTACGTGCGCGGGATTGTGCTAAAAGTACGCACATCTCGTACACGGGAATCCCGCTGTACGTGGCCTTCGAAAAGGGGGTCAGCGCCGTGTCGCTTTGCAAGCTCCTAACATACTTTGAAGATCTGGCCTTCAGGCATTGCAACAGCTTATTGTGGCTCAGTACGTATCTTCTAGCCTTTGGTCAAAAGGCCGGGTGGTGTGAGGCAAGATTCCGTGAGAGTGATGGGGGTGGCGGATGAGTGTGCTCGACGCGTCCCGGGGCGGAACGACGGACGCGTCGCGCCACCGCGTTCCCCTAACTGTCCAGAGCCCAGGTGGGCGAGGTTACCATCTGACCTCTTCCTCCCCCCATCCCACAGAAGTTTGTTTCCCTCTCGGATTCATTCACGAACCGCTATAGTCCGATAAACACTTTGCATCATGAAAGGCACTCGACCAGCACGTCGCGTCTCGGCGGATCATCTAGCGCCCACCGAACACAGCCCTAACGTTACTATTCACTACCGGTGCTAGTCACCACTTGACTGTGACTCGTGAGTCTCCTGAGTTTCTGGGACTGTCAAGTTCTAAACAGCAGATCCAGCCCGGCCGTTGAAATTGCGACGAGGATGGCCAAAGTCCGAATTCGGAGTCTCGGACGACGCTCGTGATTTCAGTACCAAATACTAGCCTATATGCGGTCTCGCTCATAGGAACGGGACTCGCGAAATCGTTAGGAGGCCATTCCACGTCGCCCCGCGACCTCTTGACGACAACAACATCGATTGGCGCGTTCCGTTGGCACATGGAGCTTGGGAGGAGAGAGGGTGCGAGCGCGTGCGCGTGCCGCATCCTCGTGTCGGTCTCGTGACCCCGCGGCACCACAGCGCGTTCAGCCACGCCGCGACAGCTCGCCTCTTTCGTCGCGACACTCACCATCTCTCGTATTGGCCGTCATCGCCGCATCTTGGATATCTCGCGATGGCTATAGAGTGCGATCCTCTGTGCCACTTTGGCGGCAGGTAAGCACCTAGCAGGCGATCACCCTACCCCGCGCTTAGCCGAAATTCAACCATGCTCCAGGCTATACTTCACGACGTTTCCCCATCCTGCGCCCCGCCCGGAATACCTCAACCATGTTACGAATGAAACGGGATACATCCCCGCATTACGGCGATCGAAGGAGCCATCCACATCAAGTGCATCGGACGAGGACGCAAAGTACTACTACTTCACGATCGACGATCAGCTAGTGTATCTGTCGTTCTTTGAGGACTGGGGACCGCTGAACCTGGCGATGGTGTACAAGGCGTGTATCCTGATACACGAGCTGCTCCAGGTACGTGCGTGTTGCTGCAGGGACAGTCCAGGTGTTCACACGACCGTCAAATGGTGCGGCAGGACGAGACGCTGTCATCGCACCGGTTGGTGTTGTATTCTTCGAGCGACCCTCGAAAGAAGGCGAACGCGGCCCTACTGATGTCTCTATACGTCGTGCGTCCTCATCAGTTGACAACGGTTAGAAGGCGTGTATTGAGAAGCGCCCGTGCAGATGATAGTACAACAAAGGCCGCCGTGGGAAGCATTCCACCCGATCGCAGAGCTGGAGTTCATGCCGTTCCGAGACGCGGGTCGGGGCCGGTCAGACTTTAACCTGAACATACAGGATTGCCTGTGGGGCATCTACAAGGCGATGCAGAACGGACTGTGCGACATGAACGAGTTCGACATCGAGGACTATGAGTACTACGAGAAGGTGGAGAACGGTGACTGGAACTGGCTAACGCCGAACTTCATCGCGTTCGCATCCCCAGTGGACCCATACTGGATCAAGAGAGAGAAGGAGAAGCAGCAAGAAGAAGAGGTTGGTGCCGGGGCGGCGTCTTCGGCAAAATCTGGTAACCTGGCTCTGCAGCGGAAACTACCGACGCCGTTCCTCAACTGTCTGGACTACTTTGAGAAGCAGAACGTGAAACTCGTGGTGCGGCTGAACAATGCGCTGTACGATCGACAACTGTTCCTGGATCGCGGGATCAAGCACTGTGAACTGTATTTTGATGACGGCACGAACCCGACGGACGAGATCGTACGCAAGTTCATCGACATGGCGGACGAGATCATTGAGGCGGGGGGAGTCGTCGCCGTACATGTAAGTTCCGCAGACAGCGTCTCTTCCTCCCGTGGGCTTACTTGTAATCCGTACAAGTGTAAAGCTGGCCTAGGTCGCACGGGAACACTCATCGGGGCATATCTGATCTGGAAATACGGCTTCACGGCAACGGAAGCTATCGCGTTTATGAGAATAGTACGACCTGGAAGCGTCGTCGGACCGCAACAGCAATACATGTACCTCAAGCAGCTCGAATGGTGCAAATGGTCCGCCTTCGACGAGGTCAAAAGAGCGCAGACTGCAGTAGTTCTTGCGACGACCGCTGTCGTCGCACCCGCCACACCGCCAGCTGAGACGGACGAGGAAATGGAGGATGTGGCTAACACAGTCACAACGCTCATTATGGAGTCGACAGCATCGGAGCCAATACCGCCAGTCACGCCAAGCCGACATGTTGCGCGGGCGGCAGCGCAGGCGGAAGCGATATCGCCTCCCGGGCAACCACGCAAGACACCTGCAGCAAAGCGTGTTGCGTCGGACTCGGATGTGGAAGACTCGGAAGATGTACTGCCCGCACTGAACGTGGCGCCGGCGGTGGTGCGGCGCACACGTGTGAAGCCTGCGTCGGCACGTGCAGCGCCGGTGCGTTCCAGCACATCGATGGAACAGCGGCCGACGCGGGTGACGCGTTCGACGGCGAGCGCGGCGGTGCGCAAAGTCGGTGCAGTACTTGGTGCAGCGAGGCTGACCAAGTCAAACGTGAACGCGAACGCGAACGGGCAGTCCCCGAACAAGATCCCTCGCCTTGCAAACGGAACCAGCGCGCGGTCGACGGCTGGGACTACGAAGGACTCGCCAGCCACTGCTGAAACGACGAGGCGTTTACGCCAGTCGCCCGCGCCGACGCCGTCGCGACTGCCAACGCTAACCCACAAGCGCGGGTACAGCAACACAATGGCGAGTGTCCCGGAGTCCCCCATGAAGGGCGGGGTCAGGTCCGCGGTGGCAGCTGCTGGCGCGTGGATGACGAACAATGCGTCGGTCGTCGTCGTCCCTGGGACGAAGTCCGAACGGCCGGGCCTGCGCCCTACACGTCGGCGAAGAAGCAGCTTCAGCGCTGCAGACGTGGTTGCGTGACAGGCCGGTCCTGTTTGCGATGGAGTAGTCGGCATCTATCCAGTCTCGAGTCTTGTAATCTCCTCTCATCTATTCACTGTCTCACCGCGCTGAGCTCAGTCGCTATCAAGTTCTTGTGTTGTCTATGCTATACAACTCGACCGACCCCTCACACTCCCCATCATTCCCACATTACGCCTCGCATCTCTTACATCCACGGTACCACTGGTTGATATCCCTCATTGGACTGTACATAGAGTATTATGATCGCACATCTCACCGCACATACATTCATGTTTAGGCTATGCAAACGGCTATGGCTTCACCTCTTGCGACCGCCGTTTCTGAATCGCCAGCCACATCTGCAGTCTGTTCCGTTCGTTCCTGTTCGAACCGAACGCAAAAGCGAACGGCTGGTTCTTGACCTCCCATTATGTAAGCCAAATTTCGAGTTCTTGCAGACGCGCAGGTGCACGCCGCTGGTCGAGGTTTGCAATACTCTGCGGCATCTACTGTTTATTTCTGTCGCCTAAAGGCTTGCACGACTCGGTACTCAGGCCGGGGGCTCACTAGAATGCCGGCCCTAAGAACGCAAAACCTCCTGCCGACACATGTCCGGTGGACGAAGGACTTACTGCACCTTCTCCCCGTGCCGCGCTTCGTTGCGCAGCGCAAAGGTGCGAAAGCTATATGCAAGCCCGTCAAGCCAAAGGACAGGATCAAATGGTGGAACGTTGTCCCTGGGGACCAAGTGCGGCTGTTGGGGGATAAGACGGGGACAATCCATGAGGTGCACCTGATTAACAAGTTCAGTAACCGGGTGTATTTGAAGAGGGAGAACACGGTGCGTGCATCTGCGAGCTGGATCATACTTGTGCTGTAATATCAGGACCTTGTGTGATCAAATAGGCCGACGAGAGCAAAAGCTCCGACCCCCGAAAGCAGAACGTCTCGAAGCAGGTGCCATATTCAAGATGTCAGCTCTTCTGTGGGACCTTCAGCTTTCCACCAGCAGCGGGTCAGGCGGAACCGCAGAAATTACCGTGGGTCTTATCAGCCCTCCAGAGATAGCCCTTTCACAATTATACCGGTGTAGTGTGTTTGCAACTCGGATATCCACGACAAAACCGTTCTGGCACCCGACGATGCACCGATTTGAGTGGAAGCGCTTTGCCGCTGCTACCATCCCGAAACTTCCAGGAGCTACAGGGCTTCCTGAGGACCGTTTACATATACCATGGCCTAAGCCAAATCCTCCTCGGAAAGTTGACCGTATGTCCCCTCCCATTTCTTGAGGTCACTTATACTCAGGCAAGCCTTCCAGCATCACTCTACGACACGCCTAAAGATGTTGTGACCGAAATCACTTATACACCACCGTCCCTCCCCGCCTCCTTCGACGCACCCGTGCCCGAGCCACCCTCCGAGCAGTTGTACATCAGCACGCTGCGCACGCCGCAGGCGGTCGCGTACGACGCGGCGCAGCCCTTCGAGGTACACGTCTCGAAGGAGCTCACGAACCCGCACTCGCGCGCGAAGAAGCAGGCACGCTGGCAGGCGTACCAGGAGTACAGGCGCCGGCTACTCGCGCAGATGGTTGCGGAGGAGATGCGCGACCTCCAGGGCCGCACGCGTGCCGTCGCGCGCGCGGACGCGACGTACAAATGGAAGGCGCGCCTCGAGGAGGAGCGCAAGGCGGAGGTCCTCAGGCGCTGGCGCAACCGTGGCGGAGAGGCGGACCTGCTCCGCACGAAGGAGCGGAAGGCGAGGAAGGCGCGGAGGGAGAACGAGAGGCTCAAGAACCTCGTCCTGGAGGATGCACCCAACCAGGTTATTCCTCGTGCTCAGGCTTGAGCAACAGACTCTTTGTGATGCACGATTGGTTGGCTGCACTCTGCAGTACTGCGAGCTTTCAATCGTCGGGCTTGCGCATGACATCTCCATATCTGCTTTTGGCGCCAGATTTGGGAATCACTCCTTAGCAGCAGCTTCTCCGTAGATGTCCATCGCTCTGAAAGCAGCTCTTTGCGATCCTAACCCTATCGTACAGTGCACAACCATGGTGACAGCATAGTGATGCTATTCAACCCTCGTTCCTATGCTACTAATACATCTGCAAGCCTATTTCCTCTCGTGAACATAAGATACGCAGAGAGCAACCAGATATGATCGTTTTCCAGTGAACTGTTTTTTGGATGCGAAGACTGCTAGGTACGGCGTTAGATGATTGTCAGCGCAGATGGTGGTTTCCAAGTCTTCGCACCGCACTCGGTTCGAAATGCATCGTTCGTCTTCATGTCACCCAGATCTACCGGCGAACAACCTCAATCATATCAGAAAGTACCTGCCCAGAGCCAGCTCCCAATAAACCATTCTCGACTGTCTCGGGCGTGGAAATATTCCCGGACTTGCTACTACTCTGGGCGGGAGGAAAATCAGCTATCTCGTCGTCTCCGGCGTCAGAGCCATGGCCGGCCCATGACATGTCAGGGTCAAATGAGTCGGAGCCGTGGCTAAGCTGTTCGCCCATGTTGTCCACGAACGACGCAAATCGGAGGCTCGAGTGCTGCGAGCGGTCGAGCGTCAGGTGCGCGCCGTCGGGTCTGTTATCATAGTCGTCGCATGCGACGCGGCGGAGGTCCAAGAGGAAGTGCGAGATGATGACCGACGATAACCTGAACGGGGTTAGCGGATGTATTCTGCGGTTGTTGAGAGGAGTACTGTACGGTGTCAAGAAGAGGCCCACCGTGTCAATGAATACCTGTCTCCTAGTTGGTTGAGCAACCTCACAAGTGCGTTATGAAGACTCACGTTGGTGCTCCAGCCCGCGATATTTAGGATGTCCAGCGATAGCAGCATGCTGCACAGTGGAAGGCATCGTAAGGAACTGTCGCGCAATGGAGATTATTGCCTACAGGAAGTAAATCGTTCCTGATTCATCCGAATGATCGCCGATATTAGTAACGCCAAGTCGATGTCGCCATGTATAAGGGGGCACATACCGTCTTTGAGCAATAGCGTTGCGAGGGGTGCCTTGATCTTATTGCGGTGGGCGTCCCTCTTCACGGCGTATGTCTTGAGCCATGTCATGACGAGGATGAGGACATCTGCTGCCAGGACACAGACTCTGGTTCCGATTGCAACTGCTGTAAAGTAAGCTTTTGCTGTATTTGTAGAATATAAGGGCATACGTCTACTTAGGTCAGAGGGGTGTGCACTGTACGCCATCAATGGGAGTTTAAAGCCCACCTGGTGTTGGCAGCGACCGAAAGTGTACGTCCGTCTTCGCATAGCGTGCCAATGACCGGAAACACGTCTATCTCGTACCATGTCGTAGCAAACAATCCATACTGGTGATGCAAGAATAATGAGCATACGCTCTGAGCCAAGTCAGGATCTCCAAGTCTCACCGCATTAGTCCCCACCGGTACCATGCTGAGCGCACACACTGCGACAGCGAGCCACCAAATGCCGCCACTGATCGCATACATCCGGACGCCGGAGAAGACTGTTGGCACTCAGAATTGTAGACGCCAGGACACATGGAAGAATAGCCACCTGCCCAGATGGCGAAGAGAAACAGATTGACTGCATTACCGAAGGAATTGAAACCAACACAGCTGGAGATGACATCAGCAGCCTTCCGGATGGATTGTTGGCGGCGCTGTGCTTACGGACCTCTGAAAATGGTTCACGTCGACATGAATTTTTTAGTCCGGGAGGAGAACGTGGACGCCCACCGGAAGTGTATCCAATGGAATGAAATCCGCAACCCCAATTATCGCCCAGGTAAGTATGGTCCACCGGTTCAGATGAAAGAGAAAGGTGACGCTCGTCCATCGGCGACCCCAAATCAGCTCGACTTCGCGAGGGAACGTTATGATGTGATCATAGAAGACCAGGGCTGCGGACGTATGAGTCTCAGAGGCTATATGCAGATGCAACTCGACGTACCAGATGTCGCTAAGAGACAGCAGGTACTGATCCAGCTATGTAAGGTAGCTGAACCTAGCTGGTCTACGTGGGTGAAATGAGCACACGTACCTCGACTGTAGGTATGAGATAAGCTCTTCTGCGGCATCAGACATTTTGAAGATATGCAACTGCACTGGTGGGATACCAAGAGGATATCATGGCCCGAGAGGTTGCACGACTGCTGGTATATATGCAAAAGGAGAATGACATGATGCATTAGAGTCGGATGTCGCCATATGACAATTTATAGAGTAGGCGAAAAGTTACTCCATGACTGGACATGTGCTATGCAATCAGATACATGTCGTTCGTTTTCTCTATTGAGATTGACACTCACCATCTATCCATCTCTCATCCCCTATTCGAAACCTGCTGAAGAGAGTCACAGCAGAGTCCAGACGCAGTGGCGGCAGGTTCCGGACAAGCAAGTCGATTCTGGATCACCATGAGGGTCCTGCATCAGGGTCCTGAATCAGATCTAGCACATTCATAAGTCGTATATGACGGAGAAGCGGTTTTCTGACGGACCGTCAAAGGCATTAAGGCGCTGTAAACGTCTGTAGACAAAGAAATGCCAAGGGTCTGAAGTGAGAATAGAACACAAAATGGCTGGGTATTACCGTAACCCGTGTCAAATGCCGGGCCTCAAGGTCTCAAAGTACAAAATGGAATACAGTCTTGTTATGAACCGCTGGTACTCCCAACTAATGGACAAAATGAATGTGGCGCACATTCGAAGCCTATCCTGAAGTCTTAGCACGTCCGAACAAAGATGCAAGTAAATGACTGATGCAGCCGCCATACTACCACCGCCACCCCTACAATGATGGCAGGTGGCATCAAGTGAGGGGAGCAAGCCTACGGCGCTTCGGAAAATCACGATGTGTACTAAAAGAGCTGTGGGTCTCCGATCAAGGTACAGTCGATCAGGGTACTTTGTCTTGACGAAAGTCTCGAGATTGATGAAATTTCGTGAGGGTTCGCCCCGAGGCTTCGGTGCTCAAGCAGACTCGCCTGCATAGAGCAATATCTGGCGAGGCTTACAAGCCCCGGCCTCAAAGAACTTTGTGGAGGCCAGAGGCGAGGCGAAGCGAATGCCGAGCAAGTACTTGTTGGTGTGAGGCGATTCAAGCGAATGGAGCCTACTGACCAGTGACCAGAGTTGGGAACGTTAGGAGGCAATGAATCGCGGAAGAGGTTCCCTACGACTGGTTCAAGTACACATTGCCTGCTACGACGAGAAGCTGTGAAACAGATGCTTCTGCGGCCTCGAGCGCATACACGGGGAAGGCGCGCCTCGAGGAGGAGCGCAAGACGGAGGTCCTCAGGCGCTGGCGCAACCGCGGCGGAGAGGCGGACCGGCTTCGCACGAAGGAGCGGAAGGCGAGGAAGGCGCGGAGGGAGAACGAGAGGCTCAAGAACCTCGTCCTGCAGGATGCACCCAACCAGGCTATTCCTCGTGCGAGCAGCAGAGTCCTTGTAATGCACGATTGGTAGTGGCTGCACCCTGCAGTACTGCGAGCTTTTCATCGTTGGGCTTGCGCATGACATCTCCATATCTACTTTTTGCGCCAGATTCGGGAATCACTGCTCCTCAGCAGCAGCTCCTCCGTAGATGTCCATCGCTCTAAAAGCAGCTCTTTGCGATCCTAACCCTATCTCACAGTGCACAACCATGGTGACAGCATAGTGACGCTATTCAACCCTCGTTCCTATGCTACAAATACATCTGCAAGCCTATTTCCTCTTGTGAACATAAGATACGCAGAGAAGATACGATCGTTTTCCGATGAACTGTTTTTTGGATGCGAAGACTGCTAGCTACGGCGTTAGATGATTGTCAGCGCAGATGATGGTTTCCAAGTCTCGCACCGCACTCCGTTTGAAATGCATTGCTCGTCTTCATGTCACCCAGATCTACCGGCGAACAATCTCAATCATATCAGAAAGTACCTGCTCAGGGCCAGCTCCCCATAAACCATTCTCGACTGTCCCGGGCGTGGAAATATTCCCGGACTTGATACTACTCTGGGCAGGAGGAAAATCGGCTATCTCGTCGTCTCCGGCGTCAGAGCCATGGCCGGCCCATGACATGTCAGGGTCAGATGAGTCGGAGTCGTGGCTAAGCTGTTCGCCCATGTTGTCCACGAACGACGCAAATCGGAGGCTCGAGTGCTGCGAGCGGTCGAGCGTCAGGTGCGCGCCGTCGGGTCTGTTATCATAGTCGTCGCATGCGACGCGGCGGAGGTCCAAGAGGAAGTGCGAGATAATGACCGAAGATAACCTAGACGGGGTTAGCGGACGTGTCGCACGGTTGTTGAGGGGAGTACTATACGGTGTCAAGAAGAGGCCCGCCGTGTCGATGAATACCTATCTCCTAGTTGGGTGCGCAACTTCACAGACGCGATATAAAGACTTACATTGGTGCCCCAACCTGCGATATTCAGGATGTCCAGTGATAGCAGCATGCTGCATAGTGGAAAGCATTGTGAGGTACGGTGGCACAATAGTGACTATTGCCTACAGGAAGTACATCGTTCCTGATTTATCCAAACGATCGCCGGTGTCAGTCACGCTAAGCCTATATGGCAATGTAGAGAGGCTACATACCGTCTTTGATCAATAGTGTCGCAAGAGGTGCCTTGATCTTGTTGCGATCAGCGTCCCTTTTTATCGCGTATGTCTTGATCCAAGTCATGACGAGGATGAGGACATCTGCTGCCAGGGCACAGACTCTAGTTCCGATCGCAACTGCCATGAAATGAGTTTGTGCTGTCTGTACATGATACAGGGACATACATCTACTCGAGATCAGAGCGTTGTACACTGTCATTGGGAGTCTAGATCCTACCTGGTACTCGCAGCAGTCGAAAGTTTGCTCCCGTCTTCGCATAGCATGCCAATGTCCGGGATAAAGTCTATCTCGAACCATACCGCAGCAAACCATCCGTACTTGGACATGCAAGAATGATGAATACATGCTCCTAGTCAAGTCGGGACCTGCGAGTCTCACCGCATTAGTCCCCACCTGTACCATGCTGAGCGCACACACTGCGACAGCGAGCCACCAGTTGCCGCCGCTGATCGCGTACATCCTGACGCCCGAGAAGGCTACTGGCATTCAGAATTATAAACGCCGGGACGCATGCAAGAATATCTCACCTGTCCAGATAGTGAGAAGGCATATAACGACTGCATCGAAGAAGTAGTTGGAACCGACACAGCTAGAGATAAAATGAGCAGCCTTCCTTGTAGATTGTTAGCGGTACTTGGATTACGGACCTCTGGAAATGAACCACGGTGATATGGGCTTCTTAGCCTGAGAGAACTGAGAGAAACATACATCACCCACCGGAAGTGTATCAATTTGAATGAAACCCGTAAACTCAAACATCGCCCAGATGAATATGGTCCACCGGTTTAGATGATAGAGAAAGGTGACGCTCGTCCATTGGCGACCCCATATCAGCTCGACTTCACGAGGTAACGTCATGATGTGATCATAGATGACCAGGACTACGGATATATAAGCCTGTCTGGGGAGGCTATATGCGAATGCAACTCGACATACCAGATGGCGCTAAGACACAGCAGGCAGTGACGAAGCTGTGTAGGGTAGCTGAATCCAGCTGATCTACGTGGATGGCATGAACACACGCACTTCGTTTGCAGGTACGATATGAGTTCTTCTGCGGCATCGGACATTTTGAAGGTCTGCAACTCCACCGAAGGAATGTTGCGAGGAGATGCGGGCTAGATAGGTTGGGCGACTGCTGATTTATATGCAGGAAGGAGAATGGCATACATTGTCCGATGTCGCCGTAAGACAATTTATAAACACAATGGAAAGTTTCTTCTAGATGCGGGGAGAGATTTACATCAGAGATGACTGTGGAAGGTTCCGGACAAGTGAACTGGTTTTGGATCACCATCGAGGTCCCACATCAGGGTCTGAGCCCTGAATCAGATTCCATTACATTGAAGAGCCGTGCGTGACAGATAATCAAGTTTTCTGAAGGATCGTCAAAGATACTGGGGCGATGTAGACAGTTGTTGGTAAATGATTATCAAGTGTCTGAAATGAGGGTAGAACGCAAAATGGTTGAACATTATCCGTGTCGAACGCAGAAGGAGGCGAAGAAGACATTTAAATACAGCGAAACAAAGCCGCGTTTGTTCACGAACTGCTGGTACTCCCAACAAAGTGGCAAGATACAAGCCGCGCGCATTCGAAGCCTATCGCTGGAGCCCCATGACGTCCGAACAAAGATGTCCAAGGATGACGGATGCATTCGATGTACTACCACGCATACAAGAATGGCAGGCAGCTTCAAATTCGGGGGTATTTGAGGCAAACCTACGGCGATTCGGAGGATCATACAGTCTGCGCAGTGCGAGAAGAGCTGTCGGTCTCCGATTGGTCCAGATACAGTCTGTCAGGCCTCCCAGTGAGAATTGATATGTGCACACTCTGTCTCGCTCCGCTGTGATCCACTGTGATCTGGGAGCAGCTCAGAGCAGGACGAGGAGAACGAGGAAGATCAGATCAGAGCAGATCTTCGGGCGCTAAATGTCATTACACCAAATTCCCGCTGCTTTAGCAGTGGGTCTTAGAAGTGATCGATGTCACATCCTCCTCTGCCAAAAAACGTCGATCACAGTATCCCACGCTTTGCTTGTTCATGTTTGCCCTGCCCCTGAACATCTGCCACCTCTGCTCCCTTCCCTTGCTGAGCCATCCCTCTCGTTCGTCGAATGTGGGGTGGCTCGGTGGTGGGATGAGAATGCTAAGGGATGGTTGGTGACCGGTGAGGTATGACTTGGATGCTTTGTACTTTGTGAACCATCTGGATCATCTCCAGGGGCATCCACCGTGAAAGAAAGTGAAGACAGCAAAGGTTGCCATCTAGTCCGGCTGCATGTTCTCGGTCTCTGTGTACAATACGACATTGAGCACGGGCGACTGCGTCTGTATCTACTGTATACTAATATAATGAATGAGTGCCGTGGCAGCGGTGCATAGTACCTCGCTGGATGGAATGCTGGTGGCAAGGTGTGAAAGCTAAAGCAGCAGGTAGTGCCGCTGGCCGGCGCTATCTTATTAATCTGGACGGCTTCAGAGGTGCTACATTCGTCGTTCGACCGGTAATGCCAACAGGACCTCTTATGAAAAATGGAGTGTAGAGCACTCCACTGAACGGATTTATGAACTTTACTTTTTTGTCTCATTCGATCGCTATACTATCTACCTATTCACGATGTACAGGATATGTCGAAATAAAATAGACGACGACTGGTACTGTGTACAAGTGATGGTCTGCGGGGCGGGTCTCGAGATGGCCTAGAGCGTCTCGACGCCGGAATCGGCTCGACGTTGTGGATATTTACTCTTAGATGTTGCTGCGTCATTGTAATAGAACTGACGAGGAGAGTATGAGGAGAGGATTTTGTCTTGAGCGTGACAAACATAAGCCACTTCGGCTCAGGCCCTCTAAAGCTCCGACTCCGCTGCACGTAAGGGTGGCTGCGGAGACCAGACACGCCGCTTGTGCCGTACGAATGTCGGTTCCGTCGGCATGTCGGACACAGTGTGACAGAATTTTGCATTACCCCGTCATTTGGGGCTCTCGCTCGCGGAATGTTTCCGAGCTCAGTCCTTCATATCCATGCAATGTCGTGATAGGGATCTGTTCAGGAGACCTTGAACCATACAACGCCAAAAATTCGAGGCCACTAGTTTATGCGGCTGTTTAGCTATCCGCAATTTCGCAAGAATTTTGCAACACCGGCGGTTGAACGATAGTAGACATACTGTCGTCACATACGTACATGCTACTGATCGGAGGCGAGGGATAGGGAGCCGTGGATCACCGCGACGAATTCCCTACGGTTAGTCGAAGTACAGTTGTAGATCTCGCATGCGACGAAGCGAAGCTCTGAAGCAGATGCTTCTGCGGCCTCGAGCGCATACACGGGTCCATTCAGTTTCAAGTTCAGCACGGGACCCAAAATAGACATGTGCAACACCCGATGACGTCATCACTCAGCGATCTCTGTGGCTGAGCGCTCAGCCCAACGTTGGACCAGCCCGGCGCTTGCAGAGAGGCAGGCTGACCAACATTATACAAGTGCTCCCACAAAGAACGCATCAACTCCGCATTGCTGCCTTCTGACAGACGATAGACTCAGCCGTATTCCAGGTCCTTTCTCCTCTCCATATCATGACATGTCGCGCAACTCCTCTGAGACGGTCGCTGCGCAGGCACTTGCTGACGCAGAAAAGCAAACGCCCGCACGCGACAATAACGCAGCGTCCAGCGATCCAAATCCAAATGACCGTCCCTCGGGCGCAGTTGCCAACGATAAGGCCCGCGACGAGTATTGCGTCGTCCTAGAGCCAGAAGACGACCCCAAGACTCTATCCTCCGCCAGGAAATGTGTAGTTGTGATGGTCATCTCGATCGCTGGGCTGTGTGCAACGTGCGCGTCGTCCATGGTATGACCCGAATTTATAAGCATGTATCTGCATTTCCTGATTTTGAGCTCGACTTGGTCATGTGGTGCAGGCATCGTTCACGGAAGAGGGGCTCTCGAGGACTTTTCACACCTCACACGAAGTTACCATTCTGAGTATTAGCCTATATGTCGAGGGACTAGGTGGGTACTTTGCGCCAATCTATGGATTGTATCTCAGATTTGTTTCAGGTCTTGGACCCCTCCTGGTTGGCCCTCTGTCCGAGGTGTGGGGGAGAAACATCATCTACCAAGTCTCGTACTTCCTCTTTTTCGCATTGACTTGGCCGACAGTATTTCCTCCTGACATCGGTGCGCGCGCACATCTTCCGCAACGTACCCCTTTCGTATTGACGGACGATCGGACAGCGACATTCCTTGTTTTTCGATTCATCACGGGTTTCTGCGCTTCCGCATTCCTGAGTGTTGCTGGCGGGAGTGTCAGCGATCTCTATACAAATGACAAAGTCGCTACGTGAGTAGAGTGATCGTGCAGTTTCAGTCTGGACGCCTTACAATCATCTAGACCAATGGCATTATACACCCTCTGCATCTTCATCGGGCCTGTGGCAGGACCCCTCATCGCCGGGTGAGTGCTATAGTCTTGGAACACCTCTGCTAAGCAATTGACCATTATATGCGCTAGATTCATTAACCAAGTAGGTCAAACGGAGTGCTTGCATCGCATGCACTCAACTGTCTGCGAAACAGAACGTAGACTGGCGTTGGACCTACAGAGTTTTGCTAATGTGGCAATTCGTTGTGCTGATCTGCCTTGTCTTTGTGCGTTTATTTATATATTCATTCAAATCTGATATGCGAACTCATCCGCCCTTCCACCCAGTTCGTTCCGGAGACGTACGTGCCCATCATCCTCAAGCGTAAAGCAAGACGGTAAGCAATACGACGTATTGCGCAAGAGCAATCCCTCATCTTGTGGTGCAGACTACGCAAGAAGACGGGTGACGATAGATACCATGCTCCCATAGAACGGGAGGAGAAGAGCCTCTCGCACATGATCCTGCTCAGCTGTTACGTTCCCTTCAGTAAGCCTCAAGCTTTGGGTGTACGATCACACCTTTTCACGTCGTCCTCACGCAGAGTTGATCTTCTACGAGAGAATGGCGCTCGCGCTTGACATCTGGTGAATTTCACTTGCAACCGCTACATCCCAGCATATGCTCACGGCCCGGCAGGACCTCACTCATCCTTGGCATCGTCTATCTCGCCTTCCAGGCCTGGCCTGTGATCTTCGAACAGGTGCATGGCTTCGACGTCCAGTCGACCGGGCTTGCCTTCCTCGGTATAGGCATCGGAATGGTCATCGCCGTGGCACTCCAGCCGTTCTGGAACCGGTAAGTCCCCAGCTTCTCCGGCAATACTCCGGGAAGCAGCACCTGACTTCCACCCAGATTCAACAGGCGCGAGGCGGAAAAGTACAACGGCAATCCGCCCCCCGAAGTACTCCTCGTCATGGGCCAGGTCGGCGGCGTCCTCGCGCCGCTCGGGCTCTTCTGGCTCGCGTTCACGACGTACAAGTCCGTCCACTGGATCGTCCCCATCATCGCGTCGGCGCCCTTCGGCGCGGGCGTCTTCTGGATCTTCACCAGCACGTTCACGTACCTCGTCACCGCGTACCGCCCCATTGCCGCGTCGGCCATGGCCGCGAACAGCGCGATGCGGAGCACGTTCGCTGCGGCGTTCCCGCTGTTTGCGGGCGCGATGTACAGCACGCTGGGCACGGTGGGCGCGACGGCCCTCCTCGCGGGGCTGACGACCGTGATGGCGCCGTTGCCGTGAGTGTCGCCGATTTAATGTTTTTGATGTGTGGACGTGGGGCTGATGCGCGGACAGGTTCATATTTTACAAAATCGGAGCAAGACTCAGGGCGACGTCGCGATTTGCAGCGTAGACGGTGCAGCCGCTACCATATCCTCGATAGAATCTGAAACACTACTGACACAACGATACTCATGCAACAACTGATGACACAAATGACTAAGAAACCATCGCAGAGTAGGATCCTGGTACGCTATGTATGGTTAATGAATTCTCTCGCTGCATCTCGTCCGCAATGTACGCCCCGTGTATGTTACCATGTAGGATTCAGCTGCAGCTGCCAAATATCCATGTTCAGGCAGCTGACGATGTGAGGTTATCCTAAGCACACACTTCAATTCATGTCTCGAGAAACCGCCTAGGAAAACACCCATCGCATGGATTACCGGCTCGGCCTATTGGTGCAGTCAAATACTTCTGCAGACACCCAGGCAGAGAAAGACGGACGGGAAAATGAGAGCATGTACACACAACAACAGCTCGTCACCAAAATGTTACTAAAGTATTTCAAACTGCATGCTGAGTGCCACTAGGTTGTGCAGCGGAACGCCTGCCACCGAGAATATCAAGTATTCGTGAAAGCACATGAGGTGTGCGCGTAGCGGGAGAGAGAGGGTTGATAGATATACCCTCTTCCGCATGTCTGAGTGCAAACTGCGTTTCTTCAGGTGGCCGGCTGGAGAGGATGCCTAGTCTGTGGAATATGTCGAAAAGCGCCGCATCCACGTCTGCCTTCGTCAGTTTCAGGTCGTTTGTCAAATCATGATGGCGGTCGCGGAACAATCGCTGGGATCGCCGCGACACCCCAAAGCGTTGTGCGCTATTATCGAAGAGACTCGCGTTGCGTGCTGCTCGGACCAACTCGTGAGTGCAGTGCTGGAGATGCTCGAGGTAGCATCCGACGGGGGAAAGGCCCGAAAGGTACATAGCAATGCAGAAACACCCAGATTCGTTTGGGTTGCGATCATCGATAAGAGATTGGGCGACGCGCACGGCCGCCTGCGCAACTGAGGACGGAATCGGGAATATGGTTAGGAACAAGTTACATATGTTGATTTCACATACATTCATGACTCAATGGAGCCTGTACAGAGAATTGTGTAGAATCCCAGTTGACGATTCCATACATCTCAAGGACGTCTCCCTGGAGAGTAGTGAATACTTGAAGGCTCATCTCCTGCCTTTTCTGTTTGGCATTCATATCTGTAGATATATCTATCCATCGGCTGCCTAACGTTGCGAGATTAATGGTCGTTAATGCCGCAAGCTCTCTGTCGTTATTCCACCTGATGTATTGCTTGATGTGTGGCATACCGATGCTCAAAAAACGCTTCCCCTTGCTAAAGCGAATCTTCACCACCATGCCGATGATCATACGTATCATTGTCTCATTAGCGGTGCTAGACATTGATGACGAATCCTGGATGATACATCGGAGCCGCATCAGCTTCAGGTCGGCGTCTTCGTCCAAGTTCACCAGGTACGGCTTTATGACTTCAGTTAAAAACGATTCATCTGCCAGAAATGTTCTTGCAGATGAGAAGATGTTGGATTTGACCCCGTTCATGAATTTCTCGTCATTCTCACAACCGCATCCTCTTGTTCGGGTCAATTAAGGAATATCTTGCGTTGCGCCGGGTTCTGGTACTGCCATGTAAATTACATGACTTTGTATAAGAGAAAACTAGGGGCTTACCGTTGAAGCTGCCTCGTCCTCGTGAGTGGGAAGTCCGCCAATATTGCTTCTCCCACGCTTAACTAGTCGCCTGATCCAACTGATCCCCCGTGATACAAGAAGTCGCACTCGACCGAAATGAGCTGGTCGGATAGCCCAGAGGAAAAGGAGGGCCTGCAGTGATTTGCAGGTGCAGAGTGGCTTGAAGGATGGGGCCATTGTGGCCACTGTGTCATCTAATGTCCAGAGGAGTTGGACAAGCCCGATGAGGAATAAAATCAGTGCTTGTTGCGGCAGAATGGGAAGGACACAGATAATCTCCGATATCAGCCAAGGCACTAGGCTTTTGTCATTTCGAAGGGAGTGAATGAATGCACTGCGCTTGGGATCCGATGGCAGTGGGCCAGTGAAGTTATGGAGCCATTGCTTGACGAGAATTCCAAAGGAGGCAGAGGACAAACTAAGAACGAGGCTCGAAACCCACAGAGTGTTTATATATATGGCCGTAGCCGATACTGGAGACGTGCTTCCAGAAACTAGGACCTTGGGTGGTCCAGATATGAGAACAACGTCGTCGAATGATTTGCCAGCTAACTGTGCTGAAATCTGAAGCAAGATCTGTGTGTTTATGTCGGCCGCGGGCTCTGTAGTAGGTTGAAGCACTGTTACGTCTCGACATTGAACGCTGTGAGCACCGCTGAAAACAATCCTGCCTGAACAAGACCAAATGTTCTATAATCCGATTGGGAGGCTTCGGAATGCGGGTTGCGATACTCACAAAGACAAGCAGAGCATCTATCTCATCCTTCCAAACCTTGACCAAATCCTCGTCACGTTTCCGGAGCTTCTCAGCGCATTTACTCCATGCTGTGTCTGCATCTTGTCGAGCAGACTCGACATTGTCAACAGCCGGACTACAGCAGCAGGGTGTAACATCTAACGCTCTCTCTTCTTCCGGAGGACATCCGCATTCGGGTCGATGACTCGATGCCGGATTGCCCTGTAAGTATGGGGTCTCAACCGGGGCGGAACTTCTACGTCTCATGGTGTTCGGATCTTACATCATCTAGCCCTTTACCTTTGTTCCCAACTTCTGGCGGGAGCGTCGGTTGATTTGAGGAGTCATTGATATTAGAAGGCCCGGTAGCCTTATATTCGTCCAACTAAAGTTGAGAAGTAAAGCCTCATGTTCATGAAGTGAACAGACCTGCGAAGTCGCAGATGACAGTTTTCTGCTACTACAAGACGGTTAAAACTTGATTCCATAGGACTGTGCGCATCAGCTAGAGGATGGTCCATGAGTGACAGAGCGGTCTGCCGAGGGAGCACCAGCATCCGCGCTGATGGGAACAGGGGAAGTTTGATAGCAAGGGGCGCGGCGCACGTTGCATAACCCTCGCAGAAACCGCAAGCATGGATATGCCCAGACCTCCAAGAATGAAAAGAAGCTCAGAAGAGGTGCCAGGCTGCGCGCTGATTCAAACATGTGTCGTTTATTCATATCGTTATCGTCGGATTCCCAAAGACCCGTACACAGAATACGCTTCGTTACATGCGTCGGACAGGATCAAGAGGACTCACGCGATGACAAAGACGGAAAGAGGGACAACCAAGGTCAAGTAGCGAGCAGCGAAAAGTGTGCAGTTCGGAGCGTGCACTGATTGCATTTATGTGCCAGAGATAACGGTCACGAGCTCTAGTACCTGCCTGCGAATACCACCGGTGGGAAACATACGATTCAGAGCTTTCCTGACGTTGCTCACGAGTCCAAATGCGATCAACGCAAATACCTCAACGCAGCCATGAACCTGCTCTTAGCTACACCATGAGAGGCTGAGTGGTTGTCGGTGCAAGCAGCGTCGGGGCGCTTGCCAGCGGCCGAAGTCCAGCGAAAGGGCGCGTTCCCACGCAGCTCATCGTCATCTTCGTCACCGACCATGTCCATCCTCGCCCGCTCCGCCGCGCCCGCCCGTCGCGCACTCCTTCGCCCTCGCCAGCAGGTGCGCTTTTCGCACGACCACGGCCACCATGAGGAGTACTCAGTACGTTGTACTCGTTATATGAGGATGAGGCGGAGGCTGATCTGTTTTGGGACCTTGTGTACGCAAATTCCTAGCCTGTGCCGTTCGACTACAAGAACAAGCGTGCCTTCGGCGCAAAGGTCGCTGCGTACTTGATTACGGGCTTCAGCATCCCCTTCCTCGCTGCGTGGTACCAGATGTACGTGCGACGTGTTTTCACTCGGGGTTGACTCTAACGCGACATGACGCGCACAGGCGCAAGTCCGGTGGTGGCGGTGACGCGTAATACGCTCTTGGAATCTTGTCAACCATCACTCAATAGACCGTGAATTCCGATATATCTTCTGGACTATATTTCTGCTGCACGCGAGAGGTATCGATGCAAATGAAGCAATACATAGGGGTTACCTTCCCTCATCCATTCTATCTTCCGGACTCCCTCCCAATCCCAGCACAGACTCCACCGCCAGCATCTCGTCGTCGTCATCCCCGTACCCTGCAGCCGTAGCCATATCCATCGCCTTCTGCTTTTTCTTGCTCGGCTTCGAGCCGCAATCGCAGGTACGCGCTATGAAGTCGGGGTCGCCTTCGAGTGCATCCAGCGCCCAAAGTGCCGCCCGCCGCACAGCGGCCGCGGTCGACGGGTCGGACGCGCTTGCGAGCACGACATCGTGCACAACCACTGCACATAAACACATGAGTCATTCCACTTGAACTACGCGTAGGACAATAGCAGGAACGCGCACCATCTGCGCGGACGAAGTATCCTTCGATCTCTCTGACGATGCTGTGCTCGTGGCAGCCCTCAGCCTGCATGAGCTCGAAGAGCGTCTTCTTCGGGTGCTGCGAGAGCGTCTGCAGGCGGATGTGTCGGTCGTAAAATGGCCGGAAGACGTTGTCGAAGAAGTTGACGATGTTCGCCTCAGAGAACCCGTCCGACACGTACAACGCACCGAGCACTGCCTCGACTACGTCCGGCAGGATCTGCGCAGCGTCAGGTTAACATTCGACGAGTGAGAGCCCATATAGCGCGTGAGGATGTACGCACCTTGGGCGGCTCGATCTCGTGCCAGTACTGCCCGGGGAGTCGGCCCTCGCTCGCAGCGAGCCGCTCTTCTCTATCCCGAGCGATGTTGATCTGCTCGACGTATGCCTGGATCGCGATGGCGTAGTCTGGTGAGGCGTGCAGCGCGTACCGCCACAGGCCGCAGGAGACGCAGAAGGCGGCCAACACGTGGTTCGACACCATGGCCACCTAAGATCGTGAGCTGCATCGAATAATCATGACCGATTGGAGGCGCACCTTGAGCAGTGTGAGACCGCCCGAGGAGAGGTGATGGTGCCGTTCGTAGACATACCGAATGACCACTGCAACGGTGTTAAACTGAGCTCGTGACGAAAGGCAGAAACACTTACAAAAGTCCAGGATGGCATCACCAAGGAACTCAAGCCGGTCGTAATTCAGTACCTCATACCCCCGGATCGACGCATGCGTCTTTCCGCCGCTGTCAGCTCTTTCACTCCACAGCAATACCGGTCAAGCACTCACCAGCGCCTGCAGCAGTAAATGGGGCTTTTCGAACTTGCACCCGACGATGCGTTCAACCGCCCTGAGCATGTCCGCGAAGCTCTCGACCGAACGCGCCGTCGAGGGCGGGACGTGGACAAATGACGCACGACGCCCAAAGTCGGACCACTGCTCGATTTCCGTGACGCCCACATTCAGCACCTTCGCAGCGCGCAGCGCGACCTCCTGGCCGCCACTCAGATATGCCGCGCCGATGATTGCCTCGACGACGTCTGCGCATACCTGTACGGGGGAGAAAAATGGGATGGTGTGTTGGAACCGGTGAGAGGGAGATTCAGGAAAGGCGTTGGCACACCTTATCACCGAGCCATTGAACGTCCATCTCATCCTTTTGCCTTTTCTTCTTGCTGCGCTTGGGCGTCGCGGGGGTCTTTGGGGGCTGTTTCGTTATATTATGAGCGCTGTTGCCGTACAAAGAAGTACCACTGCCACGAACCTCCACAGAGGTCGATGCTCCTTGATCACCTCCGTTCACGGGCTGGGTCTGTACTACCATCTTCATGTCTTTCCCAGGACCGCCATTGCCAAGGGAATCGGTTGCAGCGGCATCCTTCCCAGAAGGGGCTCCAGATGTCCCAACTGCAGCAGCATCCTTCCTGGCAATACTGGTCCCAGGTGTATCCGCCTGCTTATCAGCGGGAGCCATAATCGTTTCAACCTTTACCCCATTCTCGCCGGCAGGCGCGGCCATAGACATCTCATTCGTTACCGCATTTGCAGTCGCAGACGCCCCCACTGCCGTCGTATCCCCATTGGCCTTCTCAGTAGTGGTCCCCGCCGCCGCAGGCGCTGCAGCAGCGGTCTTTGGCTTTGGCTCTTCAAACTCGGGTGCGACCGATGGCGTCCACAACTTCGCCACGAAAGCCTTACTCTGCACGTACGACGGGAGCCCGAGACGCACAGACCCGGTCCGCAGTGCCTTGTTGCTGATGAACCTCTGCCGCGCATAGTGCAGTGCGCCCTCGTTCTTGCGGGGCATTGTCACAAAGCAGTATGTGGATGAGAGGTACTTCAAGTAGGCGTCGCCTGGAACAATTAAAACATGCGTAAATGAGCAAAAGTCTTGCGCCGACCAACGCGTGCTGACTGACCGAGAAATTCGAGCCGCTCGTAGTCGAACTCTGTATCGGCAGAGGGAGGGAAGAGGGCAGGGAGAAGGTACCGCTCGTTGATGGAATGCTGGAAGAGCTTCGCATTCAGCTCTTTGATGAGCAGTTGGTCGTCGATGCGGCGCATGACGCAAGGAAGTAATAGCGTTGTGCGATAGGAACTATAGCGAAAGAGTACTGAGCGACTTTCGAATACAAATTCAGAAGACTGACCTTGCGGGTATCGTCAATTTGTGGCAAAGCTCTGGTATTAGATCTGCGGGATATAAGACGTCAGCTAAAATCCAACTCAGATCGTCGCGATACCGACACTTGGCTGGAGTCCTAGCTACAGGGTAAGTAGGCGGCTTAATAACGGGGTTCAGGTTGTTGACAAGTGGAGGGGCCGGTAATACCTGCACCATCGGTGCGTCGGGATGGGCCAGCCATCCCTCAAAGCCGTGCTTGCGGGCTTTGCAGTAGTCAAAGAAGCTCCCGTATGGAAGCTCGCGCTGGGAAGTCGGGGTGAGTGGTATTCATAGTTATCTCTACGTGAGACTCACAACGCTATCATCGGCCTTTGTCAACGGGTTGAGATCTGGGCGGATGCCGACTGTATAGTATCGCATCGTGAACTCTACCATGCGGTCTTGAATGACAGCGTCCGGGACGTTCTCTTCCAGGCATTGCTCTACCGGCTTATCCGGCGTCAACAGCGGGGTAATGTGTCGCTCGGCGGCAAGGCGTACGTCGTCCCAGGGGATGTGCTCCGCCACAGATGGGAAATATTCCCGTTGAGCGCCTGAATCCTCCCACGTCTTTGCGAGAGGCGCGAAGAAATATGGCATACTCTCGGCGGTGCAGGTGAACGGCTTGTTTGTGTGTAGACGACAGATGCGGATTGTGTAGCCGCGGAGCGCATTTAGTTGTTCCTCGTCTATGTCAATGGGGGCTGCACGCTGAAAATGTACTTGGGTAGAATGTAACGACCAGACATTCAAGGGCGACAGCTCCGGCAGAGGCAACCTTGTAAGAATGAGCATCGGCGCATGATGCTGATCGAGTAGAGTACCCGGAGTCGCGATCGTCGGGTAGAGACGGCCGTGCCATACGGGCAGACTGTTCGCCCAAAAGTCAGGTCGCTTGCGCGGATAGCAGTGGGTAGCGATAGATGCGACTGCAGAACTCTCTGTCTTCACAGCCTCCTCAGCGTTGACGTTGTCGGCTGATATAAGAGATTGCGAGTCCGCTGCCTCTGGAAACGGCGTTTGAGGGAAGAGGTGGTAATCTAGAATTCCCTTGTCTGCCATTTCTTTGCAGACCTGGAAGCAGGCGACTCGTCTCGCTTCTGAGACAGTCGGACAAGGTGGCCCAGTTACCGGCGCAAGTGGCAATGAAGGCGATTCCGGGAGATGCACAGTGCACTTGAATAGTGGAGACCCGTCTGACTCTGACCGTAGTGTCTGGATATCAAACAGCGGGCGAGGCGTGAAGTCCTCTGCCTTGTGCAAAGACGCCGCCAAGCGGTATATCACCCCGATAGCATCTTTTTTGAACAGGAGGGCGCTGGTCACAGGATCTTTGAGAGATTCCTCGCTGTTGCCAATATCCTCGTCATCGGAACGATATGGATCTATGGACTCATGCAGACTACCCGGAGGAACCGCGCCGCATGGATTGCTTGCCATATGGTTGAGCCATTCTTGTAACTTGCTGTCCAGCGTGGTGACATGAGAGAGGATCCGATGATGGGTATTGTTCCCCCTCTCGGCCATATGGACAAGATGGCTTTGCCGCCCTGCGGAGAGTGCCTGCGAGTTGGCATAGGACAACTGACTGTCAAGGACATTGAACCTGCGTGGAAAATGAGCTGCTGTCCTGGTGCAGTGATCGGATGACAAGCTCACCGAATTACCACAGAGCATTTTGGTACGTCCAGATCTTCCGATGCTTTTGTGACGATGAGAACATTGCACAATCCGGCAGTAAAGTTGCCAAGGATCTCGGCCTGGAGCTGAATGAGGTTGCTGAAACCAACAAGCTATTGAATGGCATACCTGCATATCCGAGTCGCCCGCCAGAGTCTCCCCGGTCACTACAGCGGGGTGAATGAATTCTAACTCGTCGTCAATCTGGCGGAGCAGTTCCGCTATCATATTCGCAACTGCTCTTCGCCGCACTACATGGAGCATCAGCGCACGCCTGCATTGAGGTCAATGTACTCACCAAGGATCACACAGCGGAATTCTTCTGCATACGGCTCGCATGCCTTAAGCACCTCGACCAGCTTGCCAAACTTGGGGGCGACATTAGTTCGGGGAGACGTAGTGTCAACATTCGGCATATCGAACGTCCAGTTGCTGATGATGTGTTGTAGGTGCTGATCCAGCTGGTCCACGACTGTCCGCCAATACAGATCCGCCGCGCAGCGTCCCAGTTCCCGCAATACCCGACGGCTGTTCTTGAAAAGACGCGGAGGAATTGACTCTCCTTTGTCGGCCTCACGAAGTCTCTGAGCCAGAGATGTTTCGTCGATCTTGACACGGTGGGGGTCGTATAGGAACACCACCTCCATAGGACGATTGAAGGTATCACCATCAGGCAGAGGATGATCATCTCCCTGGATGGAATATGCGACGGCATCCAGCAGAGCTTCATGTCTCGATAAATTCACACGATCCTTCCTACCTGCGGTACAGGTGAATAGAGAGAATATTGGCGGCCTTATGGACGGATCGAGCATCGAGTAATACTCTGCGATGATACGAATCATGGGATGTGGCGCTTCCACTGTCGGGATTCTGTCCGCGTCACTGATTATCAGGAGATGGGATTGCAACAGGTTGATGGAGCGCTCCTGAAGAGAATCCAAAAGTAGCTTCACGGGAGTCAGGGTGAGTGAAGTGGGGCCCTATGAGAGTGAAGGACTTACATTTGCTGACACTACAACAATATCATGGTTCCGTACACGCGACCATCGATCGGTACCGGCGGTATGCATAGCAAGGGTATATGCTGAAACCTGAAAGTCGCCGTCCAAGTTCGCCAGGTCCGTGGCATATCGACTTATTGCAGAGTTGTCACTGAAAGAAAAGAACGTTCTAAATTGCGTGCTCTTTGCTACACCGAGGACGCACTAACTCTACGACGAATAGGATTGTACGTCTCTCGAAATCATCGTCAGCTGCGCGGCGTCTTTCTGCATCCACGCTACGCGCCAGCATCTGCCTAATCAAACTGTGCTTCACTATGTGAGACGACATCAGCCAGTCTTTTCGTGCAAGCGAGAAAAGGATCACACCGTGTGCAGTCTCAACGATAGCGATCACTGTAAAGTACGTACATCGTCAGAAATGAATAAAGATATGAGCAGATCGGAAGGAGACCATTGTCTATTTGGGCACGAGATAAGATATCTTGCTGGTCCAAAGGTGTTCGGTATGCATCCTGCGTCAAGTCAAGTAGACCAAGAGAGATAGGTGCACCAGCAAATGCCTCCATCTTCCGCCGTTTAGCAGGTCGAGCTAGTCCATCGCCATTCACCAGTGATAGATTATCGGGATCGCGGGGGCGCACGACTCCATTCGTAGGCGTGGTAATTTCGGCCACAGTTTCTGCACTGTTCTTCGCGACAACATCGGATAAATTCTCTCTTGTTGAATGATTCTGAACCGTGTGGCTGGTGATGTTCTTGGGGTCTGATGTCGCGCCGGCCTCGCTATTTTTCCATGCTTGCTTCCAGATCTTCAGCATTCGAGGGTCCCTCTCGCAGAGGCTTCCAGGGAACAGGCGAGCTGAACGAGGGGAACGATGAAAGTAGTTGCACGTGGAGAACGAGAAAACCCGGCTGTGGCTGAGGTCGCAATAGCTTTACGATCGACAAGCGCCTTCTGACGTTTCGAGCGCTCGGGCCTCCACCGGTGGCGGTACTCATAGCCAACGATTGTCCCAAGTGCAGTATCTGGGTCTGCACTGGCCATGACTCCTCCACATCTTTATCGTGAACCTCAAGATTGACATGGTCAACAATGCGCATCTCGTTCATCGCATCGCGCGCCGTCTCTCCAACACGGACGAACAGCCGAAGCCTCCAGTGAGGCAGCACTTATCACCGGAACCATGCCTCCCTGCCCGTCTTCCCAATGGCGGTTAGTCGTCTCTTTTCATCGCAAGCGCACTTTCCGAGATTGTTGAAGCCTTCATTCAGCGCGAGGCGGAGCAGTCTGCGCCACGGGAGCTAGCTAAGCAGCAAGAGGAACAGAAGCTCAAAGCCGAGTTGGAAGCAGCGTTACACAGCCCTTCACTGAGTGCCACAAGCCCCTCGGAACATTCGGAAGCCGACACGCAGGGTAGCGAACCAGGACAAAGCCCAAAACCAAAGAGTGTCTCCTCGCTCTTCTCTTCCGTCTCCCTTGTCTCTGCCAACCTCCTGTCACGACGCCGCACATCACAAACAAACCCCACGGAAAACAAGTCATGGAAGGATCCAGAGGTGATTCAGTTTTTTCCCTCGCCACTTGATGGACACCGACAATACTACAGCCCTTTGAAATTTACCGTGCGATTGAAAAGAAAGACGTTACTTTTCTCATGGAGGTCCGGGACCGAGCATTCCATGTACGCAATTGAACCTGCGGTGGAATATACACCACGCTGACACCATCAAATCGTAGTTACTCCTTCAGAAGAGCGGCGATGTCACGCCCTTGATTTACGCGATGCGTATTGGGAAGTCCCACCAGGAAGTGGCGATTGTGCTCTTGGGCGCGTTATCGCGCTATGTCAACAATCTAGAGGACGAAGACATGTCACAGCCCAAGACCAAGCAGATCCTGAAGAGTTTGCGTGCGTTCGGTGATTTTTTACAATACCGTCGTCATCTCTAACATGGTACTTAGGCTTCAATCTAAGACATGCTATCGACTTCGGGCTTCAGACATCCCAAAGTGATCTGATTGCTTCCTTCTTGCAGACACTTGTCATGAGCGAGGGCGATAAGTGGGTGCAATCACAAGTGGACAACGTCGCCATTGCTCTACGGCAGGGGTCCGAAGGGAAGCCCGTCCAGGTGGCAGATGAAGCAGTGCGGAGCTTCGCTACCAAGGGCCTTGGAAAAGCGGACCTCATTACTTCACTGGAAGACTAGTAAGCCAATGTCAAGCTCAACTTATCTGTCGTGAAATTCTCATTGGGATTCATGCAGTATTGCGAATGCCACCGCTGATTTATTGATAATGGCAGCCTGGTCGTCTGCTCTGGACGTGGTACATGGCGAACCAATACCAGTACGATCTGCACCTTTGGGCATTAATTACACACCCACTCATTTTTATCCGATTCAGCAATATTACTTTGCTCGCGATGACCGAGTATACAAAGCGTTCACAGACCGCCTTGACAAGCATAGGGACTCGACCAGGAAATTGGGCAAGCGTCTCCGGTGGCAAATAGAAGTGCTGCGAGAAGTTATGGAGGGACGCAGTTTGAGCTTCAGCGTAAGCACGCCGATTCACTAGACATAGAACGTGTCGAATCATCTGCTCCACAGGGAAAGGTACGAGTGCTAGCGCGGAAGTTCGACCAAGATGGCGCGTGATCTTGCATAGCAATCTCATGGATGGACTGTATAATAACCGGTGATATCCCGCGTCTATAACACATATCACAGGGACAATAGTATGCACGCATGGATAGGGTACATGTAGGTTGGGTGAGTCGCACTGAATTGGAACAGCCAACCACCACCTGAGAAGGGTATGCAAGATATGTTCAACTTCTATTGCTCATACAAGGTGCCGTCCGGGTTCCAGATAACACCCGGTGCGGCGTATTCTTGAGCATACAATAACATGTCCCTCCTCTTTGTGACCTAACTCAGTCAGTTGGGACGTGCTCGTATAGGGTGCCGTATGGGCTAGAAATCGCAGCCACTCGCGGCGTATCATCGAGCACACATCTGTGATTAGTTTCGCTCTTCATCATGCAATATATATGTATACGCATATTGTGGTGTAATTCATGGTTCGACTGCATCCGTTTCTGTCCATGATGATTATCTGGGTGTACGCTATACTGGGTAGACTTAGAATGATAACTTCAACCCCGTCACCCATGTGAATATACCAACAAAAAGCAGGCCTAGTGTCGCTGGCCCAAGGTCCAGTTGCAATATCGAATAGATCCACAATGTGGCCAGTGGTGGGCACTGTATCACGGTAGTTCGTATTCCCATCCTATTAATACCGGCGCAATGCAATACGCACCTGCTTCATGACAACTCGCCAATTCGCGTGGTTAATCATCCAGATGAACCTCGCGCCCACGACAATAGATAGTACGAAGAGCACTGCCTGCATTTGGCGGTAGCTCTTGTACCTATTTGCTGTGGGGCAACTTAGTACTATAACGGGTTGCACAAAGAAGTGCAACATACTGTAAAACACAAAGATGGAGATAACTCGGATGACGTGTCAGTCCAACACCCAGAGCTGCATTCTTATGACATACTAGGTACGCCGGAGAACATCCTCTCTGCGAGAGCTTGATACGTAGGCTTGCGGCCGTACTGATAGTGCACCAGACTTTACATGGCAGGGGCGCAATCAGCTCCCGCTGCGTGCATTACTACGAGGTACGTACATTTCCATCAACAAGAGTAAAAATGACATGGGGATGATCAAGAGGCTGGCATTGAAGATCTCCTCTCCGAGTTCAAGATCTCTTTCCTCTGCGCTCTCTTCTGGTGGCCTTGGCGGCTGCGGCAGCTTGTTCAGAATCCCAGAATCTTTGATGATTCGCCACTGATCTTCTTCCGACACCTCGAGGTTTTGTGTAGATTCCAAGCTTTCTGGCTTTTGTGACTTCGCCTTGCGATTCCTAGCCATGGCAGGGCAAGTGTGATATAAGTTTCAGGACAGCTGGTGTCGAACTCCGAGACGGCCGCCTGCGTCTGGGCTCTGGCGAGCCGCGGCTACAGAGGATCGAGTGTTACACGTGACCTGAGAGATCGGGATCTGAAGTAAAGTTGAGAGTCTCTGAGACGTCTGTGACTTAGCAGCTCTTAGCAGCTAGTTCAGTTCCAGGTTCCCGGGGCTCCATATCCATTTATTTCACTCAAATCTGTTTGGAGTTCAATACTATATCAATGGCTGACGCGGATAAAGAAGAACTTCTGCGTATCCTCGAGTCGCATGGGCAACAATTTCTCAACTCTTTCGGCTCATCCGAGGTAGCCGGGAAGAGGAAAGGTTCCTCAACCGAACAAAAACGACAGAAAGACAAAAAGCGGAAGATTGAAGCAGAACAGAACGATGATTCTGGAGACGATGAATGGATTGGATTCGGCCATACTTTGGATCAAGAGTCGAGCGGAGTCGAGGATCAGGATGGGGAACAGGATGATGGTCAGTATAATGTCACGAAGCGCAAATCGCTGAAAGTTCTAGGATTGACTGCATAACCTAGAGCTAGATATGCCGCTTGAAGACAGTCGTCGGCAAGACAGGCAGCCACAGCAACCCAATGTTGTCGTATTCTCTGACCTCCCAAAAGCTGGGCCGTCGAATAACAAAGCCAGCAAGGCTCAAATGAAAGCTTTCATGGTGGGTGAGCTCAGTTTGCAAGATATATAATGCTCTGTCAAACATTCTATCTACAGTCCTCAAAAGTCGCTAAAGTGACGGAAGAGGTTGGAACGCAGTCGTCGGAAGAGGAGGCAAGCGATGAGGAGGATGGCTTGTAAGTGACCTAGCTTCCGCTATATATTCATACTGAAACGCTTCTCCAGGTCAAATGCCCAAAATGATGCATTATTGCACCGCTTGGTCCACACACGGATTCTCTCGGGCTCATTGAATCCCGAACTGGATCTGACATCGGCGCAGCGGAAGAAGGCTCTTGCGGGACGTGTCTTGGAGGTATCCGGGCAAGTAAAGCTGGGAAAGGGAGAAGCTGCTGTGCGAGCTGCAGAACACAACAGGGCTGCTAAGCGTGTGCGAGATGGCATTGCAGAGAAGCAGAAGGAGAGAGGCCAAAAGGAGCTAGAGGAGGTGAGTTTGCCAGCAGCTTCTCTTGCTCATGAATTCAACTTCTGCCCAGGCGAAACATTTGGGCAACTACCACCCAACACTGAAGAGTCTATACGACGCGTCTGCGCAGCCCAAACAGAAGAAGAGAGAACGAGGAATGAGAATGGGCGTCGGCTCCTTCAAAGGAGGCATCCTCAAACTGAGCAAAGACGAGATAGATTCTGTGCGCCGTGGTGGCTTCAGAGGACGACCAGGGTCGCGCAAGCGTGGAGGAAAGAGATAGTGGTACAATTGTAGCTCCATGTACGTATTCAATAATATGTCATGTCCGAATAGATTTTGACTGTCCCTACTGCGCATAAAGCCTACCGATCCAACACTCGAGCATACACACTCCCACGAGTTCAATCCTTTTCTCTTGATAACGAGAAAAAGAACGCCATACATAAAGAGAGCATCACCGTTCACCGGTAACGGGAATGCTCCCTCTGTGCCTTCCCGCGCGATCCCGAGGAGCGGGATGATCTAGAGATGATGACCTCAGTCAGCCATTACTGGGAGTAATGGTCAGTTAACACTTACTGTGACCTTACGTCGTCTAAATAGATCACATTGGACGAGCTGTCACGACTGTCATGGGAGCGCGGCTTCGTGTAGTACTGCCCTTCTTGTTTGGAGGAATAGACATCCCCCGAGTGGAGGTGGATGTGCTTAGGACTGGTACTCCGGCTTGGAATCGGGACAGAGCTATACAAATGGATTAAACTGGGTTCGTGGAGACATGCAGCGACCTAGGCTCACCCAGGAGATCGTCCGCCAAGTGGGTCAATATACACGACGTTAGGACCGTCATATGACTCGTAAGCTCCGTCGTACTGTCGAGGACTCGACCTGCTCAACAATTGTCAGTGAAAAGGGTGAGGTTCCAACGAAGGAATTCCCACCTGTGTCTCCTGTCGCCTTCGTAATCATCGTAGCGTCGAGATGACTTCTCCCGCGACCCGGAGTAATCGCTGCTACGCTCATCGTAGTCTCTGGACCGATGGCATATATTCAAAACTCAAGGTCGGCTTGTCAGACATCATTACCTACCTGTATTCGTGACGAGTGGGGCGGCTACGACGGCTTGAATGCTCCTCCCTGCGGTAGTATTCGTCGTCGTATCGGCTTCTACTGCTTGAGCTTTGATTATCGTCAAATCCTGTCCTGTGATCGAACATTCCTGTTAGCCAGCTGCATCGTAAGCATTATCGCCAGAGATACTCACCGGAAGATCTCACGACCATGCGAATCCTCGACAATAATGGGGCGTGGCTTGGTGGGCCGGTAGTTTCCGCTGAAGTCGCCAACGCTATGAGGTACAGTGAGTACGTTTAAGATTATATGAATACATCGCCACATAAACTTACCGAGTGAGCTCATTACCTTCCTCGTCCTCGAAAACAACTGGCACGCCTCCAGGAATGATGTAATATGTATCTTTCTTGCCGTGGCGTCCTTTCTCGACTACCACTACAGCCGGAGGATACTCTTCCGGTGGCTTGCGATCATTGTATCGCTCGACTTGATCATAATGTCGATGGGTCGGCTTGTAGGGCTGAGTGGTTGGTCGATAAGGCTGCACAGGCGGGTCGTGATGCTGCACGGGTGTATTGTAAGGCTGCGCAGGTCATTAGCGATACGAATAACAAGAAGCATTGACAGCATACCGGCCGCGGAAGCTCCCTCCTTCTCTCCGGCTTCTTCTCCGGTACACGGTATCCATCCGGAGCATGCAGCACATCTGGCCTGATTCCCTCTGGTGTGACATTGTTCACGAGCATCGGCTGGTGCCTCGCCTCATTCACCGTGCTCATCTCGACCGGGCCATGACCCGGTGGAAGCGGGCGGGGGCCATACTGCGGGGTGCGCACGGAGGGCATACCCGAGTTCTGCTGCGAGATCGCGGGCGCGTATGTGCCGTGATCCGCGAATGCCTCCTGGAGGCGGCTAAGCGAGCTCTCGCGTTGCACCATCGGGATGGGGGAGTCGCTGCGGGAGAGGAGCTCCGCGAAGGACTCGGTGCCGGACGAAGCTGGGCGATGGGGATCTGTCTCGTAGTAGTCTTCAACTGCGGTGCGGCGTGAGGGGTCGTGATAGAGACCCGGCGGGAGCGAATACTACCAAAACTGTCAGCGAAGGCGGTTTTACGTGGTGTATGCTACCTTACTCACCTGCTGTTCGCCATGGTAAGTCTGTATATGTGGGTTAGACAGTGCCATGAATCATCTCAAATGACATATACCTTCTTGGTACTTGACTTCTTCCTCGACAACGCTTTGCGCCAGGCAGAGGGTTGTCGAGATAAATCCGCGGACTGACCATAGTAGTCGTCCTCATAGCCATACTGCTCCTGAGCAGGTTCGTACTCTCCATAATATTCATACTGGTCTCGTTGATGCCCCTTCGAGGAGCGACCGAATAAACGAGGCATGTTGAAGCAGAAAAGTGGAAAGGTCAGAGTGAAAGTGGGGCTAACGATGAGATTGAGGAGATCAGCCACCGGATAGTCGAGAGTGCCAGCGACTCGACAATGCAGAGGTGATGGTGGTCGCAGTCAAAGGGCTGAATATCAAGCCTCCGGGCTGGCGGTCCATCAAACAAAGGGCCGATGGGCACTTGAAAGGGGCCGGCAGCATGGGGGACATGCGGAAGAGCCGTGTGGAGAAGGGCACCATCCGCACCTTACATGAGACGCACGGCAATAGTAGGCTTCGTCAGCCCACAGAGTGGGGTGATACGATAGCTTATTCCCCGCAAGCGGAGTTTTGATGAGGTTTCATGAAGCTTGCGGTCCACGGCATGCGATCCGGTGCATTGCTGGGACCATTTCCGCGTGCATGGGAATTGCATTGAAAATGATCCGGACTGCAGAATGGATCTATCGAAGGGGCTCGGGATTCACACACGCACCATGAGTATGAAAGGGAACACAGCGGTGGCTTGCATCAGCGTTGCAGGTCGGTACCCTCGTGTTTTCCAGTCTCGCGCGTGGCGCACCTAATACATGCCATACTATCACAAACCTCGTCACAACATGTGTAAAGACCTACAGCAGGATTCTGAGCAGCGGTCGGAAGAGAAGCATTGTGATCGGCCTACGGTAGCTATACGGAGACAAGTCCCGAGCACCCAGCTTCAATAAGTGAAGGATGCGACCTCAACTCCCTCGAGCTTGTTCTTCACTCCATTGCAGCTGCTTGACCTGCGTGAGTGCTAAGGAGACCTTGCTAATGGCTTCGGCTGTCTGCGCGATTAAGGTGGGTTCGACGACGGCCGAGCTTGAGAGGGAATTAAGACGATCCGAAAGCGAATGCAAAGAAAGTTCAAGAGATTGTGCTGAAATTTCCAGGGCAGTGTAAGTGGACGAGCTTCCGCGTGGCATTTGCGCATGCGGGCTTGGGCGTGCCATATTTGATATGATCTGCACGGCATTCTGAAAGTTTGAGAGGATAACGTGAACTGCAGGTGAGACAACGCACCTCTTGTTGCCTCGGGACGGTTATAGGCTCTAGAGTGGGCTGAACTTGAGGTTGTTGGAGCACTTGTTCACGGAGAACGGGAGAAACGACGGGAACCAGACGATCTTGACCCATCGCATCCTTCTCATATACATACACAGTACTGCAGATGACACATTCCTACGGACAAAACAATTATTGGAGATTCACAGACAAAACGGATAGAGACGTACCTTTCGAGGATCTTTCTCTCCTCCAGCCTTGGGCGGCCGCACAAGTGGTATTCCATAGCAGTGCGTGTTCGGGCATTCATCCGCCAGCATTGCCCAGCCCTTGAGCATCCGCTTGCCAATTTCTGCGGACGCCGTGTCTGACTGTTGCCGCCGACGCAAGATCTCTTCAGTGTCGACGGGCGGGGCAAAGGTTGGTGAGCTCAGAGCATCGGAGACTTCGGTGGGAGGCGTTGATGCGCGTGTGAGGTGACTGCTGGACGTGAAGCTGGGCGAAGATGGCATATTCGGTACTTCTTGTGGTCGTGATGGTCCCGGGAGACCGCCAGGTGCGGGCAGCTGAGAGAAAGTACAGTCACAGGCAGCGCAGAACCAAGACACGGGATGACCGGGTGCGCGCAAGAGCGGAATCTTCGAGCATTGCGAGCAAATGTCGTCGGTCAAAACCTGAGCCACGCAGCCATGCTCGTAAGATTGGATGAGTACATGAGGCCAGCAAACTCACCCATCCCCTAAGCATGTATTCACCGAGCTTCGGAGACACATCAAGTACTTTGCTCATGTTTTCAACGGACGGCAGACTTGAGAGACAAGCTCAATACGCTGTAAGTAGCTCTGGTCGTGCAAGCGTGCGTCCATCAGCCACGCACGCGACGCGCACGTGATCTTGACACGGCTCTCGAGTTCCACGTCTTCAGTCTCTGTAAGGACGAACTGGATTCTCAGGCGGCCAGCTCAGCAGGTCTGCTCTAGCTGTGTATCAAACGGTCTACATGAAGTGGCCGAATATATGGCCTCGATGTCTTCTCTCGTTGCTACTCGTTGGGCTCGACATCCAGCTCTGGTCTTCCGGCCGCGCTCCCGCGGTGGCTGAAGCCGCACCCTGGACGGAATCCAGGAAACTAGACGCAAGGTTCGCATGATAAATCCTCGGTTGTGTTTAGAACTGGATTTTCTTGCACGGTGCAGGGAGAGGACGCGGGACCTATGGTATCATGGGTTTAATAGTTACATGCAATATGCGTTTCCCCAGGATGAGCTTGCACCGCTGTCCTGTAGCGGCAGGGGTCCGGACTGGGACGACCCATCGAACATCTCTTCGAACGACGTGGCCGGAAACTTCTCTGTGACTCTCGTCGATGCGCTCGATACTTTCGTCGTTCTAGACGACCGACGGGGCTTCGAGACGGCCGTACGGAACGTCATCGACTGGGTATCGTTCGACGTGAATACCAAGCCGCAAGTATTCGAGACGACGATCCGCGTGCTGGGCGGTCTACTCTCGGGACATATATTTGCCAATCAGACCGGACAACCATTTCACCTCCCTTGGTACCGCGGCGAGTTGCTTACGATGGCGCACGACCTTGGCGAGAGACTTCTGCCGGCGTTCTCAACGCCTACTGGCATCCCCTACGCTCGGGTAACCGTAATGCGCTTTTCCTTATACTATGGAGTGCTCATGTCATGCCAGCTGAATCTCAGGCACGGCGTTCAGAGAGGAGAATCAATCGACACATGTAGGAGTCGTCCATGAAGCCTCGCCGAGCTTACCGGATTGACCAAATTCCCGACTCTTCAAGGTACCGCGGGTGCTGGATCGCTCGTCTTAGAACTCGGAACCCTAAGCCGTCTCACTGGCGATGATCGCTTTGAAAAAGCCGCATACAAGGCTTTCTTTGCGCTGTGGAACCGGAGATCAGACATTGATCTCGTCGGTAACACAGTCAATACATGGACCGGGGTGTGTCTTCTATCGGCACAATGTAGAGTAGATTGTCTAACTATGTGCAAGACTTGGTTGCATCCAGAGGTCAGCGGCATTGGCGCTGGGATAGACTCGTTCTTTGAATACGCCTTCAAATGGTATGTCCTTAGTGGTGCGTATATCTCGTTGCCTCTTGTTTGCACAACTCAGATATACGCAAATTACAGGCGATGTCGAGTTCCTAGATGTATGGCAAGAATCCTACGCAGCAATAATGCGTTATGCTCGCGCTCCAGACGGCTTCTGGGTATGTGAGTGTTGAGAGAATAAATTCGGACTTGCTAATGATTCCTCCAGTACCGCAGTGTAAATATACACACTGTACGTATTGACGCTCTACATAAATGTCGTCTCCAGACTCATGTTCTAGTGCACAGGGCGACATGTCATATCCTACTCTCGACTCCTTGTCCGCTTTTTGGCCTGGATTACAGGTCTTGGCCGGTGATGTCGAGAATGCCATCAAATCTCATTTAATTTGTATGTACCGATGCCCCAGTATCATTCCTCTGATCTAGATTCGCATGATCTTCAGACTGGAATATTTGGCGGGGATTCTCCGGCCTGCCTGAAGTTTGGGACATGGGTTGGAAGGCTGCCACTTCGCATCAGTATCCACTGCGTCCAGGTACGCTCTCATGTCACTGGTGTCGCAAGTTTGCTTGACTTATACTCCACCGTAGAGTTTGTGGAGTCGACATGGTATCTATACCGAGTAAGTATCTGAGCATTCTGATTTCGTTTCTTTTCTCATATTATGCAAGGCCACTCATGATCCGTTCTACCTTGACGTTGGAGGTACGTTCTCGCCATTTGCTCCGATGAAGGGGTCTATATGACCCGATTGGGCAGAACGTATCCTATACGATATTACCACACGCGCGAAGGTAGACTGTGGCGTCGCTGGAATCAGCGATCTGCGTACGAATGCACAGGATGACCGCATGGAATCCTTCGTACTCTCCGAGACTCTCAAGGTCAATTTCGCCTTACTCTGGCAGATTTGCTCGTGCTGACCGCCAGCACAGTATCTATACCTACTATTTGATGAGGCAAACCCTCTGCACGCCGACCACTCCAATTACGTTTTCACAACTGAGGGGCACATACTGACTCTGGACCAATCACGCCTGAAGCCCATATCCGCCGCGCGCCGCAAACTGCGCAGAGTGGAGCACCTGCAGTGTCCGGCATACCAGCCTCCACTCATTGCATACGATAACTGGGAGGCGGAGACCGGGATGTCGGCAGGTATTCGCGCGCGAACAGACTTTGAGTATGCTCGAGAGCTGATCGGTATACGTCCCACGGATACTGACGTGAACTCTTGGTCCCCGGATGGCTGGTGCGCGGTACCAAAGTTGAACCTATATGTGAGTGTTTTCTATGACTTTCACTGGAAGCAATTTAAACTTCGATGGCGTTAGTCGTACGACTTCGTCCTGTCCCCCACTGGCCACGTCGTCCCTGTGGACGAAAACCCTTCCACGGATAAGGTCGCCTTAATGCCGGATGGGTACATCGTACACAATGTTACCGGCATCCGCGCCCATATCGTGACCAGGATGGACGGAAAGGGCTACGACGTGACCAAGTGTAAGCCCCCACTCCCCATCTTCCATACCCCAGCTCATACCTCCGCTCTGCTAGTAGGACCGTATGCAGTGAAGACAGGCCAAGTCGTATATATCAACGACACGGAGCTCGTCCTCGCACCCTACGACGGCGAGCACCCCGTCGACGAAGACAAGGACAAGGGGCGCACACGCGAGCCCGAGGTAGCCCTACGCTTCTTTATAGACTATGTCGACCCGATGTTCGAGGTGCCCCGGATGCACGACGCACCGACCGAGCTCGCGACCGTCGCGTCCACCGCGCTCTTTGGCGGGGACCCCGCGGTCGCCCCGCCTGCCGCGGCACCGCTCTTCGGCCGGGGCGCCGGCTCGCGGCTCGTGCGCGACTCTGCAAATCCGTACGGCTGCGAGCCCTATGCTAAAATGTACGATCGGGACGCGATCCTCGTGCGGCGCGGCGAATGCACGTTCCTGGAGAAGCTCACGCAGGCACAGGCGGCAGGCGCGGTGGGCATCATCGTGCTCAGCGACGAGGAGATGGGCATCAACCCGTCCGCGGATGCCGCCGAGCTCGCTGCGGCGGGCGACAGGCTCGACGAGGGCGTCGTCGTTGTGCTCCGGCGCTCGGTCGGCGAGGTCGTCGAGACGATGGTTAACTCCGCCGAGGCGCGCGGCCTGGGGCCGGTGATGGTTGCAGTCGAGCCGGGCACACGGACACCAGCAGAGGAGACGAGGGAGGCGAGAGCCGCGCCGAGGGAGCAGCTTACGCACCGGGTGTTGTACCTTAATGGCCATCCGTTAGTTAATACCAGGCTGTTAGTCTGAGGGTCTACGGATACAGCGTCTAGATGATAATAAGAGGATAAGTCTAGTAGAGTCAGGGCATCGTCTAGTCGTCCTCCTGGACAATGGAATATACGGGTGCGTCGAGGCTCGCGCTGCCCTTGAGGAAGGTCAACTCGATGATGAAAAGATATTTGAGGGTGTTGCCACCCTGTTTTGCGACGAGCTCCCCGGCTGCTTTTGCAGATCCGCCTACGCATAGCAAAAGTGAGTCTTTGCAGGGAATTTCGAAAGGACACGGGGCTCACCGGTGGCAATGAGGTCGTCGATGATAATCACGTTCTGACCAGGCTTGATGGCATCCGCCTGCATCTCGAACGAATCCTGCCCGCATCGCCATGAGCCGGCTAATCAACAGCCCACAGCCTAGCTCACTCACCGAGCCGTACTCCTTCTCGTACGTCGCCGAGACGCACTCGCCGGGGAGCTTGCCCTGCTTGCGCACGGGGACGAACGCGGCGCCGAGGCGCATCGCAATGATAGGGCCCAGGAGGAACCCGCGCGCATCGAGACCTACGACAACATCGATCTTCTTCGAGTGCGTCCTAGGGATGACGTCCGAGGTGATGTGGTGCACGAAGTGCGTGATCAGTGTCTCGAATGCAACCGGGTCGCGGAGGATGGGGAAGATGTCCAGGAAGACGATGCCCTGCGCGTCCGCTGAGCGCAATTTCCTGCTGTGAAGTTTTTTTGCATCGTACCTTCTTGGGGAAGTCAGGGTGCGCCTTTAGTAGGCTTCTGAGGTATTGGACGTCCGACATTGGAGGGTATAGGAAAATGAAAGAGTAGGAGGCCAGTCCTGTGGCTGAATCGCTCTTTCGATCGGGTCAGGCACCTGCTAGCGATTAATTGGAAGATTTCATCGCAATGTCATTTTTCGCCAATGGTACTACGCCATTGGAAATCCAACAGCATGGTCAACTACACAGGGCCCAGTAACCTCGTTAGGAACAGACAAGTACAAAGTGGTCCCAATTCATGACGTGCGCTTTCCGCTGATGACAATGGACGTGCGGCAACAGTTCATTCATTCATTGCCGACTGTATGATGACCAGAGATAATAAAAATCACACTGATATTGACAAGCCCGAGCGTATGATGCGATGGAGAGCATAGATTCGCCATACCCTTGTAGCATAGAAGGAGAGATCATGGGTAGTACAAAGGCAGACAAACTATAGAAGACGGGTTTTATACCGACTCAAGGATCTCAGGCTCCTTGAACTCCTTGACAACACGAGTGCCGGTCTCCTGTACGGGTAGAATACATCAGAGAGAACGCGCTAAACTAGACCCAGTCCACTCACGTCTGTCGACTCGCCGTGGAGCTCAAGAAGCTTGGACAGGTCGAACTTCGGCGACTTGATGATCTTCGCCTTGTGGACGTAGACGTTCTGAAGGGGGTAGATGCTCCGTGTCGCCTTCTCGATCTCACGGCCGATCGCCTCAGGGACAAACTTCTGAACGAGCTCCTTCAGGTCGCAGCTCGAGGCCTCCCGGTTCATGATCTCGAACATCTTTTTCCGGATCTCTCGGATCTGGCTGGTCTGCGCGTAGGTGGTCTTGCGGACCTGCTGCGGCCGGCGCTTGGTGAAGCCTATCGCGAAGAGACGGAGGATGTAGCCGTCGGTGGTCTTGACGTCGACGTGCGCCTCAATGAGGGTCTGCCACTTGCGGACGAGCGAGCGGAGCTTGTCCGAGGTGAAGGACATGCCGTGGAAGTTGGTCAGGCAGTTCTTGCCCTGGATCTCGTCAATCCGCAGCTTGATCTTGCGGAATGCCTGCTCCTCATCGTTGTTCAGGTCCGCGAGCGACATCTCGAGAACACGGCCCTTGAGCGAGTCGTTCGCGTTTTCTGATTCCATGTGAGCGAGAGTCCGCGAAGAGTCCATTGGGAGCACATACTGAGACCCTGCGAGCGGTTCACAAGAGTCTTGCCAACATTCCGGCGCTCGAAGATCGAGGGAGCCTTAATGTCATACCAGTCTATACGACCAAAGTAAGCCTCTCTGAAACGCGCGCAATAGAGCCAGGAGGACTCACCCTTGCGGGAGAAGGGGTCGACGACCTTCTTCTTGATACCCTTCTTGCCCTTAGACAAACGCTTGTTCTGTGTCCGGAATGTCAATCTTAGCGTACCGACATAGCTCACCCAAGCAAACGGACCTTGCCGACAGCCATGATGGACTTGGAGAGGGGGCGGCCGAGAGAGAACCGCGAGGAGGGGAGCCGGCAGTTGGACGGGCTGGGTTTTGGAGATGTGCGACGGGGACACGCGCCTGCGCGAGCTGGCTGCGGCAATGCCCGGTGGCTGCAAACCTTAACCTGCCACTGTACAGTCTCTCATCCCACGCCACATCCCATGGCTGCTACCCTCACCCGCTCGCAGTTCGAGACAGCCTGCAAGGCCTACGTCGCGAAACACAGCGCGCCCGAGGGCTCTACACTTCTCAATGGATACCCGACAGGTTGGACGTGGAGGGAGCACGCTGTGCGCATACCATTCTTCTGCTCGGTCGACCGACCTCTCATTCTTGCTCAGTTGCTGCCTCATCTTGGTTATCTGTCTCGCTCGGTCCTAGTTTTACAAGAGCCCAAGCAGCTAGCCTCGGAAGAAGAGTCTGATGATGGTATGACATCTGATGCGAACGACGCCGACGTTGATCCCTCTGCTGCCGCGACATCGACCACGGAAGTGCTAACAGTCCAGCAACACGTGGTTCGCTCTGCTACCTTCCAGGTTCCGACATTCTACTGGACTATGCATCGGCGGGGTCTGTAATGCGGTATACATGCGCCTTCATCTGTCTTATTGTTGTCGAACAGATGGGACGCCGCTGAGCCTAGACGAGATGCTCACGACCGGTTTTCTGCGGACGACTTCATTGCCTGAACACGACAAGTCACGATTCGCCTTGAGCCCTCCTGATTCCCCCTTTCCGCTACTGTCGCAGGGCGATCACCCTATCCTTGGCACACCGTCATGGTATCTTCACCCCTGTCATTCCGCAGAGGCAGTGGCAGAGCTCCTGTCAGAGGTACACATCGATGAATGGTCGGAGGAAGAGTGTTTGCTGGGCTGGTTGGAACTGTGGTTCGTGGTCCTCGGAGGTGTAGTTGATCTCGGGTCTGGGTGTAGCTGACTCGGACAAATTGTATTTGCATCGCGTACCCGAGTTCGTACTGATCTCGCTTCAAGCTACGTAGTGACTGTAAGCCGGAGCTTGGCAGTGCGGGTTGGACAGCATAGGCAAGGAGGTCAGGTGCCCCGCGACTAGCGTCGGGCATGGGTCGGGGACGAGACCCGCGCTTTATAAAGTCTCCGCATCCGCTCGGGACATTGTCATTGCCTTGACCTTCGATTCTTGGTGCACGATCTTTACGAACCTGTCTAACGATTATTGTGTGGAACATACGTTGTGTGTCGTACGATCGTGAAATACACAATATCGGACACATCGATTGGTCGGCTGGGATCACGCTAGTTTGGGTCGGATATAAAGCTGGACAAGTGGCAGAATGCTCAGTACACGCCTTGCGCTATCGTCCTCTCGTCCCGGTCTTAGTCTTAGAACATTCACTCGCGCCATGGTGAGTCGAGTGCGCGGAGCAATGAGTTCGTCTGCTGATCTAGCCAAGTCATCCCACGAAGTTGTGATTGTCGCCGCGTCGCGCACGCCCGTCGGTTCAATCAACGGCGCTCTGAAGACTCTGACCGCTCCTCAACTCGGTATCACCGCTCTCAAGCATGCCTTTGAGACGTCCAAAGTCGACCCCGCGGTCGCGGAGGAGATCTACTTCGGCAACGTCGTCCAGGCCGGTGTTGGCCAGTCGCCAGCACGGCAGGTTGCGCTCGGTGCTGGCATGAAGACGAGCTCGGACGCAACGACAATCAACAAGGTCTGCGCAAGTGGCTTGAAGTCGATCATGCTCGCCGCGCAGAGCATCGAGACTGGCTACAAGAGCGTCGTCGTTGCGGGCGGAATGGAGAGCATGAGCAACGCACCGTGAGTATCGTTCAACCCGTACACTGCAGCCGCCCCCGACACTGGATGCTTCAATAGCTTCCTGTTGCCGCGGCAGAACCCCATCTTCGGCAAGTTCGAGGCGAAGGACTCGCTGGAGAACGACGGGCTTTGGGACGTGTACAACAAGTTCGCGATGGGCAACTGTGGCGAGGCCGCCGCGGAGAAGCATCAGATCTCGCGCGAGTCGCAGGACGCACACGCAATCGAGTCATACAAGCGGGCGGAGCGCGCGTGGAAGGAGCGCGTGTTCGACGCAGAGATCGCGCCTGTGGTCATCAAGGGCAAGAAGGGCGACACCGTCGTGAAGGAAGACGAGGAGTACAAGCGCGTCATCTACGAGAAGGTCCCGACGCTCAACCCCAGCTTCAAGAAGCAGGGCGGTACCATCACTCCCGCGAACTCGTCCAGCCTGAACGATGGCGCGTCGGCACTCATCCTGATGTCTGCGGAGAAGGCGAAGGAGCTCGGTGTGAAGCCTCTCGCGAAGATCATCTGTACGTGCTTTGGGGTGCTGGTGCATGAATGAGATGCTGAACATACTGCAGCTTACGCCGACGCCGGTGTCGAGCCGATCGACTTCCCATCAGCACCCACTGTCGCGCTCCCTCTGGCGTTGAAGAGGGCGGGCCTGACAGTCGGCGACATCGCGCAGTTCGAGATCAACGAGGCGTTCTCTGTCGTCGTCCGTATCGCCGAGAAGGTGCTTGGTATTGACCCGGCAAAGATAAACGTTCACGGGTATGTACATCGTTTGTTTCAAGATCGTTCGCTATCTGACCTTATGCTTCAGTGGTGCCGTCGCGCTCGGCCACGCTATTGGCAATTCCGGCTCGCGTATCATCGTCACTCTTGTACACTCACTGAAGTCCGGCGAGTACGGTGCTGCGGGCATTTGCAACGGAGTGAGTGTGCTTCTCGTGTTCTATCGGTCCTGGTGCCTGACAATCGTGTCGAATAGGGCGGTGCGGCGTCGGCGCTCGTTATCCAAAAGCTGTAGATATAGGACAATACTCGTTACATGTGTATCATCATGCTTTCCTATGATATCCTCAAGTTATCTAGAATGCACACGTGACGATCGTCTGCGCATGAGGAAGGTGTGAGTCTCAGTCCTGATGCAGGAACGTTAAAACATCTTGTGGAGAATCGCGCCGTCGGCAAGACGTATTGCCGTCACTTGGCGTGTCTCGCTATCATTGACTCCTTCAGTCATGCGGTGAGCCGTACTCTTATCTCCAGATGTAGTTATTCCTATCATACCATGCCGTACAGAACATGCAGTCCCCACTCATGTCCCCACTCATGACAGATGGTGGCATGTCTCGAGGGTGTTACATGGCCCCTGCGGAACTCCTCCACTCCCGAAATATCCTTGAGATATAAGTCTCGTGCTCGTGCGGGTGCTTCTCACAGTCCTCTTCTGTCCTTGAGTAGGCTGTATCCTCCCCATCCCCGCTTATCGGTTCAGTGATGACTTCTCTCATTGACCGGAAGTCCCTCGAGTTCTCCGAGAAGGAGCCGCATTCTCCAGAGAAGGACGACTTTGACGCCACCGTCTCTGTTGTGGAAAGCGGAGAGGGAGATGAGGCGCTGAGGCTTGTAGGACGGGAGCGTGTTCAGCAGTTCAGCGAGGAGTACAACAAGAGACTACGGCGGAAGCTGGTACGTTGCGTCATTGCGACCAAGGACATCTCTCACCATAGTCGTAGGACTTGGTAATCCCGACAATATGTGCTGCAGTGTACTTCACCCAGTTCCTGTAAGCGCTGATTGTTGTAATGGCAGAGCTGGCCGCAGACACAACTGACTTTCTGTGACAGAGACAAGACATCTCTGAACTATGCGAGGTGGGCGGACACATCTAACAGATGATACGTATTCTTATCATTATGTAGCATTATGGGGCTGCCAATCACTGGGCAGGTACGTACACGCCCAGACAAGTCAAATCCCTCTGCTGACCCGGCGCTCAGCATTACAATCTGGTTTCCCTTGCATTCTATCTGGGTATAGTCGCACCGCGTTCCGACGTCGCTGTTTTTCCTTATGTTTTCCTATAGGATTCTTAGTATTTGAGTTCCCGACTGTGTATATCGCTCAGAAGCTCCGAATCGCGAAGTACCTCGGATGTAACATCATCCTATGGGGTATCATTCTGATGCTACATGCCGTTACAACGTCGTTTGGCTCATTCTTCGCTCTGCGCTTCCTTCTCGGTGAGCGACTAGCAGCAATTACTCTATGCATGTACTTAACGTCTGGCAGGCATGTGCGAATGTTGCGTCGCACCCATCCTTATCCTGATCATCTCTATGTTCTACAAGAAGAATGAACAGGTATGTAATCGAAAGACTGTTGTGTGATCGCTACTTAACAGTAGTAGGCAACGCGCGTGTCATGGTTCTATGTCATGGTGCGTGAGGCTCGTTCGCGAATGCGAAGAAAAGCTCATTCATTCATTTACTTCTTCACCAGAATGGTCTCACCCAAGTATTCGGCGGATTCGTCGCATACGGTATTTCGTTCTACGACGGCAATCGCATTGCGCCATACAAGATCGTTTACTTACTTCTCGGCGGCCTTGCGATTATTGTTGGGGTCGTCGTAATCCTCTGGCTGCCGGATTCACCGGTGCATGCTCGGATACTGACAAAAGAAGAGCGCATTGCTGCCCTTGAACGTGTCCGCGATGACCAAGGTGGAACGGAGAACAAGAGGCTGAAGAAGGACCAAGTCATCGAAGCATTGCTAGACATCCGTACTTGGCTCATTGTCTTGACTACGCTTCTGAGTACGCGTTCACTGCTACACATTGAACGTGTGGTTACTCATCTATATCGCAGCGAGCATTCCTAACGGCGCTTTGAGCAACTGTCAGTTACATGTATGTAATTTACTTCAGAATGATGCTCACATTCCGGGACAGTCAGCAACATCATCATTAAGAGCTTCGGATACACGTACGAACCACTCTTCGCTACTTATGCAATTGACATGCTCACATCCAGATAGGTCACGGCAGACGTTGATCCTGTCGACTCCTGGTGGAGTCGTTGCGTGCATTACAACCTTGCTGTGCGGGTGGTATTCAGACCGCAAGGTGCGTTGCCCGAAATCAATGCTGAGACTGTCACTCACAGCTCGCCGTAGAACGAGCGAATGATTCCAATCGTATTTGCACTGGTACCGACAATCGTCGGATCCGCAATGTTGATTGGCTTGAACGGCAAGGCCGGGGAAAAGGGCGCATTGTTGTTTGGTGAGTCCCCTGACCAATCTTTTTCCGGCTTCGTAGCTGAAGGAATTACGCAGCGACATATCTCATTGGCACATTTGGGAGTGCATTATCTACGGTTTATGCATATAACGCCAGTAACACTAGTGGCCACACGAAGAAGGTTAGCCATGATATCATGTTCTCGATCCCAGAGGCTAATCTAGAGGTGCGCAGAATACTATCAATGCCATCACCCTTGTGTCGTTTGCTCTCGGTAACATCATCGGAACCGAAATCTTCCAACCCAAGGATGCTCCAGCATACATCCCCGGCAAGATTGCGATCATGGTTCTGCTAATTGTCCAGCTCTTTGTTTCCTTCCTACTGCGTTGGATCAACCTTCGTCTGAATGTGAAGAAGCGTGCGGTGCTAGAGGAAGAGCGGGCACGCCGTGGCTGGACGGATGCCGATGTGCAAAAGGAGCGTGAACGACACGCATTCTTGGACTTGACTGATAAACAGTACGCTCCACAATCTCTCTTTTGTTACCAGGTCGCAGTATTGAAATGCTCATAGGAATCCGTTCTTTATCTACACTGCATGAGATTAATGTGCTGTCATGGCTAGACGACCACAATGTATTTTTGACAACCTACTCCCGCACAGGCGGACATATCATGTGATGGAGAATGGCTCCATGTGCGCCGCTGTGCTTCGAGAAGACTTCTCAGAACATATCAGAAACTGACTTATCCTCGGGCTCCCGTGAAGTATAACTATATCTCTCAGTCCCGTTTTCTTGATTCGATTCATGGTACCTTCTGCCTTCCCGTACCTCGATTCATTTTGATGTTGACCATTACTAACCGCAAAACGCCCGAACTCTGGGAGAAGGGGAAGGGTAGTCGTAATGCTGTATCACTGGCGGAAAGTGAAGATGGCGATGAAGCATTGCAGCTGGTAGGTAAAGAGCGGGCACAGCAGTTCAGCGAGGAGTATAACAGAAAGTTAAGACGGAAGCTGGTACGATTAATTACTCGGAAATCCAACTATTACTGATGACGTGTCAGGACTTGGTTATTCCGCCGATATGCGCTGCAGTGTACTTCACTCAGTACTTGTAGGTATCTGGGTCGATCATGACTGTAGTCTAGGCATACAGCTTGACTCGTATGCTCCAGAGATAAAACATCTCTGAACTATGCCAGGTAAACGGCAATTCACTTCTCACCTTCGCTTGGCACCCTGACAGTGTGCAGCATTATGGACTTCCCGATTACCGGCGAGGTATGCAACAGCGCAGAACCTACGTTGTTTGGCTGACAGTGATCATATTAGCGCTATAACCTGGTCTCCCTCGCATTCTACCTAGGTAGGTGTTGGATATACTCCGAACTGTTTTCTCTGACTGCGCGTCTTTCAGGCTTTCTGATTTTTGAGTTCCCGACGGTGTATATATCTCAAAAGCTACGGGTAGCCAAGTATCTGGGCGGGAACATCATCCTGTGGGGTATCATTCTCATGCTTCACGCGATCACGACGTCGTTCGGTAGTTTCTTTGTACTACGATTTCTACTCGGTAAACACAACATTATAATTATCCCGATGCATAACTCATGTAATTTGCGATGATGCTTAGGCATGTGCGAGTCCTGTGTCGCACCCATTCTCATCTTAATAATTTCTATGTTCTACAAGAAGGATGAACAGGTATGTGGTTAAGACTAAAGTCGTTCACGAAAACTGATCGGTCGAAGGCAACTCGAGTGTCGTGGTTCTACGTCACGGTGCGCCTTAGCTCGATTCTCACTATTTGGAAACTAACGAGTTGGCCTGTCCATCAGAACGGTATCGCAGCTCAACAGAATGCACCACTTGACTGGATCGACTCACTTCGCTTTCAGGTCTTGCGCAGATCTTCGGTGGATTTGTCGCGTACGGTATATCGTTCTACGAGGGCGACGCCATTGCATCGTACAAGATCGTGTACCTGTTTCTTGGAGGCTTTGCAATCATTGTCGGAGCTGTTGTACTCGCATGGTTGCCCGACTCACCAGTCCATGCGCGGATCTTGACCAAAGAGGAGCGCATTGCTGCCCTTGAACGCGTTCGAGACGATCAAGGCGGAACCGAGAACAAAAAGCTGAAGAAGGACCAGATCTTGGAGGCATTGCTGGATATTCGTACTTGGCTCATAGTTCTGATCACCCTGATGAGTAAGTCATGTACTATGCACCGAATCGATTGATCCTCATCCACAGCTTAGCAAGCATTCCTATCGGCGCGTTAGGTAGCTGTAAGTGATTACCCTTCAACCTCCTGTACTAGACTCGCTGACACTCTCACATAGTCAGCAACATCATTATCAAGAGCTTTGGATATACGTACGGGACGGTTCTTCGTTTCCTGACGTATCATATTCATGACCTATTAGGTCGCGCCAAACATTGATTCTTTCTACACCCGGTGGAGCTGTTGCCGCCCTATCGACTCTACTGTGTGGATGGTACTCAGATCGGAAGGTATGCCGTTGTTCACGAATAGTTCATCTAGACGCTCACCGTCGGCTAGAGCGAAAGAATGGTGCCCATTGCCTTTGCCCTGATGCCTGCTATCGTCGGCTGGGCTATTATGATTGGGCTAAATGGAAAGGCTCACGAGAAGGGCTCTTTGCTTTTTGGTGAAGACTTCCGCTCTACTTTTGACTCCTTTTCCTAGTTAACTGATAAATCAGGTACGTATCTGGTGAATACCTTCGGAAGCGCGCTCTCCTCGGTCTATGCATATAATGCCAGCAATATAAGCGGACATACGAAGAAGGTTAATTTCCCGTATGCTGCGTCGCGGATGACGACGGCTGAGTTAGCGTCTTTCAGAATACGATGAACGCTATCACCCTTCTATCCTTCGCCCTCGGTAATATCATCGGAACTGAAGTATTCCAACCAAAAGACGCTCCGGCGTATATCCCGGGAAAGATAGCCATCATGGTGCTGCTAATATTGGAGCTGATTATTGCGTTCCTGCTGCGTTTGATCAATGTGCGTCTGAACATCAGGAGGCGCGCACGGCTAGCGGGAGAGCAGGCGCGTCGCGGCTGGACAGATGCCGACGTGCAGAAAGAGCGCGAACGGCATGCATTCCTAGACCTGACCGATAAGCAGTGAGTGCAGCGATATACTGCATGGATTTGCATTCATAGCTGCATAGGAATCTGTTCTTCCTCTATACTACATAATTACCGAGACGCTGTGAGAAGACGAATGCAATATAACATTCCAGCCTCCTTTTTTTGATTGATGGCTCATTTGAGATGGTGGAGAACACTGTATCATGTGACGGAGAATTCTCCATGTGCATCACAGCGATTCGAGAAGACTTCTTAGAATATACCAAAACCGACTTATCAAGGTCCTGTCATGTGCAGACGACTTCAATACCGCGTCTAATAGGGATCAGGTCTTGGCCGCTCCTCGAGTGTTTTCTCAGGACCACCTTGGTACGTCGCCACATGCCCCGCTTCTGCCGATGGCTTCGTCGTCTATGGGCATTCATTCTCACTGATAGTCTGCCATAGCTCAGCGCTTCGTGATAGTCTATCTACGGTCCAAAGTACATAAGGCTGGCCCATGATTTGGCTTAGAGCGACGCGTTCGCCGCGACGAGTGCTTCATCATGAGTCTCGAAAAGGACGCAATCCGTTTGCAGTCCGATCGTGATAGCAGTCCCGGTATCATGGAGGACCTGGAGAAGAAGGGCGTCGAGGTAGAGGTGCTCGAGGTGGACTTTCGTGACAGGGATGAAGCCCTCAAGTTGGTCGGGATGGAGAGGACTGCCGAGTTCAGCGAGGAACACTACAAGAAGTTGCGGCGCAAGCTAGTTCGTGCCTTTCTTCAGTATTGTATAGCTGCATATATTCACAGTCTTCAGGATATGGTAATCCCTCCTCTCTGCGCAGCGGTGTATTGTACGCAATATCTGTGAGTGCTCATCGGATTAGTGCTCAGTATAGCGGGGGAGCATTCTGATGTTTTTTTTCTCAGGGACAAAACAGCATTGAGCTATGCGAGGTGCCCTTCGTATTTTTTTTGCCTCAGTCTGCATACTGACTGAATTGTGGTAGCATCATGGGTTTTCCCGTAACAGGACAGGTGAGTCGTTACGCAATACGTGTATAACAGGATTGCTTACCTGATGACAGGGCTATAATCTTGTGGCCCTGTCCTTCTACGTCGGTACGTCCAATACATGGCTATACCTGGCACATCTCATATCTCAATCGTCACCTCAGGTTTCCTTATATGGGTCTTCCCAGCGATGTACATCTCGCAGAAAACGAGGCTTGCCAAGTACCTAGGAACCAACATCGTCCTGTGGGGAATCATCATGGCCTTGCATGCGATACCACACTCGTTCGCTCCTTTCTTCGTCCTGCGGCTCATCCTAGGCGAGCATAGTCAGGTATTCCATGATATTAGTATATATACTAACCTACGTGACACCAGGAATGCTCGAGAGCTGTGTCGCACCTATCCTGATCCTGATCATATCTATGTTTTATAAGAAAGATGAACAGGTGAGCAATATTTGTGGGCGAGACGAATAGAAAGCGGCCGACTTACTGCGCAACAGGGACAAAGAATTGCTTGGTTCTACATGATGGTGACGTCGCTATCCTATTCCGGTCAGGTCATACTCAGACGGTCCTCTACAGAACGGGGTTGCCGGAATCTTCGGTGGATTGTTCGCTTATGTTCGTGCTTCAACAAACCCTTCATCTCTGTGCACTCACACTTGGCGCAGGGCGTTTCTTTCGTCAGTGACGGGAGCATCAATATTGCTTCGTATAAGATCATCTATCTCCTCCTCGGCGGCCTTGCGATCATGGTAGGAATTGCCGTGCTGATCTGGATGCCCGACTCGCCGCTACATGCGCGCTTCCTGACCAAGGAGGAGCGGATTGCAGCGATTGAGCGCATTCGGGATGGCCAAGGCGGAACGGAGAACAAGCGGCTCAAGAAGGTCCAGCTTATCGAGGCCTTCACGGATATTCGTACTTGGCTGATTGTCTTGTCGACTCTCCTGAGTACGTCCATATTCACTTGACGTGCTATATGCTTCAGGCACTGATGTGACTACAGCAAATATTCCAAACGGAGGACTTGCCAACTGTGAGTATGCGGCCTTATGCTAATCGCGGCCACTGAAATTGCTACCCTGTTTCCCAGTCACCAACATCATTGTTGAGGTACGCTCTGATTCGTTCAACATGGCTTGCGGCGTTCTTATTCGTGCCGAATGACTTTTCTAGGGCTTCGGATATACGTGAGTTGCTCGAGACAGGGGGAAAGTATTCGCGTTAACCATCCACCAGTCAGAAGCAAACGTTGATTCTCTCGACGCCGGGTGGTGCTCTGGGTATCTTTAGTGCTGTATTCTGTGGATGGTATTCAGATAGGAAGGTGAGAAGGACTCTCCGGACTGGAATTCCTTTCAAACTGAGCCAACTTCTAGAGCGATCGAATGACCCCAATTGTGTTGGGTCTCATACCAACTATCGTGGGTGCAGGGATGTTGGTCGGCTTGAACGGCACCGACCAGAAAGGCGCATTGCTCTTTGGTTAGTTGGTCTCAGGTCCGATGGACCATTACTCAGACTTGATTGACCATTTCGCCAGCTACATGGATTATCGGCTTCTATGGTAGTTCACTGGCGATCATATACGCGTGGAATGCGAGTAACACCAGCGGCCACACCAAGAAGATAACAATCAACGCTATCACACTTGCCGCCTTTTGTGTCGCCAATATCGTAGGCACGGAGACGTTCCTGCCCAAGGATGCTCCGGCCTACACTCCCGGAAAAATCTCGATCTTGGTGCTTCTCTGTGCCCAGTTCTTCGTGTGCTACCTCTTGCGCTGGATCAACCTCCGTTTGAATAAGCAGAAGCGAAAGCAGGTAGAAGAGATGAAGCAGATGAATGGCTGGACTGATGCAGACGTAGAACGGGAGAGGCAGCGGCATGCGTTCTTGGACATGACAGATAGGCAGTAAGTGTACTGTGCATAATGCACGCTGTTACTCCGCTGACGAAATTTCAGGAACCCTTTCTTTGTATACACTGCGTAGCAGCGTGCGTTCCATGAAGTTCATCTACTTTTCGTTTGTCGTAGCCTCGTGTGATCAAATGTGCAATTACACCCCAATGAAATGATTGAGACTGGTGTGATCTGACATAATGACTACTCTAGCGGTATTTACTTCACTCCCAAATAGTCGAAAATCTCGTGGAATCATCCCATGCGTACCCGGTGAGTATGGTACAGTGTGGTATTCAGCATCTTGAGCTGTGGTGCTTCCTCGTCATTGGGTAGCTCGTCAGTGGTGTTCTAACGATCGGTATCGATCACGTTGTCAGGAACGAACCAAGTCATGATGAGGGACGCTCTAGGGCGTTCCTGCATATCCCGCGTCAGCTCTTTTCCGCCAGTACTAAGACATGACCTCAGCTATGTAATACCATCTAGAGATGAGGTCACCATTCTATGGCCCGGTCAACGTACATAACAGATGCTCTTTCATCAGTTTGCGACTCTAAGTCTAACACACCCGAGCTTCTCAATATGTCGGTGAGTGCGCTGTCAGCACGAGTGCAGTAGCCCCACCCTGTCTGATGAACACTCTCTAATCGCCTATCAACATACAGGGCAAACTCAAATCCAAAGATGGCATCCCTATCCATCGCGGAGACGTTGTCTCTGTTATCACTGAAGACGGTCGCTTACTACAGGGCAAGGTGCGTCTTAAGGGTATATCTAAACACAGCAAAGAGTCCTGCTCACCTCGACATCTTCTTTCGCACGTAAATGCGTCTGTAACAGGTCGATACGGTGGCCGTAAGCAAGGAAGACACTGAGCAACTCCGGGAGAAGGGTGTCGATGTTGGGGACCCGCCAAAAGTGAGTCTGTCAGATGTGCATTATTCGTCTACTTGTACTGATTGATGACGTGCGATGCGCTGTTGCACAATTTTTTAGGTAGTTGTAACGAACAAGGTCAAATCGAACAAGACGGTGAGCACTAGGTTGCGTGCATTACGTGAGATTGTTATCCTGCGATTGATGTACTGCGATTTCAACAGAATCGTTTCCCTCGAGCCGGATACGACCCCGAGACCGTCTCACACGAATTTTAGTCGAGTGAGAGTAACTGATGCGGTCGCCCATTGAAGGAGTGTAATACTGTCCTGGGTGAAGTTCATAATTTAGACGTGCTGGCAAATGTACAGATCAGTCTAGATCACATCTCCAGAGTATTAAGGCTGCAGCCTGAGGATGAGGACACCAATATACATCCAGCTCCCCGCCGCACCCAGAGTTCTAAAAGGCCAGGAAACAGCAGCATTCAAGTAGAGTAATTGTTGACGCGTTGATCTGGGGGTCACGAGGATGACGCACAAGGTTGCCACCAGTCCTTTTGAAGGGCGCCTCCTCCTCCACCTCATGATCTAAAGGCCCCCTTGCGGGATAACTATCGCCGTCTGAGGTATAGGCCTGATTTCCGATCAAAGTACCATGGAATTGATCATTAAGTATATAAAATCCCCATACTAGTAAACTGTCGTAAGAATCACAATTACCGAGATGGAAGCCGCACGTTCGCTGCTAAACTCGGTGAATCCGTTGGTCGTGGGTGAACTCTTCATCGGCTCTCTAGGAGTCCGCGTCGCTCACAGTGTTTCTGCAGGCATCAACCACAGAAGACTCTGACGTCGAGCCCATCATCGGCTATTTGGACGCGACAGGAGTTCTGACAAGAAAATTCTCGCGCGTTTCAAGATCGATGACACCAACATCGCGTACATTTTGGTGTGTAGAGTCTCAGATGGCGTGCCATTTTTCAAATGCGACAGTGCTACTCTTCCGGTGCAGGACACAGATGACGTAACTGGCGGTCGTGCTTTTACCGGCACCATCGGACCAGCGAAGATATCGCTCGTATTCGATGATGGGATGGAGATCTCTGGAAAGCTCGTAAACCCACTTGATAGACAAAAGGAGATCACTGGTATCAGTGTCTGGGTGAAGACGGCTTGAGGTCGTAATAGTCGACGGTCGGTCTTTATGGAGAATTTACGTCGACTCAGGTCTTATGGTATTACTAGTGAACCCAAGCAGAGTACTGAAGCCCGGGTACTTATTAATCTCAATCGTTAGCAGACATTCCAAGGTCACCTGTCAATACTTGCTGTTCCGCCATGCTCGTGTGCAAGGCTGCCTAGCAGGATCATACGGTGTGCGTTCTTGGAGGCTTCTGATGGAGACATCCCTTTTCGGGATGACGCAATATGAGACACGCCCTCGTGATCTGCGCGTTTTGATCCGGCGCTAAATCGCAGCTTCGATTACGGAACCAGCCACAGCGCTGCCAGCCTCTCTTCGAACAGTTTTAACAAGACTCAGGCGTAGTATTCTAGTCTCAGAAAAGAAACATAGTACATAAACCCACTTGAATGTGGTCGGCTACGTCTGTGCCAGCCTCAGACTCGACCTCGGAGGTGCGCGAACGAGCGGGCTCGAGCCTTCCCCCCTGGAGTGTTGCGGCGGTTGTCCTCGCAATAAGGCCGCAAGCAGGTCTCGAGCTACCTCTTAACCTGCGTACAAAACGCGAGGCAGGGAATCCTCGTATTATCGGGCTTGTAACAAAGGGGACACGCGGATGAAGCGTCCGACGCTCCAGCCGCAATGTGGCGATGATCACCCTCGGGTGAGCCTCCTCCCGAGTCTCCAGATCACGTCGCTCAGCCTGACCGGGCCGTTATCAGCATTATCAGCGTGAATGAGAACAAAGGCCCGGCAGAGCACGGAAGCGTCCGGAACGATTCGCGGAGATATTTGTCTGGGCGCTTGGCCACAGAGTCAGCCGCAGGGGTATAAAACCCGGCACGACGCCCCCGTCTCTCTTACCCTCGTACCACCACCACCACCCGCCCATCCACCCTACGTGGGCCCCCACCTCGCTGATGTTCGCAATCAACGCCCACCTCTGCTGCGCTCATGAACGTGTGGTCTCTGTCGACGCCACACTTGCTCGACGTGGATCGCCGCCATAGAGGTACGTCTCAATGCTTCCGTGTTGGCGGACCGTGCGCTCGCATCACGGCTACGACGTCCGACGAGATTGATCGTCATCCTTCACCACAGACATCTACGACGGCGGCCGCCACACTTGGCCACTGCAACTTCTGACTCGCCATGTCTTCCGACAACGGGATGAAGAATGGCCAATACGCTCGGTCTGGCACCGCCTCACCTCTCTGTACTTAACGCCGTCCTCGCTACGCCAGCCACACTGTTAGCGAGCGTTGATCACTCATATGACGCGAAGACGAGGGACAATCGAGCGCTCGACGCCGAAACTGTTGTGTGCACCTTGGCCATCATCAGCGTTGGACAGGCCTGCATCTGCGGCGTTCCGTGAGCATACTAGCTGATAGACATCGTGAACGTACTTACAATTGCTTTTGTAGATGTCGCCTCGCTCCATCGCTTTGCGACTTACGGAGCTGCCGCAAGATCTGCGTCCTTGACGATGGAGACTAAACATGGAAGAGACGGAGGATACGCTGTGAGCGGCGAGAAGGTCTGGTGCGGACCGTGCTAGGGACATATGGCGATGAGCGACCACGGGTGCGTCCCTGGAAGCGGTAAAGCCCCCGACCACGCCGTGCTAGCTGGATCAAAGCCCACGAGCGCGCCGGGACTAGGCCACTCGAGTTATGCGGATGCTAGGGATACATGGCAATGAGCGACCATGGGTATGTCCCTGGAAGCGGTAAAGCCCCCGACCATCCCGTACTACACTGGACCTTAGTCCTAAGCGGCGGAAGCTTGGCCAATCAAGTTATGCGGATGCTAGGGACACGGCGATGAGCGACCACGGGTGCGTCCCTGGAAGCGGTAAAGCCCCCGACCATCCTGCACTACACTGGACCATAGCTGTGAGCGGGCGAGAGTTCGGTCAAACAAGACGCGAATGGATGCTAGGGATACATGGCGATGAGCGACCATGGGTGCGTCCCTGGAAGCGGTAAAGCCCCCGACCATCCCGTGCTAAACTGGACCATGGCTCTCACCAACTCCCGCCCGGCGAGGATGGACGACAAGAAGATAAATCGCCGCGATTCCCCGCGCCAAAAAGACTCGCGTACCGCGCCGTAGCAAAAGAAGTACCATCGAGATCAAAAGATGGGCGGATATGTCTACGGGAATATCATGGCGGCGTAGTATGTATGCCTCGAAGAATGTGAGCAGAATCTCACCAGGCTGTCACAAAACTTGTTTGAGTGCAAATACTGTCAGCACCTGCGGGGTCCCCCACGAACAATAACGTTGAAGAGCACTCAACTTCGTAAGAGCTGACCTCGATCAAGACTTCGTTCGTGATGTGCAGATGATATACCAGCTAATACTAGAACCAGAAGCGCAGTAGAGATAGACAGGGCACTAACCCTACAATTTGGAAGTGCTGAAGGGGCCCAAGAGCAGGCAGAGGCGCCGGGCGCTTGTACGTCGCGACCTGCGATCGCGGTCACATGACCGTCTGCGGACTGCGGCTGAACGTTGTTGAACAGGGTTGGACAGCTCCTAAGAGTGCCCTCCTACAGTCGAACTACTCTTGTCTGTTTACGCCCCTTAGAGTTTCTTGTATCCGTACTCATGCAAACGGAAACTTCCGAACTCAAGGAAGTCGCGCTGCGCTCGACGGTTCTCCGCTCGTCCAAACTCGACAAAGTCGACAAGACTCGCTCTGTCGCAGCCTACATCCAGTCTCAGAAGTCCTATCTGGCTACGTATGTCAAACAAGGCCAAGCTGTGAAAGCTTCCTGGGATCTTCCGCCTCCCAATGCTGGCGATGATGGACTAGCCCCTCGAGTTGCTGCACGAGTAGAGGTCCAATCTGAGCTTGGTACGTTGATCTTGAAGCCTCGAGTCCCCGAGGAGCCTAGGCAAAAGGAGTGCGCATTATTCAAGCGCAAGGAGCCATTTTCAAGCAAGCAGAAGAAGGATTTAGAAGTGCAAGAAGCGGCCGCGCAGAAGAAGGGAAGGAAGAATTCGCTCGTTCGAACGCACGCCGTGAAGAACAAGGAGAAGAGCACTGCCGCCTCAAATGCGAAACAACCGACTCTAAATGAGTTTGTAGCACGGCAGAAGAAGAAAGTCGAGACGACTGCTAGCAAGAAGCGTCGGAGAAGCCCCGGTGGTTCGGACGACGAGCGCGATGCGCGTAAGTGCGCGTTCATTTTCAACAATTTCGAACGATATCCAAGTGTGTCTCACTTAATAGGACTCGCTGAGCGACGCGAACGCAGGCGTGCCAACCGGGGCATAGTTCGACCGAAGGCCAACGAGCCACCAAGCAATGACGATGACGACGTTGACGACTCTTTGGAAAAGAGAGCTGGTAAGCGCCAACACAAGAAGCGCAAAGGGGTAAGCATGTCAGCTGGCCTTGCTCTCATGCATGGATTCAGTGCTGCAAACATCGGAAAGAATCGCTTAACGGTGTGTCTTATCTTGCGTAGCCATAGTCCTTTACTCATCGGAACAAACTTGCAGCTGAAGCCTGACAAGTCCATCGGCGTCTTTAACAAAGGCAAGGCCTCCGCCAGGACCAGGGTAGAGAAGGGATCTAAGAGTCGCAGTATGTTCTGGCTTTTACCACCCCGTAATTCATAGTCGTTTAACTTCGAATTTCCAGAGCAATCAGATACACTTTTCTCTGAAGACAAATTCTTAAACCGGAAGACTCAGCCTGCGGGTAGCAAGGAAGCCTATCCTGCTGAACCCTCGTCTGACAGTGAATCCGCTGCATCGAATAGTTCAAGCTCAAGCTCCGAGCCACGGCCGAAGATCAAGAGGACAGACAAGCGTACTGGTGTTATCAAAACTATCAAGAAACATGTACAGGACGACGGATCTGGTTCGAGCGAATCAGAAGAGGGACAGGAGGAGTCTCAAGTTGCTAGTGAGGTTCTTTTGAACGAACACGAGAAGCGGAAAGATGAATCGCTCGTCTGGGAAATCGAACTAGGTCGCAGTCTCGACGCAGTATCTGAGCACCCTACTGTCACCCAAGCTCCTCAGGAGTCTGTCATCGTCCTCAACACTCGTTCTCGCCAGTGGATGCTTCCTGATAACGGCGGGAGTCCGTGTCAACCTCGTACCACTGTCCGTAGTCATGCTGGAGACTCCGAAGGGCCTACCACTCGGAATCTTGATGTCAATGTTGATACTGCGAGCGGGGACAACTTGGAACGGAAATTCGAAAGCTCGTCTCTCTGCCCCTCTCAGTCAGCTTCTCAGGTCGCTGGGCGAATTCCCGCTCCTTCCACTGGTCCTGCTGTCTCTGCGAGTGTCTCGCGATACTTCGGTTTCCCAGCTCCAATGGACTCTCCGGTCGCTCATGATCTCGCGATCGAGGAAATTCTCCCATCTCAATCAAGGCGTACTATGGATTCCCCAGAGCTTCGACATGGAAATACCGGTACTGTCACTGCCGTTAGCCCCTCATCTGAAATGTCAGAACTCCTTCCTCGGGCGGGTCCTGATCTTAGTGAGCTGATGCCGGTGGTGCTTGATCCCGAGTATCGTAGTCGGAGTACACATCGCCAGCGACCAGTAAATGTCCGGACATCTCTTGGCGGAGGATCCCTCGTTTCTCTCGTCAAGGAACTGCAGGCTTTCGACTGCGGCGATATCATTCTTCCAGATGTGCCTTGGGATGATCCCTCAGACTACGATGAGGAGGAAGACCGCGCATCGCTGGATCCTACGCAGGGGGCTCTCTATACCAGAACTGGCCATCAATTTGACGCGCGCTTGTCAACTAAAGTTGATGGCGTTGCATATGATTACCCCATGGACGCACTGGACGGCGACTTGTCGCCTCCATTGTTACATAGCAGCGATAACATTCGAACAGAACACTCGGACTATCTTTCGGAGGGCTTTTCTTGCCTTGGTGACTATGGCAACGACGAAAATGCCTCCTGGCCAATGGACACATACGATTTAATCGCAGCATCGGACGGCGCTGAACTTGCCCAAGGTTATGGGGCTCAAATCGGTGACGAGGAAGACATCGACATGCCTATAAGCGACGTCTCATCCGAGGTCGCGTACGAATACGAGCCTGGATTCGTCGAAGACACCAGTATGAACCTAGCTACCACTTATGATGTCGAGGACACTGCCGACGCATCTCCCAGGTCGGGGACGACATTTTCATCTGGTTCCTCGCAGGGATACTCCTCTGATCTCACAGAAGGTCCACCAGACGGCGCTACGACTGTCGCACTCCAACGCTTCTCTCAAGGGCGGGCGCTGCTCATGGGTCTACCAGGAGGGGATTCGGGGATTCGGGATCAATCGGTGGACTCCAGGAGGTTCAACACAATGGCGAACGTGGAGCACGATGTGGCGAAACACCTGCAGGGACATTGGCTGCCGCAGCGGCTCTGATGCGGTGCACTTTTTGTCGAAATGTTGTCTTTTGCGCCGGATTCTTGTTCTCCGAGTCGGAGATATTTGCGTTCTCAATTTCAATCACTCACTTGGTTATGCGGAGCGAGGAAGTCGATGACTACTGCGCTACATTGTATTTGTACCTTCCCGTTAGCATCGACTAGTACTACACTTGCCACCACGGCCAGTGCCGCTGAGGCTCACTGGCGCCAGCCTGGCGTGACGAAACGCGGTGTTATGGAGTGTGACGAGACGCGTTATATGTAGGCGCGCTCTGCTGTCGTGCTCGGGCAGAGTCACAAGGAGCCACAGCAGCATTGACGCGTATCACCACCAGCTGGCCGCCCCCGCCACGCTCGCCACGAACCACCCAGCGCGACAATCCGGGAATGGGTCGCAAGGAGAACGAGGGCATGGGAGCGAATACGGTGATTATTGTTCTTCTTGTGCTTCTGGTTGCTCCGACGGTTTGCCGGCGCGAGCCCTCGCGTCAGAAGTGTTATTCTTCTCGAGACTGACTTCGTCTATCTGGCCTATAGAGCGTGCCTGACGCGAAGGTCAAGCCGGAACCACAAGAACATCATCTCCTGTCGGTGCCCCTGACGGACTCGAAGACATGGCGCGCGCAGGGCTCATCGGACGTGTCAGCGGGTGACAGGGACGTGCAAGAGGCGCCCAGACTCTTTGTCAAGCCAGAACCCACCGACGTAAAGCCCGCGTTCCTGCGAGATGTCAGCAGTACCGTGCGTATTCTTTTGAGCTGCGCGATATGCTTTCAACGGCTTTTGCATACTTACACGCGTCGCACTAGGCCGCTCCATCTACCCTCGAGGAGAAGAAGCCAATCATCAAACCCGAGCCCGTTGTGTCGGACAGCGCCCCTATCGATGATGACCTCAGAGCATCGACGCCGCCCACATCGGGGCGCGCATCCCGCCCTCAGGTCGTTGAGCCTGCAGCGCTTTACAAGCTATACAAGTTCGCGGACGACATTGATTATCTGCCAGAAGATGCCTTGAAGGAGGGACTGAAGATGGTCAAGGTGATCAAAGCCAACGTCAATAAGATTGACATGGGCAGCAAGCTGCGAAGGGATGTCTGGGAGCGCGAGATTGAGGGGTACGTTGCTACGGTAGGAGTTTGGGGCTGGTGCTGAGCGTGTTCCAGTCTGCAGAACCAGGGCGCGCCTACGACTATGATCGCTGTATGCGGAGGTATGGCCTTCTCACAGTAAGGAAATCAAGCGACGCATGCTGATAGGGAGCTCTAGCCACCGGTGCTGGGAAGTCCTCTATCCTCAATGCCATCCTAGACGGTAGATGCATTCCCCAAGCATGACTTTGAACGCATGATTTACGCAACAGTGCAGACAACATTGTCCCCACCAGCGGAATGCGAGGTGATGATGTCATGTGCGATTTTGATGAAAGTGCTGACCGTTCTCACAGCGTGTACTGCGGTGGTAACCGAGATTGGCTACCACAACAAGAAGACTATCGATGCAGATGTGTCTTTCCTTTCAGAGCAGGAGTGGCGACAGGAGCTCGGTGTCTTACTCGACGACCTGGTCGATGAGGATGGCCATGTCAAGAGAGCTAATGACTTGCGGAGCGACGCAGGTGTTGCATGGCAGAAGGTAATCTCTCATGTCATTGCTGAGGATCTAGCAGTTGCTAAGGTGCTCAGGTACATGCCGTCTACCCAATGATAACCCAAGATATGCTTGTAAAAATGTCTGTCGACCAGATCATCAGTCGCGACCCCAGTGAGTCTCTTGGCTCCTCCGCTCCTAATTGCCACCCACGAACTGTCCAGGAATTGCTGCGATCTTGGGTACGACGAAGCACATCTCCGCGGCGAACTCCAAGGAGTTCGCGAAGGAAATCGCAAAGTACATCGACTCTAAGGAGAAGCGCGGCGAGAAGAAGCCCAAGAAGGACAAGGAAAAAGACAAGTCGAAGGACAAGGAGCCGAGTCTGATGGACAAGGTATTCAAGGCTGCGCTTACGAAAGATACCAGCAGCAAGAAGAAGGACAATGATACTTCGAACGACCCTGCCTTTTGGCCTCTCATCCGACAAGTCAATGTGAAGTGCAATGCACGAGCGCTTTCAACAGGCGCAATTCTTGTCGACCTGCCTGGTGTCGCGGATGCGAATGCAGCTCGTAACAATATTGCGAAGGACTACATGAAGAAGTGCGACTGCATCTGGATCTTGGCCCCGATCACTCGTGCCGTGGACGACAAGACTGCTCGAGGTGAATCGATATACAGTAGACAATATGGACTTGGCTGACATATTCATTAGACTTGATGGGAGATGCATTCAAAATGCAGCTTATGAGTACGTTGCCTTCATTATCCAATTGTACAATTTGCTAAGATATATTCCTCACAGTGGGTGCGTATCGACGGTGTCTACGAGGCATATGCACCAACTGACATGTGATAATGTTTACCCCGTTTATAGATGGAAAGTGAGTATTGCTTACGCTAAACTGACATTAGGAGAGACTGACGACAGCTCAGCTATGATGCGAACGCTATCACATTCATTGGTAAGTGGATGTCCGTCGGACACAGGCATCGTTGTGCTGACGGTGTTATAGCTACTAAATGCGACGATATCTCGTGTTCGGAGGTCATCGGCGCCTTGAACCTCTACGACGATGCGGATCTTGTGGAAGTCGAGGAAAAGATTCAGGAGGCGAAGGAACAATCTGATGAGTGGAAACAGAAAAAGACCGATGCCGAGTCCAATATGAAAGGTATGACAATTGCTCTACTGACTAAACACAACGCTGAGGTGCTGTCAGCATGCGAGCAGGGACTGAAGCAAGTCCGAGAATATCTCAAAGAATATGAAGAGCATCTGAGCGCACTCGAAAACGGGAGGGAGTTCGTGCCCCGCCTGACCGCCAGCTCTGGCAAAGGAAAAGCCAAGCCGTCTTCCGGCAAGAAGCGTAAGAACGCCCGCGATGGCAAGAAGGGGTCTCCCAAGAAGCAGAAGACTGGCCACAGTGACGATGAGGATGACTTGATGAGCGTCGACGACCTCGACGACTTCATTGTGGACGACGATGACGACGAGATCGAGGTTATCGACTCTGCCTCTGACATGGGCTCTAACAAGGAGGACAGTGATGACGAGAAGGACTCGGACAGCGATAACTCGAAGTCTGGCTCCGAATCGGATGAGGATGAGGACGCTGAAGAAGAGGTGGACGAAGTCACCGTCGATAGCCTGAAGGCGAAGATACAAGAAGCGAAGGATGCACTCAAGGCAGGCCGAATGCAGCTGAATGAGTTCCGGAAGGAAAGGAAGGACGCAATAGATACGCTTGCTACCCTGAAGAAAAGACAAACCGAGGCTCAGCGAGAGAAGAACGCGATCTGCTCATTAAGACGGTCGGGGGTGTGTCAAGTTCAAATGTTAATGACCTTCGCCCACTGATGGCGATATGTACAGTACTCCCGAGGCGTTCTGAAAGAAGACTTCCGGCAGGGCCTTAAGGATCTCGATGGTATGTCCAGTCTCGTCTCCCTGTGGCTGTTTATAATGTGTACACAGATGCGGCTGCTGAGCAGCGCGATCCCGATAGTTTCGACCCCACGGTCGACCAGCGTAGTAAGTATTCTCTCTAGCCTGAAATGTACGCTGCTTTACCTTGGGTACCAGATTATGACGAGATTGACCTGCCCGTATTCACTTGCTCTGCGAGAGACTACGTTCGTATCAAAGGTATGTCCATATTGTTTACGACCATATCATGAATCTGACTGAAGCTTTTTCCAGGGCAAGTCAAGGGCGACGGTGATCCAACATGTTTCTCCAAGGTGGAGCATACTGGTATTCCCGAACTTCAGCAGTGGTGCCACCACCTCACTGTTTCGTCTCGCGAGCGCGCGGCACGGAATTTCCTCACTCATCTCAAGACTTTTGCGAATTCCGTGGTCACGTACGTGCGGGGCGCTGTCGATGTCACCGCCGCGGACCGCGAGGCTCTGCGACAGAAGTGGGAGTCCTCGATGTCTGATGACGAGGACGACGACGGGGATAGCTTGATTTTACATGATGACTGGGAGAGCTCAGATCCGTTTGATCTCGCCATCCTCGATGCTCTGGCGCACCCGCATAGGGCGGCGGCGCTGTACACGATGCGCAAGGAGCCACCGAAAGTGGACAGGCACGGCGAACTTGTCGGTGTCACTCCACGTCTGATGAGAGTAAGCACGATTTTCCCTCTGACCGAGTTTTGTCAAATTGACCGTGATCTTCCAGGACTTCAAAAAGGTAGTCGATGATTGCGTGCAAGAGCTGCAACGTCGATTTCAGGACGGACTGGAAGAGAAATGCCAGACTGGCGCGGCTAATGTAATATAATTTTCAAGATCTCGGATACATATTTGATTGACTGGGCTTGTTGTAGGCTGCAACCGCAGCCGTCGAGACGTCAGACACCTTCGCTGCCTCAATGCACTGGGCCACCTACCGAGCGAGTAAGACCCGCTTGTCAAGCATAATACACACTTGACTGACCGCGCTCATCTTTAGCCCTGCGCCGCCATGGCTCATGGAGACAGGACTTGAACGTCGAGCTCACGAATCCGTTCACGCGGAATATCGCGTCCTCTTGGTCCAAAGTCTTCGAAGCCGACCTCTTCGCATCGTTCGAGAAGTCCGCGCTGGGGGCGACCAGTGCGCTGATGGCCGAGGTGGAGGCCTCTGCTGTAGGTAGCCTGAAGGATCGTGCGAAGGCACAGGCAGAGATCTGCGCGGAGGAGGCGCGCGTCGCGTTGAAGGAGACGCTCGAGCTCGTGCGGGACACGATGAACACGGAGCAAAAGGAGGTGAGCCGGTGCCTCGCGCCGCACGTGCAGAACCATCTCGTGCCCGGCTATGACCAAGCCATGTTGGAGCGCGGAACGGGTAGTGTCGCAAGACAGAAGGTGCGTTCGTCCGAGCGTTTCAATGTATCTGTAGCTGACAGACGAGCAGCGACTGTTCCACAACTATCTTGACGGGATCAAGGATGAGGTGTTCGAGGATGCAGCAGATGTTCTCATGTCGCGTCTCAGGAATGCCGCTGAGGCTGTCGGGAAGGCACTCGAAACCGCGCTCAACAATCTCGCTGAAAAGGTGTGTAGCCTCTCACCCGCAGATTTCCTCTTCGTTTCGTCTCGTAGCTGATATGCTGACAAAACATAGATCGAAGTGTCCCTCGGGGTACTGTGGGAGGGCCCGCGCGACGATCCCACACAGGTCAAAGTGCGCGTGCAGGTCGTTGCGACGGTCGAAGAGATCGTGCGCCAGCTCGACTTGTGGCTGCAGGCGGAGCGGACGAAGCGTGCTGCACTCGCGGCCGCGGCTGCGGAGGACGGTGGCATGGAAAATTGACGGCCACAGTAGAGTAGTGCACGTCAGAATGAAGAGAATCATAAGGTCAAGAACATGAGACCGTCAAAAGACTACCTTACTCCGTCCCCGGCCTTTCTCGGCTCATTCTTCTGTAGAAACTATTGCAATTGCGGCACAGTACACTACAGCGCGTTCGGACTCCTTCCTCTATGGCAGCCTTCGTTCGCCCTGCCTGTTAGAGATTCGCATTCTTTTTCCCACCGTTCACTTTCCCCCTTATTTCTATTATATGCTTACCACTTTGCCCTGCTGTCTTATTCTTGTAAATTTTTGGCATGCGAACTCAGCATCCCCAATCTTTGTCTTGTATCCATGTATCTGTATTGGCTACGTTACCGTACCATTGTATAACAGGTGCACTTAAACCGTAATATACCTCCATTCGTAGAGTACCGATGCTGGGCGTAATTAGTAGTCCTAATGTCCCGGGAGGCACCACCCGTGATGTCTCCGAGAACTTTCCTTCGCCTTCGCACTAGTCGGTACGAGGTGGACCTGGCTCGGATTGAGGCTCTGGGTACATGAGCTCGAGATTTCGGGTGTGCTGACTCTCATGAAGGTTCAGGGGCCGTCCGCTTCAGGCTTTCAGGCTTTGTAGCCAGTGTCGGAAGTGGAGACAGATGCGCCTCAGCCAGCCTCACTGCATAGGCATACCGTTTGACTGTCATCGGATCGTAGTCATTCACCATCGCCGTCATTCATCAGCATATCATCCCGAATGCGGAGGAACAAGTAATACGATAGCACTGCATGTCAGGAGTAGGCCACCGTGACAGGTCCGAAAGAAGCGCGTCTGATCCTAAATGAGGCATGATGCACGGCACTGTGGCTGACCTCGACTCGAAGACGCCTCGATTTAGTTGCTGTTCGCCGTCGCGCCCAAGCTTCAAGGCGCCTCGTCTACTGACCGTCTTCTTTTCCCACCACATTCGTCACGATCTGCCCTACCTAATTTCCCGGAAATGAGTTCCAAGGAGAACGAAGGCATGGGCTCAAACATGGTGATTCTTGTTTTCTTGGTGCTTCTGACGACTTCGAAAGTCTGCCGATGCGCTCCATGCCGCGTCAGACGCTTCCTTATTCATGGAACTAATTTCATATTTCTGGGATGTAGAGCGTATCAGACAAGAAACCAAAATCGGAGCCAAGAAGAGATCGTGCCCCGCCACTACCCTTGACAAACCCGAAGGCACGCCAGATGCAGATCGCGTTGGACGCGTCGGCGAGTGATAGCGACGCGTCGGAATCGTCAAAACTCGTTGTGAACTCCGAGTCTGTCGATGTGAAGCCCGCGCTTGTTGAAGGTATCAATATTGTGCGTATAGCCTTGCATAACTTGTCATAGTTCTAGCGGCTTCTGCATGCTTACAATGCATCGCTCCAGGCCGGTTTCGCCGCCTTCGACGAGACCAAACCGATTACCATGACAGAGACTGTTGTCTCCGACATTGCTCAGATTGATAATGATCGCAGGGCACCGACTTCGCCCACACCAAGGCAAACGCCAGCGCCCACGCCCTGTCCCCAAGCCACTCAGTCGGTGGCGCCATACAAGACGTATGAATTTGCGGAGAGCATCAAGTATTCACCAGAGGACGCGTGGAAGGAGGGGTTAGAAAAGGTGGACATAATCAAGATGAACATGCAGAATCTCAACATGGGCAGCAAGCTGCGAAGGGAAATCTGGGAGCATGATATCGAGAGGTGAGTTGTCCTATAAGAAGGATAACCCGGTCCTGAATGTGTTTCAGTCTACAATGCAAAACCACTCCTGTGACGGTGATTGCTGTGTGTGGAGGTGAGGCTTCCCTGGCGCAATAAACACAAGCATCATGTACTAATGCTGCACTTGAGCCACTGGTGCCGGGAAGTCCTCCATTCTGAATGCTGTCTTAGATGGTAAGCGGCACATTGCACCTAATAAACTGGGTTCGAAGCAGGTCGCTTATGCTATAGTGTAGACAATATCGTCCTTACCAGCGGAGTACGAGGTGATTAAGTCGAGTTCGATTTTGGCACAAGGTCTTATTACTCTTCTAGCATGTACTGCCGTGGTAACCGAGATTGGCTACCACAATAAGAAGACTATTGACGCACATGTGTCTTTCCTCTCGGAGGAGGAATGGCGACAAGAGCTCGGTGTCTTACTCGACGAATTGGTCGACGAGGATGGCCATGTCAAGAGAGCTAATAATTTGCAGAGCGATGCAGGTATCGCGTGGCAGAAGGTGGTCCTTCATATCATTGCGAAGCTGCTTGCAACTGATGACAAGTGCTCAGGTACATGCCGTCTACCCAACGATAACCCAAGACATGCTTGCGAAGATGTCGATCGATGACATCATTAAGCATAACCGTGGTAATTCCTTCTTTTCCAATACTTCGAAGAACTATTGATGAACTCACATAGGGGTTGCCGCAAACCTGGGTACGACGAAATATATATCTGCAGCCAACTCCAAGGAGTTTACAGAGGCCATTGAGAAGTATGTTGAGTCAAACGAGAAGCGTGGTGGAAGGAAGGCCGAGAAGTTCAAGGGCAAAGATAAGTCGAAGAATCAGGAACCGAGCCTTGCGGACAAGGATAGAAACGGTGAAAGGGGATGTGGCACTTCGAATGATCCCGCGCTGTGGCCGCTGATTAGTCAGGTCAAGATAAAATGCAACGCGCATGCCCTGTCTTCTGGTGCAATTCTTGTCGACCTGCCTGGCGTCGCAGATGCCAATGCAGCCCGCAATACTATCGCAAAGGATTACATGAAGAATTGCGACTGCATTTGGATTCTCGCTCCAATCACGCGTGCGGTGGATAACAAGGACGCTCGGGGTTCGTCATTCCAAATTTTCGTTAAACAATTTGCAAAGTGGGTTGAGGGTTTATCAGATTTGATGGGAAACGCCTTTAGGACGCAGCTCATGAGTAGGTGAGAATTATCATATAAAGAACAGTGCTAAGAGTCATTTTTCCAGTGGGTGCGCGTCATTGGCGACCATGATGTACATATGCTGACGGATTTGGATTTACCGATCACGATTGCAGACGGAAAGTGAGTATGGATCTCGGACTTACAGTGAAGGAAACTAATACCAGGTCAGCTACAACGCGAGCACCATTACATTCATTGGTAAGCGACCATGTGCATTGTGATAGCTGTTGAGCTCATTGCTGCTCAGCTACCAAATGCGATGACATCTCGTGCTCAGAGACTATCAGAGCGCTGAGCCCAGATCTTGTAGAAGTTGAGGAGAAGATCCGAGATGTGAACGATCAACTTAATGAGTGGAAGCAAAAGAAGGTGGATGCCGAATACAATATTAGAGGTACGTTGGTATTCTTATATATGAACATGAAATAAAATGACTCGGTATCAGCTCGCGAGAAGGACATGAAAGAAGTCAAAGAACATCTCAAGGAATATAAGGAGCACCTGAATGCACTCGAGAACGGGACCAAATTCGAACCTCGCCTGACTGTCGTGTTCGACAAGAGGAAGAAGGTCAAGTCTCCTTCTGGCAAGAAGCGGAAGAACGGCTCCAGTAGTGCGAAGTGTTCTCCCAAGAAGCAGAAGTTCGATCACATTGAGGATGAAACTATGAGTGTTGATGATATCGATGATTTTATACTCGATGATGATGACGCTATGGTGGAAGTCGTCGATTTCGAATTGGACTCTGACAACCCGGACTGCATTGACAAGCAGAACTCGGACAGGGACAAGAATGGCTCAAACTCTGGATCCGGCTCAGAAGACGAAGACGAAGAAGCAGGTGGCGTCACTATCGACAGTTTGAAGGCGAGGATCCAGGAAGCGAGAGACGGACTCAAGGCAAATCAGTCGCAGTTGAATGAGTTTCGATATCACAGGAAAGACGTGATAGGAGTACTCGCCGATCTGAAGAAGAGACAAGATGAGGCGCAGCGCAAGAAGAATGCAGTCTGTTCTTTGAGGCGGTCAGAGGTATGTAGAGTTTAAGCACTGTCTAGGCTATTGCCGGCTGATAGCATTTTTTGTAGTTCACTCGTGCTGCTCTGAAGGAAGACTTTCGGCAGGGCCTAAAGGATTTCGATGGTACGTTACTTTGTTTGCTCTTTCTCTCCGAATGGCTATTGATATGAGTGTGCAGATACAACCGCTGAGCAGCGTGACCCCGACAACTTCGATCCCACTGTCAACCAGCGTAGTAAGGTTTCTCTCCAATGCAGCAGATATAGACCTTACGTTCAGAACTCAGACTACGACATGATTGACCTTCCCGTATTCACTTGCACAGCGAGGGATTATGTTCGCATAACGGGTTTGTCCACACCATCAACGACCGGACCGTAGACCTGACAGGTTCGTTACAGGGCAAGTTCAGGGCGATGGCAGCCCAACATGTTTCTCTCAGATCGAGTACACCGGCATCCCGGAGCTTCAGCAATGGTGCCACTACCTCACCATGCCATCACGCAAGCACGCTGTGCGAAACTTTCTTACCGACCTCAGAACCCTTGCAAACTCCATACACACATATGCGAGCAGCTCTGATGAGGTACCCGCTGCGGACCGCGAGGCTCTGCGACGAAAATGGAAGTCGACGAAGGTCGATATCACTGATCGGCTGATCAAGGCGAGCATCATATCTCTTACAAATTCGGCTTGTCAGGCTAACAGATGAAACCCAGGACTTCAAGAAGGTCGTCGAGGATCGCGTTCAAGAGCTGCAATGTCGGTTCAAGGACGGGCTGGAAGAGAAGTGTGAAGTTGGCGCTGCTCATGTAGTTCAATTCCTTTAGCTTTGGAGATATCCCGCACTTACCGGTTCTCTTTTAGGCTGCTAATGTAGCCGTCGAAATATCAGATAAGTTTGCTGCTTCGATGCACTGGGCCTCCTATCGAGCGAGTAAGATGCATGATGATTAACACACTCTTCTAGACTAACTTTTGGCCACTTTTTAGCCCTGCGCCGTCATGGTTCATGGTATGAAGACCTGAACGTCGAATTGACAAACCCATTCATGCGGAACATTGCGTCCACATGGTCGCAGATCTTCGAGTCCGACCTTTTTGCCTCCGTTGAGACATCCACGCTGACGACTATCGAGACACTGGTAGGCGAAGTTGAGGCCTCGGTCACGGACAGTCTTAAGGACTGTGCCAGAGCACAGGCGGAGATATGTGCTGAGCATGCACGCGTTGCACTGAAAAGGACGCTTCAGCTTGTTCAGAAGACCATAACCACGGAGCAGAGGGACGTGAGCAGGTGCCTTGTGCCACATGTACAAGGCCTGCTTGTGGACGGGTATGACCGTGCTATAAAGGAGCGCGGAATGGGTAGTGTCGCGAGGCAGAAGGTGCGTCTACTAGAGTGCTTGAATATATCCGTAGCTGATAGACAAGCAGCTAGTGTTCCACAATTATGTCCAGGAGGTCAAGGACGAGATCTTTGAGGACGTAGCGGAGGTGCTCATGTTGCGTCTCGACGAGGCTGCAGCGGCCGTTGGCAAGACGCTTGAAGGAGAACTCAATGGTTACTATGGTCTGGCACGGAAGGTGCGCACATTTTCTATCGTTCTCCAACAGTTTCCCATCCCATACGTAAAACATCTCGTGCATGGACTTTAAATTGAAAACAGACCATATACAGGTTGAAATGGACCTGTCGGTACTGTGGCAGGGCCGACGCGAAAGCCTTGTGCAGAGAAAGGCGCGAGTTGAAGCCATCGCTACGGCTGAGAAGATCGTACGCCAGGTTGATCTTTTACTGGAAGCCGAGCAGGGAAAGCGTGTTGCGTGCCCTAATACGAATGTTGCTGTAGAGAATGGGGGCACAGAGGACTGAAGGTAGTGACAAAGTGGAGCCCCTTGGAATGAAGAGGATCATCAAAAATATGATGGCCATCAACAGACCAGGTCCATCATTCCAAAAAGTCCTGTCGTTGGTGCTATTATTCCCTCTTGAACCTGTCGATGCTACGTTACAGCGCGTAATTTACCGAGTATATCCGAAACCCGTCCCCTCAGCTACAATCTTTGTTCGTATTATACGTCTTAGTCTGATATTCCCCGCCTTGCTCTTGCATTTGCATTAAAGATTTCTCAGGTCGAGATGGGCACCGGGATTAGATGGAGAAAGCGTTAAGTCCGCGTAACCTCGGTACAAACACATCGCTTGGAGACAAACCGAACGAGTGTGGTACTAGTAAGTAGCAAGTGCTCTAATGATCATCTATCCGTATGTCAGTATGTCACCCCAAATGCGAAGGTGCACGTTTAAAGGCAGCGCAAGTCGAGAACCTAGTAGAGCAGCACGTCAATGGTCATCGTGGGTCCAAAAGGCGTGTGCCTCATACCAAGTGACTCCGAAGTGAGGTTCCGTTCATAAGGACATAACTCTACTTATTAGCGAGTTTTCGCCGGGATAACCGTGTGAATATGCAAGCCGCTATACATAGACAACACATGGTCTGGCTTATCAAGAAGGGCCGAAAACCAAAAAAGGTACACATACGCAGGCCATACCAGGACTCGAACCTGGGTTATGGGAACTCCACACAGAGTCAGAATCCCATGTGCTAACCAACTACACTATATGGCCATTGATTGCGGTTTGCTACAGATTTTATACAATGCTATACAATGTGGAGATAACCGTTCGTAAAGATTGGACCCTGGCCTAATGCAGGCGAGGCGGAGGACCTCCAAGAAGCGGTATCTGAACGTCCGTACTTGGCATATCCGTGAGAGGCCGAGTTTGAGTGCATGTTAAATGTCAGTGTACATCTTGAGTACACTTCAGTGAGTGAGCGCTGAGTACAGGGAGAAATTAGAAAGATTTTTTAATGTAGCCAACATGGCCTAAGGAAGACCATGCTGAGTCCATATATTCTATTCTTGCGGTGTCCTCAGCATTTCCCCGCTTGGTACATCGGGTGATGCCCACAGTGATACAAGGTTGAGCGTCCCAGTCACAAAAAGGCCGCATGCCAGCTGTGGGCTACCCCCCGCGGGAGAAACCGTGCCCTCTTGTGCGCGCAATCCCACCTGCCTACAGTGTCGCTACATATTGGCGTTTTCTTCTGCGTACAATAAATGAATACGTAGCTACATGCTCTATGCTACAACAGAACAACAATACGGCAAGAAAACACAGTACAACACGAGAATATATTCGAGATATAAGTCATGCGTCTCTGAGCCAGCCATCTTCTAACAGCTGCTGGGCAGTGGGTCTGTCACGAGGATCAATCGTCAAACACCTCCGGATAAACGCTGCCGTTCCCGGAACGTCCTTATATATGAACGCATACTTGCGGAGGCGCTCTTCGATAGGGTCGGGAGACAAGTTGTCGATGCGAAGGAGACGTCCTGAAAACTGCGTCAGCACCCTCGGCCGGGGGAAACCCGGATTGCAATCACCTTCTTTGTCGAAGAACTCGTCCTGGAGCCGAAATTTTTCTAAGGAAACTTTGGGGGAAGGGGCCGATGAGTTCGATGATCCGCGCAAGGTGCGAATCCGCTAGGCCGGCACGTGATGTCTCGTACAATTAGCCATTGGAATAAGACGCGGCCTGCAAGAAACTCGTACACCTATCCGGCGGCATTTAGCCAGAGTTGAGATAATGCGGTCAGAAGGACTTGCCAGACATCCGACAGACCATATGTTCACGGCGGTCGACCACGGGTAGCCGAGGATGACCTCGGGGCACGGAAGAGCAGAGGTTGAACAGCATGCTCCCCGCATTTATTGATAAGGGGCGGCTGCAGATGCTCGAGTTCAAGCTCAGAAGGATGAAGCCAGGTGTTTGCTGCGCACCGCTGCCGTAATCCGCCAGGCGGAAGTCTGCATTGTCCAGCGCAACTTCGTCGAACGCGACATCGAAGAGAGGCTGGGATCGGACAGTGAGGATTGGGTCGGGAGAGAGTTCAGGTTCAAAACGGGGCTCATATGTCTCCGAGGGCTCTGTCCTCAGGGCATCATCGATCGCCTCGTCCTGGTGCTCGAGCGACATGAGAGTATTGCTGGGCTTGACATCCGGAGGGAGCGGGCGACAATAAGAAATGATGCACGCTGAGAGAGCGAGGAGACATGCCCGTATGAGCGTGGTCACACTCGGTGGAGAAAATCAAGAGCGAGGAGGACTTGTTTGATGATGCGCTTCCCGAATACAAACGGAAGCACACCTGGCCCATCGACCAGTAGCTGGTTGACGCTCGCGTCTAGTACATTTGTCGCAGCGCAGAGGTGCGGACCATGTCGACTCATGGCAACGAATATCCTGTCAAGGCGGAGGCAGTGTTTGTATCCTGGATGGTCACGTTGGCTCCTCTGATGCGCTTGAGGATGTCGAGCTCTTTGATATGACCGCCCACCACGCCTGCGGTGGCGTTGACAGCGAGAACCTCGACGGAAGCATATTCTGCGGGTATTCATGATCAGCAAAGACACCTAGCGAGACGCCGTACCGACTACTCACCCATGTACTTTCGCAAGCCAGACGGAAGAGTTGAGGCCAAAGCCCAATTTTCGCACAACCTCCAACTGTCCGTCGTCCAGCTTCTGGCCCAGAGTGAGAAGATAATAGCCGAAGCCATACTCAGGCTTCAGCACATGAGGTTCTTCTTCGCATTTGAACACTTCACCATCATCATCCTCGACTTTGATCTGAACAGAGAGCATAGGCCGCTTGAAGGGCCCTTGGACTTCGTCAGCAGCGCTGGGGTCAGGGGCGAGAGCAGGTTCGGGTCTTGTTGAGAACAAGCATCTCTGTTGATAGACCAAAGAAGCTCGAAAAGTGCAAGGAAGTGTACGGCTGCAAACAATTCATTAATTGGACACGGTCCAACTTGAGACGCCGTTTTTGGCAGCACGCCCAGGAGTAGGCTCGTTCCCAGCTGCGATGCCCAAAAGAGGCACCCCAGGCTGCAGCGCCACCACGAAGTGACATCGTCCGAGGCGCGCTGGGTCGGCCCTCTCTCTCCTCCCATGATCTCCAGCAAGCTGCCGCCTCTCCGCCGCCTCTCTCCGCGCCATCTCAACGCGCGACCGCCACGTTCCACGCGGTACTCTCTGCGACCCCGCCGCGCGCACATCTCGACGCCCGCCATCTCCGACCCCCCCGCCTCCGGGTCCACCTCCCTTTCCATCTCGCTCGCCCACCCACACGACCCTGCCGTCCTCAGCGATCCCAGTCCTGGCTCGAGTTCCTCTGGTGGCTCCGGCGGCGTGCCAAGCTACCCCAATGCTGGACCAGGTGACGTCGATGTCAGTGCAAGTGCCGCCCCGGTGCCCTCTCCTGCCGATCCGAACGCGCCTTCACCCCCCTCACCCCCGCAGACCACGAACCTCCCCACGCCACACCATGGCCCCGGCCTTATGACGCAGCCGGCGTACTCAAACCCGCCCTTCCACACGCACCAGTTCTTCACCGCGCTGGAGAGGACATTCCCGACCCCGGTGGCGCGGAACCTCATGCGCGCGACGCGCGCGCTGCTCGTGGACCGCATCGGGCGGGTGCGGCGCGAGGCGCTGACCGTGAAGGACCTCGAGAGCGTGCGTAGCCGACTTCCCGTGCTTGTGGTTGTGCGTGACGTCCGCGTGTAGCAAGCGTACCTCTTCAAGGCCGCGCTCTCGGAGCTGCGCACGGAGACGACCGTGCTGACGCGCAACGAGACTGCGGCGATGCGCACTGCGACCGCTGCGCTCCGGCGCGAGGTTGACCAGCTCGACGGGCGCATGAAGGAGGACGTTGGCGCGCTGAAGCACGAGTACGTGATACGTCATCTGGCAGTGACAGATCCTGTTTATCAGCTATGATCTATCACGCAGGATCCAGATGGACATGGAGAGCAGGAGGAACGAAGCCAAAGGCGACCTGAAGCGCATGGACCTGCAAATCGAGGCGAGTCCCGCTCATACCACCCTGGTTTACTATCTGACACGTGCTGTGGATCTGCAGGAGGTCCTGAACAAGTCTCTGGTATCGCTGTATGAGCTGCGATCGACTATGGAAGAAGTACGCTGGGAGAACCTGCGCAAATCAGTTGGTGCGTGAACGAGCAACTAGTATATACTTGTGCATGTTCTAATTGTGATCGTTTGTCCAGCTGCATTGTCTGCCTTCCTCGTACTGATGGTTATGTCCATGGAACTACTCTGGACAAAGTCGAAGCCGCCCCCACCCACACCTCCGCCTGTCCCAGAAGTGCATAACGTAGAAGGGGAGGCATGGGGTGCTACATAGCACCGAATTTGAGTGGTAGACTCCATCTCTGGTAGACGGATCAACTCCCGGCCCTCCTTTCATTGCTGGCAAATCCAGGACAGAGGGAGCGTAGCGCGGAACGGACTATGTATCAATCAATATCTTCTACTGCACCAATTATCCCATTATTCCATTTCTATAGACTTACGACGCATACCACACTCCCTTTTTGCACATCGCATCGCATCGCCCGCATACTCGTACACACATATGTTACTACACCACACCGCTCGCACGAGCACTATAATTATAATACACGACGCACCCTTCACCGGACCTCCAGCTTCTTGAGTTCATGTGTGAGCGCATCTGCATCGTCTGGCTTTGCTCTCGCCTCACCCTCCTTCGCACGCGGGCCTTCTCCCTCTCCATCCGCCTTCCGCGCGTCCTTGGCGCCCGCCTGCTCCCTGTCCTCCTCGTCCTCGTCCTCCCAGCTGTCCTTCACCTTCGTCTCCTCGTCGCGCTTCTCCTTGCGCTTCTCCTTGCGCTTCTCGTTCTTCTTCTGCGCCTTGCTCATGCTCGCCTTCGACGCGGGGAGCACGGGCGCGGCCGGCGGCGGCGCCCAGCCGAGGATGTGCCCCTTGGGCAGCGCGGTCGCGTCCATCTGCTGCTGGCGCGTCCCGCGGAACCGCCGGACGTCTTCCTGCGGCGTGAACCCCGGCCGGATCTTGCGCTCCTTGCGGATGCTGGCGGCGTGCAGCGAGTGGTGGGCGTGCAGGGGCGTGGTGTGGTAGTATGGGGTGGCGGGGCGGCGGTCAGACGGCGTGCGGGAGGTCAGAGGGCGCGCGGGAGGGGACGTACGAGCCGTCGGGCCTGCGCGACTCGGGGACGACGCGCTCGAGCGTGCGCGGGTCGACCGCGATGCCGGACACGGTCGTGTCGGGGATAATGGCGGGCTTCGACATTGTATGCGCGCGTTATTGGTATCTTATGCGTGATCGGGGTGATTTATTGCACGGGGGAATGCACGGACACTGCAGAGTGGCAGACTCGGCGAGTGGGCGAGAGGAGATCGGCGAGGGGGTGGTGGTGGCGGATATCTGCACGCAGCGGCGAGGCTCGAGCGGAGTTCCAATCTGCAGAATCTGCATGCGCGCCGTGCGCTCCGGCGAGCTCGTCCCGCACATCCCTCCCGCCACATCCTCCCGACCCCCTAACCAACAACCGCGCACGATGCGCTACGCGGTGCTCGTCACCGGCCCCGCGGGCGCGGGCAAGTCGACCTTCTGCAGCGCGCTGCTGACGCACCTGCACACCGCGAAGCGCGCCGCGCACCTCGTCAACCTCGACCCCGCCGCGGAGAGCGGCGAGTACGAGCCCGCGATCGACATCCGCGACCTGATCAGCCTGCCGGACGTCATGGACGAGCTCGGGTACGGCCCGAACGGCGGGCTCGTGTACTGCTTTGAGTGAGTGAGTGTTTCTGGCTTGTGGCTGAGACAGGCCGGGAGAGGGGCGATGGCGGGGATCGGACGGAAGGGACTCGTGCTGATGATAATCTTTTCGGCGGGTGTAGGTACTTGCTGCAGAATATGGACTGGCTGGAGGAGGAACTCGGTGGGTACGAGGACGACTATCTCATCTTCGACTGTCCTGGTGCGTCCATCCATCCGTGCTCCATCATTGCGTCCCACTAAACTCACATGCAGGCCAAATTGAGCTCTATACACACCATCCTTTCCTCCCCACCCTCGCACGACACCTCTCGCGGCTCGGCATGCGCGTGAGCGCGACATATCTCATCGAGTCGCAATTCATGGAGGACAAATACAAATTCTTCTCGTAAGTCTCCGTCCTCACCCACAAAAACTAATCCCGGTATTCAGACGCTCTCAGGGGTGTGCTTTCGGCCATGAGTGCGATGGTCAACCTGGAGGTGCCATGGATCAATGTGATGTCGAAGATGGATCTGGTAACAAGCAGCTCGGAGGATGCGGCGAGCGGGCGAAATGGAGTGCGTGCACGCAAAGACATCGCAAGGTGAGTGCTAGCTACATTACGCTTTCATCGCCTCCGGGTAGCAATTTCTTGGGCGAGTGATATACATATGCGCTCGAAGATCTAGTCCAGGGTCGCAACGACGTGCGCCGCGCTTTGCGACGCCCGACAGATTCTGCGCGCGCACCTGACTAAGACATTTCCAAGTTGCTTCGTACCCCGACATCTTCGGTCTTCCGTCACGTAATCCGCTGTTCAAGGCATGCTGACGCGCAGGCCCAGGTTCCTTGACCCGGACCCGCTGCTGCTCGTCTCTGCGCCAGGCAGTCGTGAAGAGCGCACGGAGCGGCATTCGAAGTTCCACGCGCTTAACCGCGCAATTGTCCAATTGGTGCGTATTGCCCCTTATTCCTTACTTTCGTGTGCATCGCTGACCCTTTCTGCTCCCGCGCGATTTTTTACCATCAATAACGGTGCTCCGATGCTGTTTCTGATTTCGTCGTTCCCTCTTGGCTGTACGTGGTATATGGCAGATCGAAGACCACCCGCTCGTATCGTTCCTTCCCCTCGATCTGACAAATCCTGACTCGATCGAAACTGTGCTGAGCCACATTGATTACACGATGCAGTACGGCGAAGACGAGGAGCCGCGCGAGGTGCGTTGCAGCCGTCTCTCCCCCGACCGTCACGATGCTGACCGCAGCTGGTGCTCCCATCACTCTTACTCCTCGCTGCTCCGCCGATACGCGCCCTGGTTGTCTATCTCGCCACAACCGACGCGCCCGTGTACTTGTTGCAACTGCCCTCACGCGTTCCGCAGCCCGCCGACCTGGACGAGGGCGACTTTGCGGATATGGAGTAGCGCCGGCAGCCAGCGCCGCGCGCCTGGCTGGGTTCTGATGCTCCTCATGCTATTCGAAAATTCTCCCGCGACGCTAGGCCTGTTCTCGTTTCTCGCTCCATCTCCCGCCCTCTGAGCATACGTCCGAATCAATCGGGCTTCCACGTTGCACAGCGACAGCGCTGACGACCAACGCACACGGCGCCTGTACACATAAGCGGAGGCCGCAGGTGGCATTTTTGGGGCTCCTGGGGTTGTACGAGAGGAGGACTGGCTAGACTCGGGTTGGCAGCTTGTAGCCGTGCAACAGATTTTGTGGTGCTCTGTCGGGCGAAGTCGGACGGGGCGAGTACGCTAAAGAGACTCGGAATAGTCATGTGTACTCGACACCCTGGCACGTCCTTGTCTGATAGTCAGATTACTCCTCGTTGTTATCATCGCATAGAATTGACTGTTAGGTGTATTGGTGGCGCTGCGCCAAGATGCGCAGGTCGTGTACGTTGCTGATATCGGTGGTGTCTATCTTCAGCCTCTCCAATTCCGAGGGCTCGACGCTCAACAGTCCAAAACTTGACATCTCGACATCGGATTGGGATGTTAGAATCAAGTTTTAGGCCGATTAGGCCCCATGGCTGGCTGCACCATTATCGCAAACCGCCGGCCCCTTGAGAGATTTGACGCAGATCTATGTATGTGGCGCCTGGCCCGACGAGAAAGAAATTTTCCCCGCTACGCTCTCGGCTTAGGTTTGATTCTTGGAAGACGGGAGGCCGTCCACTTGATAGGAGACCGCGTCCACTGTGCACCTCACGGTGAGGCATCGAATCTTATACAGATGAAACACAGGCCGTCATTGAACAAGGCGGCAGTCATGGTATCTGCGCATGCTAGGATGCCTGTAAACATGGGCTGGAGGGGCATGCGTCGGCGTTCAGGGGGGCTTCATGTATGGCGATGCTTGCAGCTCGATCATCCAAAATTAGGACGGTGACAGTGGGCATGGAAGCTAGTTTGGAGAGAGTGTGTGGTAGGGCACAGGCTATGAGGACGTGAGACCGAGTCGGCGAACGATAAGGCACGGGCAGCTTGGGAGACCGACGAAAATATAAGCATAGCCTGCACGCACGATCGTGCGCACATCTCCAGCAAGCCAGATCTCGGACTCGATAGCGGGCGAACCCAGAAGGACGAGGAACTGAACCGTGCACAATGTCGTGCGGGAACCCTCTCTGCACAGCCAGATAACTCAAACGTCCAGCCTTGAGACAATGAGAACCTTGAGACAATGAGAACCCCGACCGGGGTGCGAGACCGGCCGAAAGTCGAACATCGAACGACCGGTAGCTGCTGGAATGACACAGCCCAAATGCGGCAAGACGTGCCAGCGAACCCTGCCGTTCAGTTGATCCTTCGTATTGAATGCTGGAAAGCGACAAGACCCCAGGTAGCTCCCAAGTAGCCCAGGCAACTTCCGTTGCCATTTCCAGAAACCCAAGGATGGCCCGGCGGTATCTGGGCCGACGGCGCAGCACCCGCATCGGGACGCGCCACGCCTCGCGACATGCGCATGCGTAATGCCGCCGCGCCGCCACAGCGGCCTTCCGAGTCCGCGCTAGGCCCGGGTGCACACCAGTTGGGATTGGGATTGAGAGGACGAGCAGGCAGCCCGTGAGACGCGCTGGAGCGGAAGCGCAGACGCGTACAGGGGCCGCACATACAGCCACTCGTACCGCCGTGCACGGCGGACGCACCCTGCTGCTCGTGCCGTGCGAAGCCGCCCCGCGTCGAAGAGGCGGTCTGGGGACACTACCTGCGCAGCCTCAGGCATCAACGCTTGCGGCTGCGGCAGCTACTAGGGCTAGCGTGGGAACGAATATAGACAGCCCATTCATGTCCAGGGACCGGGGGTGGCGCAGGAAGCGTTCGCAGATTAGGGTTTGGGCCGAAGGCTCAAGATGGGGGCGCCGGCGCAGGCCAGATACGGCGGCCACGAGGCGCCCCGCTCGACACCGTGAGTAGGCGGCGAGCCGGGGGAGGCAGGGCGGCGACGGGGCGGCGGGCGGGGGCGCTGCGCGACGTCACGAACGGGGCGCGCCACGCCTCGCGTGTTGCGCGTGCAGGGCGGCGGCGCGGTGACGCCCACGCGGCTTGTAGTGTCTTAGAATTCGAAGGAACGAGGGCGGGCGTATCGCGAACCGGAGATGTGTGTGCGTGTGTGCGCGCGTGGAGCGCAGCGGGGCGCGAAGTTTGGCCCCCGCCTGCATGCCGGCGCGTGTCGCACAGGAAGGGTCGTAGGGAGAGAAGACGTGGGGCGGATCGAATCCGGCACACGAGCTGGAGAGAGGAGGACGTGTTGCAGATTGGGTGGCTCAGATCGTGCTGGTGGGAGGTGATGTATCTGGCAAGGTATGTTGGTACTACCAACAACAGATCGCGTGCAGGGTCGCGAGGAAGAGAGGGTGGGCACGCGTCTGGGAGGCGTGCTTCCGACGACTGCACAGCTGCTGTAGATGGCTTAGCAGAGTTAGGCAATGAATCTTGCGACCCCGTGTTGGCCTGGCGCGTGCGAGAACCCTGTTTGTGCAAAGCGCGAGGGTCGTACTTGTGCTGTGTATGTTGACATCATACCAGGTAGCAGTCCTGGTGGGCTGATGTTGATGCGTCCGCGTGCGTAGTGCGCGGTCAGTCTTGGTGAGGTATGTCAGGTGCTAGCGCAGGAGGCCTACGTGAAACAGCGAGCGGTGACTCGGAATGCAGGAGTACTTGCACTGCATGCACGCGCAGATGACGCATCCAGGGCGCGGCACGGGCTCGGAAGCTTTGCGGAGCGCCCGGGCAGCAGCTTCGACTCGTCTCCGGAGTGGCCACCTCGCAAGGAGTGGCATAATCAACGGTGTATGACGTTGTGCGTAATTGCGTTGTGCCCTCGCGCCCGCAGTCAGCATGAGGCTCTCGCGCTCGCAGTCAGCGTGAGGAAGATCTCGTAGCTGGGTTTAGACGAGGCCGATGCAGATGGGATCGTGGATCGCTGCACCGACCCAGTGAGTGCGTGGGAAACGGGGTTGCGCGATCAGCTGGGCGTGCGATCGCGTAGACGCCGGAATGACGAGAGCGGGCCACCCCCCCGTGGCCGCCCGTGGCTCACAGACCTGACAATCCTGGCCAGTTCCCGCCATCTGCCCAGCTTAAATTGCAGAACCAGCAACATGTCCCGTCCCCCGTTTCCACCCTGTCTCCACATCTTGGCCACTGCCTCTCCGCCACTCCTACCACCCACCACATCCTAGCCACTTTCAGTATTCTCCTGCACAGTTTACTAGTCGTCACGAATTCTTCCCCGCGGTCATAAAGCCTCTCTCCCTACCACGATGTCGTACCAATCCTCGCCCTACCAATCCTCTCCCTACCAATCCTCACCCTACCAATCCTCGCCCTACCCCAGCTCGCCCTACCCCGGCTCGCCCTACACCGCGCCCGCAACCTACCCCGCCACCTACTCGCCCGCCTCGCAAGCTCAGCAGATCCCGCAGCAGGTCCCACAGCCGTACAACTTCCCCGCCGCGCAGCAGTCCACCGCCAGCATGCCCACGTACTACGCCAGCCCGGGCAGCCACTCCCGCTCGCGCTCGCACTCCCGCTCGCACGGCTACACCAGCGGGCAGCCCCTCGCCTACACGACCAGCGCCGGCCAGGCCTACGTGCACTCCAGCCCGGGCTACACAAGCTCCCGCCCCGGCACGCACGGGTACAGCAGCTACCCCAGCAACACCCAGTACTACGACGACGGCGGCCGCCGCCGCACGTACAGCACCGGCGGGCACGGCTACGCCTCGGGGCGGTATGCCGCCCCCAGCGGCGGCACGACGTACGTGATCTCGACCCCGTCCCATGGCAGCGGGCACCGCCGCTCGTCGTCCACGTCGCGCCCCCACCGCTCGCACTCGACCTCGGGCCACCGCTCCTCCTCGCACTCGCGCCACCACTCGTCGAGCCACGGCCACGGCCACAGCTCGGGCCACTCCCCGCGCGTCGTCGACCTCCGCACGTCCTCGAGCCACCACGGTCACGGCCAGCCCGCCTACCTTGTACGTCCGCTCATGCCGTGACCTGTCTTCTCGGAGAGCTAACCATATAATGCAGAGCGACGGCCGCACGTACCCCAGCTCGCACCACCGCCGCAACTCCGACACCGGGCTCGGCGACCGCATCCGCCAGTGGTTCTCGGGCTCGGACAACGCAGATTACTACGACGCGCGCACCGGCCGCCCCGTAGACAAGCACGGGCGCCCGATATACCGCGTCTAGGTCGCGTGTGCACCTCGTCGCACCTCGACGCGTCGCTGTCTCACGCCGGTCGTGCTGACCCGTATCCGCAATGTCGCTATTATTGCTTGCTCTTATCGTGCCTCCAGATCGACTGCTATATATACCTGCGTTATGCATCTCCAACTGCGATCCAAGCCTTTCATATCCTATCTTGTTGTACTTGAACTTCTTGGGAGCCGCATCTAGCCTACGTGTATGCGTGCATGTATGACTAGTCACTAACCTGCTGCGCCTTCGTCCCCTCTGTACCTGTACCACCCTCCCCGCAGCCATCGCTCTATCTCACTGTAATGTTCGTTCATAATTAGTCCAATGACAGTGCAAATGCTAATAACTCCACTCCTATGTGTGAACCTGTCGCGCGATGAATGGGCGGAAGCCGGGATCGATCAGGGACCGGCTTCTGACGCCGCTGAAAGCCCAATTTTGACAGGGTGCTTCTTCCCCGTGGGCAGAGCGATGCGACGCGTGATCGAAGAACGTGCCAAGAAGCGCTTCGACCGGGAGCAGCGGCGCACTAGTTGCCCAGTGCCGAGTACCCAGGGATTCCGTGGTTCATTCAACGATGGTCATGCACTTCTCGTACTGGCAGCACACAGCCTACTGGAATACGCTTTGGCGAACGGGACACCATTCAACATCTGACGGAACTTGCACTCGATTGATCTGTTCAAGACACAGTAAAGCAAGCTGCACGAGTGGTACACGGATACTGGAGGAGTAAGGTGGACTCTGCGCTGTCCGCTGTTGCGATTGCAGCAGAGGGTATACAGTATGAGGCCCCCGAGGACGCCTCCCCTTCGTCGTGTTCTGCGTCTGTCCCACCGGCATCTGGTGCTCTTTCCTTCCCTTGTCCCCGTCCTTCTTGTTTCCTCCAGCTGTGCTCCTTATGCACACACACCTCTTCCTGCACGTCAAGTCGGTACAACCGGGTCTGATGCAAGAGATGGCCCGTGATAAAGAAATTGAATTCGGTCGCCGCCATGTGAGGGAGGGGCCTTCGCATTTGCAACATCAGCTGATCGTCGCACTACCAACGACCGAGACCTAGTGCGTGGCCGTATCGACTCATCAGGAAAGCGCAGGACGCCGACATAGATTCATCAGTTCGTGATAGTCCTGTAGGTCGCATAGTTTAGTACCCCTCCAACGAGGCATCGCTATCTGCACTCGTCTTACCTCTGCGACGTCACATGCCAATGTAGGGCATCCCCATCATACATGACGAGAGCTGTCTTGGACCCGCCACTCGCATAAGTATGTATACAATTGTGTCAGACTAATACCTCAAAATATCACTCTGCCTGATCTTGCTCTGCGACATATCCGAGAGGAGGAATAGGACTCGGAGTCGTGACCGGCCGCCCTCCAGTCGGCGACTTTGGCGAGCGATTTAATTTGGACGGTCCAGTGGATTGCCATTGCGGGCATCCCGTCGATTCCATCCACCACATACTACGGCAGTGCCCTATATGGACACGGAACTGGCCCTTGGGCTGTCAATGGCATAAGTACTAGCTGGCGGTAAATTGCTAGGCTTCACTTTACGTTGGAGCAATCTTCTGGACTTCGAGGTGTATAATCTATTCGTAACCTCCTGATTCATAGGTATGGTACTTACTTCTCCCAGAGCGCCGTCGTTTGGCTGGATCAAGCACTAATAGACTATTGCATGCCAAAATCGGGGCCTGAAGTGAAGGCAAAGAAGCGCCGACGCCACAGAGCGCCACAGGAGGAGCTGGCGCACGGCCCGAGCAACAGCATCAGATCCTGGAGTCTACCGTTCAATCACGCTACTTGGTTTGTTCAAAACTCTATGTGATGGTTCTCTGACAGATTCACATCTGTCTTGGCCGAGCATTACCGACTTCGACAACACAGTACAAATGTGCTTTATTTGCAGACGCCACATACGACGGCCTAGCGTCTCGATTCGTGTTTACACCCCACTGGCAACTAACCCCTCCTCGCCAGGAGCCTCCTCCAACCTTTCTTGCGCTGCCACATGTTCACAAGCCTAAGGGGTTCTTTTCAGAAGAGTGAGCACGGCAGATACGTCAGCCAGCGAGCCCGGACTCTGATACTATATTTTTAGTGTTTGGAGGGCTGACTCGACGGTTTGCTTCACGAAGCAAAACTGACCGTTCCGGTGAGTACGTGTAGACATGTTTAACTTACAATATTCACGGTTGTTCAAGGAGAAGACGATTTATACCGTGTCACGACTGGTCGTTACTTGTGTAATGAAAATGCGAACATGGCAGCCCGGTATATTCCGTTCAATGTGGTGGCTTTTCATAGCATCGCTTGCAGCGCAGTCGGAGCCCAGAAAGTCACTTCTATGGCCAAAATCAAGGAAAACGCATACAGGGTATTTTCCATGCAGTTTGACAACGGAACTGAAGCCATCGCTCGTTTCCCTACAAGACTGGCGGGGCCGCCGCACTACACAACGGCGAGCGAAGTGGCCATCATGGACTTCCTTCGTCTCAGGACGGACATCCCTGTCCCTGCTGTCTTGGCATGGAGCTCTCGAGCATCGGAGACGGAGGTTGGCGCCGAGTTCATACTTATGGAGAAAGTACCCGGAGTGGAACTTGAAGCCGCCTGGAACGACGTCTCAAATCTGGACCGCATCGCCTTTGCGAAGGACCTGGGAAAACTCATGTCCCAGCTTCTAACGATCAAATTTTCACACTACGGAAGTCTGTATTACAAGAATGACATACCGGAGGCGCTACGTGCCCCGACTCTCCTGGAAAGTGATGACGAACTTGCTTCCACGTTCTGTATTGGTCCTATGGTTCGAAGAGATTTCTGGAAGGGCGAGAGAGCATCAATGAAGATTGATAGAGGTCCTTGTACGTCCAGCCTCCTTTTTGCTAACGTAGCAGAAACATTGACGTGTCTGTTTTAGGGGCTCGTGCGGAAGACTATTTGCTCGCAGTCGCGCAACGTGAGCAAGATTGGATTTCTCAGTACGCCACGCCTTCGCTGTCGGACGAACCCACCCGCATCCTACCTGGCTCAGGCCGCCAACCGGACCACATCAACGCGCTATCTGCATACATGGAGCTGATCCCATACATTGCACCCAAGAAGACGGCTCAAGTCGCCCCGACGTTGTGACATCCTGACCTGCACGGATCGAACATCTTCGTTGCCACAGATCCGTCCACGGGCAAAGCACGGCTCCCTCTGGTTCTGTCTGGTGTGATCGACTGGGAGGGTGCCTGGATTGGGCCCGCGTTTCTCAATGCGGACGTGCCCAAGATGTTCTCCGTGGGCTCGGCTGCACCGCCCGGTCTCAACCTTCCATCCGACCCTGATAACCTTGCAGAATTGGACGAGGAAGAGCGCAATGAGTGGAAAAAGCTCAAAGCGGAGATCCTGACTCACAAGGCGTTTGAGTTTGAGATACATGCCCTCCACCTCCTCCTGAGTGCAAAAGCCCTGTGGGAACGCATGGTACTGGAAGAAGTGGTGCGGGAGGTCTGGAGCATTGGTTTGATTCCATTCAAGTACGTCCATCGTGATATTAGTGGGAACGAGGCCGAGCCGATACCCTTCTCAGTATGGCACTCGTGAACATATTCGAGCGCTGGTATGACATCGCCCCGGGCGCTGCATGTCCACTGAATTTCTCTACCGAAGACGTCGAGAGTATCAAGTATCAGCATGGGATGTGGCAGAACTTCCGGTCATCGATGGCCGAGTTGCAGAATGAATTTGGTCTCGGGCCACAAGGATGGGTTCCTGGTGACGATCGACATTTCGAGGAAGTGCGAGCAGCGATTGAACGGAAGCGGCAAGAATTCATTGATGAACAGGGACACGACGAGGAGAGCAAGAGGATCATGGGCTGGTTGTGGCCCATCAGAGATACCCTCAATGACGGAGACATTCCTCCTATTCCTCCTCTTGGATTTGTCGAAGAGCAGAACCAGGGGAATAACGTTCTGAGCCACTCTGGATCTCTATCGGCCATGTGATAATCTAACACAGATGTATGTTCACCTCTTAGAATGTATCACAGATAGATTTCCTCAAGTGCGATAGAGATGCCTCTTATTGATTTGCAACGTCACAGAGGTGAGATGAGTGCAGCCTCGTAAACACCAATTTACCCAGAAAGCAATACTGCATAGCGGTCATCAACTTGCCCATCAAATTTGTGTCAAAATCTAGCTACACCACACAGCGACCTCTCCGTCCGCACCCGCACTGACGAGCCACGGCTGCCGCGCGCACCAGCGAATCTGGAGGACACCCAGTCCATCCTTCACCGCATGCCCGCGCAAGATCTTCAACGGGACAATGAGCGGGTTCGTCATGAGATCGTTGTACACTCGCGCGTGGAAAATCTGGATGGAACCGTCGTCCGATGACGATGCGAAAAGCGGGTATGTCGGGTGGAAATGCACAGAGCGCAGCGCACGGGAGTGGTATCTATTGAACGCCGTAAATGTCAGTTCGACGATCGAGATAGGAGACTTGAGAGGGAGCGATCTTACCGGAGCACCTTGTACGGCTTGTCGCTCAGCTCGAGATCGAACCAGCACAGTTTGCGATCATATCCACCCACGATGAGGTGGTCGCCGGACGGATGCACATCCATGGATGAGATCCATCGTATGCCCGACTGCAAGGTCTTCAACAGCTTCTGCTCGGCAAGATTGTACATGCGCACAAAGCGTTGCGTCTGTATGATATGATTAGCCAGAATACAGCGACATGTATGAATTAAGACGTACAGCCACGAAGAAGTGCGGCTTTGTTGGGTGGAAGAGAACCAATTGCACAGAGCCTTTAACCTTCTTGAAGGGCGCCTGCGAGTGCCTCCGTGAGATTTGGTGAATCCATACGGCCGCTTGATTTTCGCCGCTCGCTATAATTTGGGTTAGCCTCGTGCGACGTCATAGAGTCCGCGACGACTTACAGACTGTTGCGAGATAGTCGCCACGCCTGTGCCAGACGATCTGCTTGGCCTGACCAGAAGATGAAGGCAAATCGAGCGAAAGGATCGGCGCGTCGGAAGTAGACGCAGAAGCCGCCATAGAGACCCATTTGACTGGTGACGGTACTGAGGGAGGCGGAGGAAGATTGGCTGGTGCCAATAGCGTCTGAGTCGCGATGAGAATAGAAACTGGCAGATTCGGCGGAATAATAAAGTGAAGCTTTTCCTCCCTGAATCAAGCTGAATTAGCCCGTCGCGAAAGATAAGCATGCGAAGACTCACATTCCAACAACAAAGAAGCTGACGTCCGTCCTCGGACACCATTCAACGGAGCCAATTTTGCCTGGGAACGTCCACCTCTTTACTTCCTTGCCAATCGTGACTTCCCACATCCTCACCACACCGCTCTCATCACCACTTACAACCCATGCACCGTCAGGGCTGACACTCACACAGCGCACGCGCTGCCCCGCATGCGGTACCTGCAGAGACTTGTACACCGGGAATGGCTTGAGGCTGCTTGGGCTCGGCAATTTCGGCACCAGGCTGTTCGGGTCGATCCGCAGCTTGACGCGCTGCACACGCGGCGCAAGGTAGAGGTCGAGCTGCCGGCTGAAGCGTTCCTGAATGAACTGCTGGTATGCCGGTACAAGACGCAGCGCGCTGTACTTCTGCGGCAGGAAGTCGCGCTCGCGGTCCTCCTTTTCTGTCGCCTCCCATTGCGCGCGCTCCTCGGGTGTGGGCAAATACTCCTCGGGCGGGTTGTAAGATTCGGCATGTGTCGGTAGACGCGGTTTAGGTGCGGGAAGAGGCGCTGGATGTGTGGACGGCTCCTCATTCCAGATGGCGTAGAACTGAGGTTGTGCGGAAGCGGTCTTCGGCTTGTTGGGGACAATACGACCCTGCCGGATTGCGCGTACAATCTTCATAACCTACGGTGCATGTTATAAGCGCGTACTTTTCATCTAGAGCCGCCAATAAACAAACCTTTTGCTTCTCCCATTTACTTGGCACCCATCTCCGCTTGGGCTCGGGAGCAGCGGACAGAGGCATGACCTCTTCTTTGCCTTTGCCCGTGAACCACTCAATAGTCGGCTCATATGGATCATACGAAGCATCAGGATTCTCGTTCTCCTGCAATCTGCGAATAATGTCCAACTCTTCGGCTGTTAGAGGCCTGTCCATCTGGGCATTTGTATCGAATGCGGAAGTCCTATGCAAAAGCTTGAATATAACGAACATGTGCGCATTCAGAGCAAAAACATACCAAGCAGATGGATCCTCCACCGTCTCGAGGAACTTGTCCAGCTCATCTCCTCTCGCAGGTCGCAGGACCTTCTTGCCATTAATATCGTAGCCTATATGTGGTAGATCGTCATACCAATGCATGGGTATATCGCCGACGCGATTAGGCGTCTGCCATGCATACGATGCATTAATTTAGATATGTCAAGCACATACAGGAGAAAAAGAGAGCGTACGTCTTCGGTGGACGAGTCCGAATCGTAGTCGGGATCAATCTCGGGATACACGCGTTTAGGCTGGCCAGTGATGTCCGAAATTATATTTTTGGGTCGAGGACCAATTTTGATTTCGTCTTCGGTGTCGTTCTCCGACACATCCTCCTCGTCCTCGCCTTCGTCCTCGTCATCTTCATTATCGTCCTCTTCCTCGTCTTCGCTGTCACTGCTAGGATCAATCTCCGGGAATGGCTCGTAGTCTCCGTCATCGGACTCGTCGTCACTGTCTTCACCTTCGTCTTCGCTCTGCATCTCTAGGCCGACGCTTTGCGGGAAGGCTGCCGGCGCAAGTGTGATTGAAGGAACGTCTTCTTCGTCCGGTGTCGTCGCCTTACGCTTCCTGTTGGTCTTCCGTAGTCCCGGCGTTGCCATTGGAAAAGTAGGAGAGTCCCGTGCAGGAACCAGCAGCAAGTGAAGACTCGAGCTGAGCTTGTGAGTATTGAGGGCGCTAAACGAAATTTCTTGAGAGAAGTGGCACGTGATTCGAGATCGAATCGGACATCTTCATCTCGCGTTGAACGCGGCGTCCTTGTCGGACGCGCCTGAAAGCTCTCATCCGACATTGAGCAGAATGGTGAACTACGGAGGAGGTACGAGTTTATTGGTTCAAAGATTGATGCGTGCTTTGACATATGTTACGCAGATGAGGTCTCCGCTCTCGTTGTAGACATTGGGTCCTCTTCGATTCGTGCTGGCTATGCTGGAGATGATACCCCGAAAGCAATCGTCCCCACAACATACGGCTTCACGGAGGAGTCACCTTCCGCAAATGAGGATATCAAAATGTCGGAAGCGAATGAAGGCGAAGAGACTGAGAAGCCTCGCGTCAATCTGTACATTGGTCAGAACGGACCGTCGTTGTGGCGGGAGAACATGGAGGTTTCCAACCCCATGCAAAATGGACTTAGTGCGTGCTTATTCGATCACAGTGAGAGTGCCGACTCAAAGTCTATTTCCAGTCGTGGATTTCAATCCCATCTCACCGCTCATTTCTCATTGCCTGAATGATGTGATGCGTTGTAACCCCTCGGAGCACCCGGTACTGGTGACTGAGCCAGCGTGGAACACTCAGGAGAACCGTGAAAGGATGGCCGAAATTATGTTCGAGGAGTTCCAAGTACCTGCCTTCTACATCGCAAACACCGGGGTGCTGAACGCGTGAGCCACACAGTTCTTGTCCAGACCGATCTTGTGGTGACGTTGATTGTAAGCTTCGCAGCAGGCAAAGGCTCCGCACTCGTGATTGACATTGGACAGTCCGCTGCAAGTGTCACACCGGTGGTAGATGGTTTTGTTCTCCGAAAGGGTATACAAAGATCTCTTGCGATGAGTATTGCGCCCGTGTATTCACCATTTGTCCTTCAGGCTTGCAATACTCGTCGCTCCCTCAGCTCGTGACTGCACATGCAAGACATCTTCTCATCAACCCTACCTCCAGACGGCCAGCGATACATCTATGGCCACAACAGCTCATTGCGAGCAAACAGGTATGGCATTCACGGAATGGTGACTCGCCGTGAATGTTCATTTGTCTGTCACTGAAGCCGGTGGATGCGGGCCAAAACCCCAAATTCGAGCTGCGTAGTGACCGCGTTGCGAAGACGACGGCCAGTTGGAAGAAGTGGGCTGAGGATCGGGAAGTTGACGAGTGGATGCAGAGTGTTGCGGGTGTCGTTGATCAAGGGTGGAATGAGCAGTACGCATTCTCACGTCTTGACGAAGTCATCATCTCATCCGTGTCTCAGATTTGCGCACCAGCGGGGTCCGAAACACTACGAGTTCCCTACCGGCTACAACTACTACTTCAACGGTATCGAGCGGCACTCCGTCGGAGAGCAATTCTTCACTCACTCTCGCCAGCTAGTGGTAGGTCTCACTGTTATGTTGATTTCAGATTGTCGGGGGTACCACGTTGATTGGTCGCGATTTGCCCCTTTCTTTCCAGGAGACGAATCCCAATCTACCAAAACACCTTCCGGCTCTCATCAGCTCCGCGCTGAGTGCATGCGACCCGGATCTTCGGCAAGTGTTGATGGGCAATGTGGTCCTCTCCGGAGGAGGCAGTCAGTTCCCTGGATTAGCAGACCGCCTTGCCAACGAATTGACGAGAAGCTTCCCTCATGTATGTCACACAGCCTTGCGTTCAGTTGTTGCCACTGATGTAGATGGCATCTAGGTCAAGATACACGCACCTGGCAACCCCATCGAACGTAGGTACGGGGGATGGCTTGGAGGCAGCATTCTTGCCAGTCTGGGCACGTTCCATCAGCTGTGGATCAGCAAGGAGGAATGGCAGGTGCGTGTTCATCATGCAACGCGATCTTTTCCCGTGTTAATCATGGACTCCAGGAGCACGGGAGAGCGATCGTCAACCAGCGATGTAAGTAGAGAGGAGTGGATCTGTATGCTATGTTATTGTATTCTTGCAACTTGCTGTGTCACTGCATTCCAAATTGCCGTGCTCAGGACGGCAAGCAACGTTCAACCCGTGGAGGACAACTAGATTGCACGTATGATGTACAGGGAACGGACGCAACGTGAATATACCGAGCAGATTGTACTCCTACGCGAGAGACATCCCGTCTGCTTCTTCCGATTTCTCGACCTGGGGAAGCGCTGCTTCCCTGCGCCGTTCCCGTCGCAGCAAGTAACCCACACCTCAACACAAGCATAACCACAAACAAACCACCCGACTTTCACCCGCTGGCCACACAACCGCTAACCACGAGAGAGGTGAAACGAAGCAGGGAACCACAGAAGGGAGGGGAGGGTACGGCATATCTGAACGTACACGGAGTGTCCGGTCCAGCAGCGCGTAGATAATTACACGCAATCACTTTGACCACAAGCGAAAGGAAAGTGGGCACACGCCAACTCTGTATCTTACAACATCATCTTGGGGGCCGGCGCTCAGAATGCCTCGACCTCCCGCCGCTCACGCGCGTCCAAGAGCGCGCCGATGGCCTTGCGGCGGCTGCGCGTCGCGAAGTTCTTGGGGAGCAGCTCCTCATTGTTTGATGGAGGGCCGCGCGGCTGGCGGACGGGGTGGCTGACGAGCCGCTGGACGACGACCTCCTTTTCCTGCGGCACCGCAACAGAGATCGTGGGGAGCGAACGGCCGATTCCGAGACCTTCGTATAGTTTCTTTGCAGCCTCCTCGCGCGGGGAGAGCGGCGGCGCGTCTCCCGCGGAAGACGCAGTGTGCGGCGTGCTCGGGGAGGAGTTGGACTTTGATGAGACAGAGGAGCTGTCGTCGCCATCCGCTTCATCGATGCCCTCTACCGCGACGGTGGCGGGGAGCGGCTGAGAGGCAGCGGCGCTGAACTGGAGGGGGGTCGGACGGAATTTAGCCGCGCCATGTTCAAGGGGCGGAGAGACGCGCTCGCCCGGAGGAGGCGTGATCTTGACAGTCGGCGAGGACACTGCGCGGTTTGCGCCCAAGACGGAGTTGCTGGTACTTGAACGCCTCCACGACACGGCAGCGTCCGACTTGGACGGGACGACGCTAGCGCTGCCGCTATTCATGTTGTTCGACATGGGACTGCCGAGCGATGTGCCGCCACTGATGACAGTGGTGTGGTTGGGCGTGGAGGGCGGCTTTGCGCCCGTGGAAGAAAAGTCATCGTCCTCGGGGTCGTACCGTGCGGACGTCACACGGCTGCCGAACTTCCCTCCGATGGCCGCCGTCATGGGCACCTGCTCATCAGCACCAACGCCGAGTCGCGAGCGCAGCTGGTCGACTTGGTTGGCGCGGCGCATCTGGGCGGCCGTCGTAGCGGCACGCAGATCAAACGATCCGGTCGGGCCCGCGGTGGCCGGCGGGACAAGGCCAACGGCGCGGCGGGTAGCCTGCTGCTGAACTTGGCGACGTTGCGCCTGCTGAGCAAGCTGGGCCTGGGCCAGGAGCTGCTCCTGATACTGCTGAGCCTGAAGTGCCTGTCAAGATAGACAACACGTGTCAGAACAATTAGAAATCAATCAGGGTTGACGGCGCTCCCACCTGAAGCCTGGCAATCTCAACCTGCATCATCTGCAGCTGCAATGCTTGCAACTGGGCTTGGGCCTGAGCTGCATTCATGCCGTTGTAGGGCATGCCACCGCCCATGCCCATGCCCATGACCTGCTGGTGGGCGAACCGGTTGGCGGAGCCATCTACGGCGGCTGTCACGGGTTGCTGGAGACGGCTCGCCTGATTTTGAAGGTACAGGTTCTGCGAGATCATGTTGGAAAGCTCGTCCTCCTCTTCCGGAGGAAATAGGGCATCGTTGTGCGGCGTAGACACAATGCGAGGAATATTGAACGTTCCAGCAGGAGCGGCGGTGTGCGGAATGTTGTTGGATCCAGAAATGGAACGGACACCGCCAGTGCGGAGACCAGAGAGGAGGGATGCGCGCGGGTTGGGAGCGGGAGTAGCCATCTCAGGGACGTGCAGGCGGAAAGAGGGATGAATGTATCAGGCGCTGGGCAGTGATAAGACGACGAGAGCGGATGGGAACGAGCAATAGATGAAAGAATACAGCTACGTAGAGTGCAATGAATGAGCAAGCGAGCCGAGCTTAATCGGACGAGTGGCCTGAGGGCGGGACAAAGCGCAACTTTGAGCTCACCTGACAAGGGCTCGGATCGAGCTGGTCCGTACAATCAGGAAGTAGGGTGGACACGTCTATCTCTCTCAGAGGCACTCAGATGGTGCGAGGTCTGCTGGTTTGCAGGTCGGATTGTGAAGTAAAGTGCCGGGTGGGCGATTAGAGGTTTGTTTGCGGTGAAATGCGGAAGCGGGTGCGTATAAAAAGGCGATATATATATCCTAAAGTGAAGACACAGATAGAGAGAGACAGAGACAGAGAGAAAGGAGAACGAGAAGAAAGGGCACCAGGAGGTCAAGGAGAGAGACGACGGAGATCAAAGGAGACAACGATGGCAGCCAAGGTATAGCCATCCTCCCGCCAGGACCGCTGCCACCGGACACGTGAGCCTCTGAGGCTGGTATTCGATTATCACCGCCGCCATACACGCAGAAACGCGGACTACAGTTGCTACCGCTACAGCATCGTGGCCCCGACGCTCCACATATCCCCGCCCAGCGTGTGGTAGAGTGAGCTGATCGCTCGAGACGACCCTGCCGGCACAGTCATGCGGGCGCCCTAGGTGCTCCCAATGGCTGCCGTTCTGTTGTCCGATAAAGCCATTGCGACGTCTCAGAGGTATTTCTTCGCGCTCGCCCTCACCCTTGCATCGAAAACAGTGCTCCGGATAGGGGTGTGGGCGGTGTGGAATGGGTTCAGCATCGTCTGATATCATGGCGTGCGGGAGTTGGAGCGTTGACCTCGGACACCGCTATAGGATAGCGCAGTGCTCACCTTCACGTACAGCTCCCAAACGTCGTTGAAAAAGGCCTTGATCCCATCGTCGTTACGTGTCTCGTGCAACAGCACGAACTTCATGTCTGAGTACGAGATGAACTAGCTGCGGATAGCCGAACAATGTCACCGCGCTCTTACTTCCTGGCGTCACAAATGCAGAGATTGTCCACTCGTTGAACTTGTCCACAGATTTGAGGTACCTGGACGAACGCACGTCGTTCCAGCTTTGCCGTCTCACCAGCACGACACACGGCAAAACACGCACATTGCGTTCTCTTTCCGCATGACCTCTTCTATCACATCGAGACTAGCATTGGCAATCATCTGGATGACATGTCTATCCTGACCGCCGCCTATTCGTACAGTCCCTCCCTGTGCATGATGCGCTTGGCTCGCACTCGTCGCGCCAGATAGCGCAGTCAATGTGCCTGCGAACGCCGATGTCGACCAGCTCGGGAGATTCGACGCGAGTGGCGATGGAATGGTCTGCGAGGGCTTTGAAGAGTAGTGCGTCAGCTGGTATAGCGGCGTATCAGATGGCGAAAGTAAAAACAGGTGATGAGACATTGCTGCAAATGCCACTTGCACCCTCGAGCACGATGTACAAGACGACCGCCCCGACGAACCCAAGTGTCCAACAGTGGTACCCGGAGCGCCCGTGATTGCCTTACACAGAATCAGAGCGCCGCACGTGGCCGCCACGCGGAGATGATGCCGATCGTGCCGTGCTCAGTACGCCTTCCGCTGCATTCGGCGGTCATGTCTGCACTCGTTCTTCCTCGCCTTCTAGGCTTGCCCAATATCTCAGGTCGCCATGTATTTTCTTCTAGAGCTTCTGCCATCGTCCACAGGGCAAAAATGTCAACCCCCGTGCCACTCGTGCGCAGCCGGCCATTCGCGGCAATCACGCCGCCGTCAATACCGTTGGTTTCTGAACCGCAGCCACACTCGCCACAGTCAATTCTCCACTTTCTGTCGAGTAGAATCCGATATGCAACGCACCGCGACTTTGGCTCGTCTAGGCACAACTTCTCCGGCACTGGAGGACCGCAGCGCGACTCATTCTGGCAGCGATTCAGACGAAGATTAGACTCAGTACCGTCCGAGTACATCCTTTACGCGGTCATAGCTCTAAACGCCGGGGTTTACACCCTTTGGAAATACGCATATTACAATTTCGTACGTGGCCTCTGACCTGATCTCCTGGGCCTCTTAATTATGTTTTATACTCTTAGCAAACTTTACGAGATAGCCGTCTCCTGCGTTGGATGTCGGAGAATTTCATGGTGAGCCTACAGAACCTCAAGAATGGTCGGATGTAATACCTTCCTTTTATACTATTATATACACGTTCTGAATGCACCTCACGTCAGATGGACGCTGTTGACGGCATGCTTCTCGCACATGGAAGAATCGCATGCCCTCTTTAACGGACTCTCCTTCTACTTTATCGCACCCGCCCTTCTATCAATAATGAGAAACTCGAGCTTCCTTGCACTCTATCTTGCAGGTAAGATTCATTTCTCCTTTCGCGGAGTGTTCTGACGTCCTGTCCAGGCGGTATCGCGGGCTGCGTGACGAGTGTAGGAATGCGATGGTGGATGGGGCGACGTGATACTCCTTCACTTGGCGCAAGTGGTAAGACAGTTCTGTCTTGCACATTTTACATGCCTAAATGTCCGATTCGCAGGTGCTATCTATGCCCTTGTATCCTATCTGGCATGCGCTGCACCTCGCTCTACCTTCTACGTTTTCTTCGTCGTGCCAGTGCCTGCTTGGGCACTTTTGATAGGCCTCTTTTTATACGACGGCTATAAGGCGAAGAATGGAACGGTACGAGACCAGAGCATATTCATTGATACGCTTCAGGAACTGATGCGACTTTTGCTCAACAGGAAAGTAAAGAAGATGCCATAGGCCATCTTGGAGGTCTAGCGGCGGGAGTGGCATATTATGCGAGGCTACGCTTCAGACTATTCTAATCACACTGTCTGGAATGCGGTCTTGCGGTAGTAATGTAAGCTAAATTTCCGCAAATGTGCACTCACGCACAGCACCACTCGACCGTTACCTATTAGCTCAACACCCACCTCTAATGCTACTCACACTCCCGTTTTTCACCTGTGACATCACCCGCTATCTCATGACTCGTTTCTCATGTAGTCTACGCGCTGCACGATGAGAACTGCATGGCATTCATAGAATATCAGACAGCTAGACAGCTTGCGATGACGTCACAATCGCAGGGATTCAGGGAGAGGATCTGAAGGCCCTTCTGGCTTCACTACATAATAGCTGAAGAAGAGGATCTTGAAGCAGAGCGCAAGGCCAGCATGAAGCACGCCAAGCAAGATGATTATGAGGCGGACGGGTTTTGCATCAGCCTGATCACGGTCAGAAAACGCAAGTCAGCGCATATATACAGTCTGCGAGCTCGAAACATACCGTGGAAAGGATTGGGTATACGTTCGCCGCGAGGAAATATCCCGAGACGAGGAAGGCGATCCCCACGAGGATCCAGCGAACAAGCGGGACGGGAATCACACACAGCAACTGCGCGTACATTGAGTCTTCGTGCAAGCGGTACTAAAACATCAGCGCACTCACCGCGACCGGTATCCAGACAAACTGGCCATACCCCCACACCGACAGCGCCTCGACGACACTCCACTCGCCGACACCCATGTACCGCAGCGCAAGCCATAGGAGGACGGGCACACCGAGCCCGTACGCATACACGATGGCCACCGCGGTTGAGAGCAGGCCGAAGTCGTACTCGATCTCGGGCGTGCCCGGCACGGCACCGCCGGAGGAGAGGTACGCGGCGATAGACGACGCGAGCGAAGAGCAGATGAAAAGCGCGAAGATGAGCGTGGTGAGCGTCCAGAACGGCCCGTAGAGGTCGGCGCCGGGCGTTAGGTGCGCGGACAGATAGGAAGAGGAGGTTGGGAGGAGCGTCGTGTAGCAGCGTCGGAGCACCTAGATGCGGGTGAGTGGAATGCGGGTTGAAGGGAAGGGGAGAGTACCGTCTTGGTGTCAATATCAAAGTAAGGCTGATAGTATTCCAATGTCCAGAAAGCCGAACTGCGTGGCCCGCCATTGTCTGTTCTATAGCCTTTCAGGGCTATTAGAGTATGGTCATTCGTAGCTATGGCTCGGGCTTGCCTCGAGAAGCGTTGCTCCCGACATTTCCGACCGGGCTAGCTGCACGGGCGTCGGTCGACAAGAACGCTATTACCACAGCTCTACTTCAGAAGTTGTGTATAGGAATCAACGTGTAAATACACGTACACTGAAACTGGAGGCCCTCAGGACCCTCTTCCATGCGCTAGGAGGCAAGACTGCCATCAGAACGATGAGGGTACATCACGTCATGACACCTCGAAGGTACATACGTTGTCAGACTCGATTTGAACGTAGGCCATGTTGTCGTGACCCAGAGACTACTAGAGATACGGTAGCCGTGTGCAATAGAGGATATAAAATGAGTCGGACAGAGCAGAGTTCGTAGTGATGCTAGTAGAGGCGTGGCGGTCGGTCTGCGCGCCTACGAGCTGCGCGTCGTGTCTCATAAGTCCGAGTCGCCGCACGGCCAATGTGCCTTTAGTCGCCTCTAGAAATAGCGAAATACAAGTAATCCATGAACTATTTCTGTCTGCATAGAGTTTGCAACATAGAACGTGTAGGATGAGAATGCACAATGCACAATGCAACAACACGATAAACCGAACAGTATATCCACTTATACATTCGGGGTTATTGGTCCAACCTATTCCTCTCTGTAGCTTGACTCTCGACCACCTTTTCCATGGCGTCCAACCATACCTCTACTTCTGTCGCTCCTCCACCAAGCCCAATTCCCGACGCGCGCCGTTTATTCTTGCTCTTCCCATTCATGTGTACGGCCTGCTTCCTCGTGGGTAGCACAGACAATGATCCGATATAACGTGCATGTGCCAGCACGGGGAGCCGTCGCAACGAGCGTCCAGACATGCCCTGTGCCTGCAAGCCGTCAATGCATGAGTTAGCCGCGGATTTTGGTTAGTTAGATCGTACGTACCCGGCACTTCTCGGAGAGAGCAAGCAGTCTTATTGCCGCATCTCTCGATCGCCCTCGTGAGTCCTGGACCGTCGAAGCGATCTCATCAAGTGGCAATGATGTGTTTTGCCCAGTCTGGCGTGTTTCTAACGGTGGTTGTGCGAGGACAGCGGTTCGCTCATAGATCTGCGCCTGTACGAGGCTGGGGACATCCTGAAGAGCAAATTATTGGAATCAACGGCGTGCAACACAAGTCAGCGGGCATATGTCTTACGGTGTCTGCTATGATGCCCTTCCGGATGAGCTCTAACAGACATGTCCGCAGGATGTCATAGATCGCTTCTCGAGGTGGCAGATCAATATACTGCACTATGTCGGCTCGATCAACAAACGCCGAATCTGCAACAATGGAGAATAGTCAGGTCAAGCCGAGAGACTAGACAATCATGACGACATACCGATGGCTTTTGCGAGATTACTAGTGGACATGACAAGGACGTTCTTCTTATGCTTCAGCTTGTCCAGCTGCGTCAGGAGCGCATTGACAACCTGACATCAGAGGATACCATGAATTGGTGTCTGCAGAGAGAAAAGTGAGCTTACACGAAGGCCATCTGAAGGTTCCGTCCCTGCCATTGCTCCTGCTCGAGCTGCCGTTAGAGATTCTACTTCGTCTGCATGTCATGCCTGTGGTGTGAATGAGCGATTCCGTGTAAGACTAATGATGGTGGACAGACCGATGAGCACCACAATAAATGTATCCTCGTCTTCCACCATTTCCATGATGCTGCTGAACAACCGCTGGACCAGCTTCCCTGACTCCGAGAACCACCGAGAGAACAGAGAATGCGAGTTGATCTCGAGCAGGCGTGCATGGGAGTATCTACGAATGCGTCGGTGAATTCAACAGCTTGAGCATGAAACAGCTGGTGTCATACCTATGAGATAACCGGATGGAGAGTTTCTGGGCAAGGGCGCGACAGAGCGATGTCTTCCCCGTACCCGGAGGCCCGTGTAGCAACACGACGCGATTCCACGAAACGACATTGACTGCCCACAACAAGGTCATAAATAACATCCGAGTATTTGCATGGCATTGGAAGATGCACTCACAGTCTACATCTGCATCACTGAAGACCACAGTTGCGTATATGTAGTCCAGCAGTTTCGACTTCACATCGTCTGCGTATATCAAGCTCTCCCACAAGCCCTCCCACGCCATGCTAGGAAGCTCGCAGACACTCGCCGCCATGGCCTCTTCACCATCGCTCCTCCCTCCACCTGCCAGCTCCTCGAACGCATCGTCCTCTGAAGGCTGATATACATGTATCTGGAGGGATGCCTGCTCGATGGGAAGTGAAGACGTGGGACAAGATGACTCTGAGGCATATATACGGTCAATCGAAGACGCAAGGAGTGGTACGTCCTCCCAGCCTTGTATTGTTGACGGCAGGTATAGATGCGAAAGAGACGAGGTGAGGTATGCGTGGACGGCGTTGCTGATGGTATCGAACCGTGACGTTGCAGCGGGTAATACGCGCACTTCGACTGGAAACATCACGTCTGAGATATGTCTGTCTGAAGCATTGACGGTACGACGAACTGTGTACAGGCCACAACTTTTGCCTCTTTGCCGGCGCTGGTGACGGAGGGGTCATCTCGAAGTCTGACAGGGGCTCCATCCGTGGGTGCAGATTTATCTGGCTGATCAACTGAGTGCACAGTCTTGATAGCGAAAGGTTGTGTACAATCGACCTGAATCGGCTGCACGTGTCGCGGGGGAGGTAGAAGAGGGAAACAACGCGTACACAGAACGCGTCTCCCGCGTGGCCTTGGTACGCGATCTCGTGACCGCCTTCTGCTTTCGCTGACACAGCTGCGTAAGGAGCTCTCGAACGCCTTTCATCTTACTCTAAGCTATGGCAGACCCTGGAACATGTGTCGACTGTATACAAGAGCCACAAACAGGCTCAGAGTCCATCTTGCATCCCCAGGAGATCGAGACTACTGGTTTCGTACCCCCGACGCCCATACCCGGACCGAGTGTCATCATCGAGTTCTGCGATAGGGTGAGTGTGCACAACTAGCTCAGCATGCGTTTTTCGGACGCATCTCTTCTGTAGTGTCGATGGTGAGTCCAGTTGGTCTCAGCGGGGCGCCTTCCTGGTACTAATCCGAGTTTGCGGCTCCAACCAGGCTGCACCGAGCGTCTTGGGTCTCCACAGAGCTATTCCTCACATTCCCGACGCCAACTATCAAGGCGATCTCTCTCATGCCTCTGAGCTCTGAGGAGACCGCCGGAAGGTTCAGAGTTTGGCTGTGTCTGGACGGCGTGCCGCCCTCCCTGATGTGGGACAGGAAGATTGAAGGCGGGTTTCCTGAGCTGAAAGTTCTGGTGCGTCGTTGGAGCATAGTCCGCGCTAGCCCTTCGCGGCAAGAGACATCTAACTAGCGGACAGAAGCAGCGCATCCGTGACAAGGTACAGCCTGGGAAGTCGCTAGGCCACTCTGACAAGAAGTGACACGAACATTCGCGGATGTGCGCCGAGTCTGATCGATGTATCAATACTACCATTTCATGCAGACTTCGCAAATGACCCTCTCAGGTGTAGTCCATGCCATGAAAACCGGAGCGACCGTCTGATATGACACTCAAGGTTCAGCTGAATTAATGACTGGCGCTCGATGGCGGTAATGGATAGTGCGGATACGGCATTGGCAATGATTTAGCTCGGTCCTGTCCAGGTCTCTGGCATCGTATGACGTGCCCGGCTGTCTACCCAACGATTCACATGGTTAGGGGCGGCGAGCAAAGGCCGGGCTTTTCTCCAAGTGGGGAGGTACCGCGCTTCCCTGGGTCTCTTCTTGAACGCTCATGCTACGATCAGCGTTGGGTGGGGAACACCTGACAATCAAATGGACGTTGCACCCGTTCCGGTTGTGTTACTGCTGCTGCTGCTCCCTCCTACGTGTGCAGCCAAGTCCGTTATGGTCATTCGGTATGGTAATTACTGCTCTTGACACCGGAAGGTTGCGTCAGACTACCTATCTTATCCTATGCTGTCACCTGGTCGCGCAAGGACACCTTCACAGCAAGAACAACGGTGCATTGCTTGCCAGCTCCACGACGCAAGCGCCATCGTACATCACAGAACGTCGAAATTACTTCGTACAGTGTCCATATCACGATCTCTCAAAGTCCGTCGTCCGTGTTCCCGCTGCCAGAACGGTTGGTATCACCTGGCGCGTCCGGCCCGGGATACTGCACGACCGGACGGCTCTCTAGCTGCAGCCTGAAAGGTGTCTCTACCATCTGTTCTTCCATATCTAGGCCCTCCTCCGTGGCACTGAGGAACGCGACGCGCTCCTCACTGTCGCCTGCGTCCTCGCCGTCCAGCTCGTCGTCCACTGCCCTGCGCGTGATGTACGAGAGATAGAAGAAAATCGCGACGCACAGCACGATACCTGCGATCGTCGAGTAGCGGCCGAGGGCGTTCTCGTCATCGTCCACGGCGTCGTCGCCGGGCTTGGGCTTGACGTGGTACTCCGCGAACGAGTGGATCGACGCGCCGATGCTCGTGTGGATGATGAGCTTGAAGAGCGAGAGCGCGGTGCACAGTGTGTACGTGCGCAGCGTGAGGCTCGGCGCGGCGGCGAGGAGGCAGTTCATGACGTTATACGGGTACGGCGCGAGCCGGATGAGGAACAGCAGCTTGGGCCGCTTCTCAATCGCGCGCACGACGCGCTTGATGGACGCCGTGCACGACAGCCAGCGTGAGATGGAGGCGCGGAAGAAGGTGCGGGAGAGTATGAATACAGCGAGTGCGCCCGCGAGGGACGCGCAATAAGATATTATAGCGCCGGTCCATGGACCGAATGTATAGCCGGATAAGATAATGAGTGTCGAGTACAGAGGAATGGGAGCTGGTGAATGCGCGTGCCTGAGTGAGCGGGTGCACTGCCATATGCGTGCGGCACAAATCCACACTCACGGAACGTGGTAATGAAAATGAGAACGAATATCACAGCATAGCCCAACTCGTCGGACTGCAGCCAGTGCGAGAGCGCATCTAGACCTGTAGAGTGACACCTGTGAGACTCACCGGCGAAACCTACGTGACCAGCTTGCTCACCTTGGAACACCTCCGTCTTCCACAAGGCAATTGCGAAAACAAACCCCAGACTGGTGATAGCGTACAGTATTATAGGAATCCAGGGTCTGAGTAAATTAGCTATCCGCAGGCCTCGCGGACGTGTATATGTTGGTGTGGGAGCCGTCCAGCTCGAGGCGAGGCTTGAGGAGTGCGAAGGATACGGAGAAGGGCGCGCCTGCGAGGGGCGAGTGGCGGACTGCGGCCGCGGAGCGGGAGGTATCGAGGACATGGGCGAGGTTGTTGGGAAGGAGTATGCGACAAGCGAGTCCTGGCATTGCGCTGTCTCGGCTTTCCGGGCAGCGTTAGGCGAGCAGGGCACGCCCGCTGGGGACTGTCGGCCCGCCTTTTCGTCAAACACTTGTTCTAATTGCACATGGCGGGGAGGCGAAGGCGAAGGATTGCGGGCAGGAGAGAAGTGGGAGTGGAGGGAACCAGAACCGGATTGCGCGCTGGGGGAGAGGCCGTCGCGACGGGGGAGACCAGTCCGTTGCGGTGGGGGCGCGTCCATTGGATTCCAGTCCAATTGGAGCCGTGGCCTTGGGATTCGGGCGTCGAGTCGCGGGGGCTCAGGCCAGTCAACCAGGGAGAGAGCCAGAAGGGGTGGAGGGAGGTGAAAGGTATATATGTCGCTGTCGCCCTTCCCACGCGAGATCTACGGCGTCTCTGCCAGCCTAGTGCCTGGGGCGGATGTGCTGCACCAATCACTCTTATTTTTCGACACTCTCGGAGCATTGCAGGAACTGCGCATTCCAGGTGTTAATCCTGCCGCCGCCGCCCCTTATGCTAGGCCCGACGGAGCGATCGGTATGCACATTGTGCATTTTGGGATGTATCACCGGAGCGGCGGCCCCTTGCCATCTTGTGGCGCCCTGTCACGTCTGGCCCGACATATGTGCGACGCTGGCCTCCGCCGGTCCCATGACCAGAGACTGCGCACGAGATATTTGTGCACACTCTGCGATTGGATGACGGACGTCATGTTCGAGAAGTTGGGCGATGGCGGGAGCTGCGCACGGAGGAGAATCGTTCGTCGTCGCGCCACCGCGATCGCAACTCCGAATGCGGCGGGCGCACGTGCCGCAGGCCCCGCGCGTCCCGGGACCGAGAAACGCTTTCTCGCAGTCTTCCCGCGGCCACGCACGTTCCCTCACCATGGCCATGTCTTGTCTCCGCCCGCCCCGATCTCTGCGACTCGTACGACTTCCTCCGGGACGCACACGCGCAACCCGCAGATACAGCTCTCAGAACACCCCGCCCGACACAAGGGGGCGCTCTCGTCATGCGCAGTTCTACTCTGATCTGGTCCCGGGCATGCTACCTGTCGCGCTCCTAGGTTCGGCGGTCTACCTGGTACGATTCTCAGTCCACTAGACAGGGTCTACGTCTCAAGCAAGCCAATAAGGGCTTGCGATATGCCCAAGCGTACCTCTCACATGAAAAGTACCTCGAAGACGCGCATGCCAAGATCAAGGCACTGGAGGACGAGATAATCACGCTGCGAGACGCGATGGAACGCGAGCCGTCGCTCGCAATGGAGTCGCGCCCTTCGGGCAAGTCACGGTGGTCGTCGTGGTGGTCTTAGTCCAATAGGCGACGTGGTGTGCCACACAAAGTCCTCCAATCGCTAGGCTGGCATTATGCATATATCAAATGGAATCTATCATATCACCAGTACACCAGCATCCAACACAGCATAAGCAACGGCATGAGAGCAAAAGCGAAGTCAGTATCATAATCGGGGTATGCTAAAGCAACGAGAGACAGTTTCATGATGAAGTCACGGCTTTCACGAGCGCCGCTTTATGACGGTCGTACAGCTTGGCGGTGCTGCGAACATCCGCATGTCAGTGATACGCCCTCTCAATAACACATCCCGAGGGACCCGGGTCTTACCTGAGAGCCGCTGCGGCCAGACCGGTGAACGTCTGTACTTGGCTCTTGGCGCGCTTGATGTGGAACACATCATACGCTGTAGATAGCTGAGTTTCATTGGACGCGGCAGACCCAACAAGCACTCACAGACGAAGAGCAGGTCCATGAGAAGCTTCAGTCTTGTGACTTGTATCCAATAATCCTGCCGTTGCAGCCTAGCAAGCTCTTTCTCGTCTAGCTTGGACGTCATGGGGTTCGACTTGGTGGTGGTACCCGCCATCGACTCGTCGTACAGACGCGATTCCACTACCACCCACATCGATCAATCAGACTCGGCCGCACATGAAAGGAAAGAGACGCCCGACCTTCATGTTGCTGCCCAAGGATGACGCCCCGCTGCACGCCGTTCTCGACAAGGTTCACGAGCGTGCTCGCGAACCAGCACAAGTCCGCGAAGCGCGCCGCGCGCGCGCCCGTGCGCCGGCCGATTAGGCCGAGCCGCGAGAACGTGTAGATGTCGTCCGAGATGCCGTTCACGAAGTCTAGGAGCACCGGCGGGGGCGCGTGCAGGAACGTGTGCAGGAATGGCTTGGACTTTACCTTGTGTCGCGCGGACTTCTTCAAAGAGCCGGTGGGCACGTAAATGTCTGCTGAGTTTTGTGCCTGGATGGACGTTAGTGGGGTGATCCAATTGAATAGGATGAGGCATTTCCTGTGGATCAGAGGGGACTCAGCACACGCGCCGCCGCGCAGAAGTGAGGCGCACCTCGTGAGCGAAAGCCCCGCAACTGTTGATTCTAGACGCTTGATCAGGTCTAGCTCCCAAGGGCGTCGCGCTGGACTCCTCAGTGGTGCCAAGGCAGCATGGAATAACAGGTACAGGCGGAGTGAATATTGCAATAGTTTCTTGCGCAGCATAAATTAGCAGGCACACTCGAAATCGCACCGTGAATCCATACAAATGCCTTATCTCGCCCGTTACTCGTCTTGAGGAGCTCCCTAAGCACATCCTCACTCCTGACCCTGCTACTCGCCTGCGCGTGCGCCTTCTGATCCTCGTCCTCGCTGTCCTCTTCGCGCGTCTCCTGCACCTCCTCGACCTCCTCGCGCGTCACGTATATCTCCGCTGCGGTGTTGGACATGACGGAGGTGCGGGGCGTCCGTGGCGGGTGGGACGAGAGGGGATTCATGTGGAACACGGAGTCCGCCGACGTGTCGAACCCCGACGGGAAATGCTGCTCCCCATGCTCGGACGCCAGGGCGGACGACGAGGCGTGTCCAGGGCCAGCATAGGGGAATGTAATGGACGACATCAGACCAGTTGCCGGGCAGCGATCACAGCGAGTCGCGTATTAGGACCGGCGAGCTACCGCCACTTTCGTGCAAGTGAACTAGTCTTGGGAAGTCGTGTACGAGAATCCGTCAGATTTTCGACGGCAGTTACAAGTATGCGTCCAACGCCCTCAGCAGCGCGCTTGGAGGCAGAGTTTGAGCGCGACAACAGGGTCAAGTGCCAAACTGACAGGGTGAGTTTACATCGCCTTGCGTTGGCGTCTATTCGGCGCTTTCATTACGCTTATGTAAATGCCCATTGACGCTTCGGGAGCAGATCATCAAAAGCGTCCGGCATATCCCCTTGCTTGCAAGGGTTCTATGCACCCCCATAATTGAAGCCAGGTTTCGACTCACCGTTATGGTTTGTTTGTCGTATCACGTGATGCCGCGCGTCGATTGATTTGGAGGCGCCCATCAACTGCGACGTCTGTTTTTTTGGCATCGACTTATTTCTATACTGCGCACAACAAAGGTACAGGTGCGGTCCTATCTAATGCAATAGATAGAGGATGAATTAGAGGCTGGTTCTCCCGTTGGGAACCGTGATAAGGCCTTCAGCTTCTCACTGGCAGCCCACATTGCAACAAAGGGTTCAAGCGCCCTCACCTCGCGCCGCGTCGAACGG